>JANFAE010000062.1:0-343418 GCA_024613145.1 Pisolithus marmoratus
AGCTGAAGAATCGGCGACAATGTTTATAGGCTTGTTGGAGAAGCATGACGTGTGCAAGGATTTGGGTTCCAGAAGGCTAACAGTTTAGTGGTTCGGGCTGAATCCAAACCATATGAAGCTGCCGCTGGATACTCCATTCCTTTCGCGGCTTCGTTCTTATGAAATCAACCATGTTTTTCGTGGCGTCAAGTATCATGCTCGTGTTCCTGTTCCTGACAGTTACATGCTTCCAGGTGTTGCAGATGAAGGATCAGCCAGCGTATGTCACCGGGGATTCCAGGACGTATACTGCCTTCCTAGGGAAATTTTTTGGTAAGCTAACTGGTGTACTTGTAGCACAAACTATTAACAATCGTCACCAGCGTGTGTACAAATCTCGGCGACAATGAACCTACGTGGCTAAGAGGCCCTTGCGTCATCCTAAGAGTCTGGTCATGCACTCTGGTGATAGTGAGCACACTGCCAGTTCGGTGACATGTGCATTCAGGGTTTGTGCAGCGCATGGAAGCCATTGGAGAACCCCCAAAAAACTATCGATTTGCAAAGCTTAATAAAGCGTGGCCTTCCCTGCACAAGGTGTGTACAACTCTGACGGAAAGTGCCTTCTTTCTGCGGTACTAATTAGGGACTCGGCTGTTACCGAACTCACTGGCAGGAAGCGATTTGGACGGGTAAGCTCACTAGGGAGACGTTCTGCAGAAGTGAACTGATTTATACAGAGACATGTATGAAGTGGTACAGTACGGGCCACTTCTGGATCTAAAACCTCAAGAACCTGCTGCACCCTCCTGTGATAGCGTTCATGCTCAAAAGGCCGAGCACAGTAAATGACGTTTGCGATTTTATTGTTGAGTATATTCACTCCGACGTCGTGGTACGGATCTCCACCAACCAGTCTGTTTGTCGATATGCTTGTTCGAGTCCCTTAGGCGAAGCATATATCAATCGCAGGCAAGTAATATTTCAGCATCTTAGTACCACGGAATAAGCAGGGATACTTGCCCGACTTTTGATTATATTCCTTTTCTTCCTCCGAGGATTTGAGCTAGTGTCAGCTTCCAGCTATTTCTATCCTTTGCACTGTGTGTTATCACCCAGTCCTCCCACTTCACGCGACGTCTCGCAGAAGTACTACCATGCCGCACGTGTCCCTGGGGGGACCGCATTAGTTGGTGGAATTTCCTCTTGGCCAAGGATGTCCACGGGAGTCGTTTGGGTCGAGATATGAAAGGAAAAGTATTGACGTTGATTGCGGCGTCACAGAGGGGAAGGCATGCCATGGAGCATCAAACACGTCTTGAGTCATCGACCTGTCAGACCGCCTGACAACACAATTAACTTTCACTGTAGATTCTTCCAAGCCCAAATCCAACAACACAGAAACCCAAGTGTTCGTGCTGGCTGCGACCAGGTGAGAGGTTGTCTTGCGCATACAACGAGAGGGAACTCAGCTGGCATTTCGGGTCGTAGATTAGTCGACCAGATGTCATCGATGCCGCGTTGCTACGACCGATAAATGCGTACTGTGCGACATGTGAGGTGTGCATTGTGTTAGCAACAACCCGAGCTTTAATAGATAGAACCCATATATGCACAGCACACAATCACAAGTAGTGAATGTGTATGTACTAAGTTGCATAGCATGTGTTTGAGGAAGACATTACTGGCAGGGTGCGGATAGCACCATAGTTGTAGGGCCTCACTGCTATGCCATACTGCCATATTGCTGCAGTGTTTGGTGTCCTCCTTCTGAACTTGTGCCCTAACGCCAAAAAAACTTGCCAATATCGACGTGCCGAAGCATGGCTGGCAAGCTTTCCATACAAAGTGGCATACCATAGCTTGTTTTCTTTTTTTTGTTTTGTTCTGTATTTAAGTGCATGAGGACATATATCAGAGCGTTACAACTACGCGTGCTGAACCATCCTCACTGAGCTATGATGGGGAAGACCAAAGTAGAGACCGGACACACCGACCGCTGTTCAATACCCAAAGTAGTAACAAGTATTATGCAAAGGGAGGAATTGGGAGAATCAGCCTACGTATGTATTACGCTTGCGTTTAAAACTGCTTCATAATTCGTTTCATAAGCCCCTGCTTTTCCTCAAAGCAGATGGGGAAGGCTGGTGTGGTTTCCATTGCGCTGACTGGAAACAGCGTTTGTAGACTGTGCGTCATGTGTTTCTCCACTGCACGCCACACAGCTGCATCAGTAACAATTTCCCCATTAATGTTCACGATAGCATTTGCATTCGACCGGCCGGGGAGAGCCCAAGTAGCATCGGCCTTGCCGTCAGTGCGACTCATGAGCCACCCCGGGGGTGAGAAAAGATTGTACGTTGCAATCCACACGGTGCAGCACATGCAGGCCCGCCTGCTGCATCCCATAGGCCGCAGACGCTGAAAGGCCCAAGGACTCAACGGAGCACTACTGAGATGAAGGATGATGGAAATTTCGGGATGAACCCATGTCTCGAGGAAGCGACTATTGCACCACTTCTCCATATCTGGGAACCTCTCCTGCAGTGTGGCTATCTGTTTCTCTGAGAGAGAACTACTGCCAAGCGCATATGATATCATTTGCATGTAGTTGTTGTTGAGTTCGACTGTAGCCTCCATGCCAGCAGGAGCGTTAACCCAACGATGGTTAATGCCACGTGGGAAGTGACGCTTTGCATACCCAATCAGGTCGTTGACGCCGTGATAATACTGACAAGCCTTGGTGAGACGGCGATTTAGCTTTTCCACCTGCGGGCCCCAGGGGGGACGCACGTGCCAGTTGGTAGGATCGCAAAGCCAACGTAAAAGACGGGATTTTTGGAGAGTGGCAGCCATCATTGCAAGCTCCACATAAAGTTCTGCCAAGCGATCAGCATTCCCTGAGTTGAAAACTTGAGCCCTTGCTATAATATCCGCCAAAATATCACGTATGATTTGCGGAATCGAAGGTTCACTTCCACAATACCTCCATTCGCGGTACCGATCAGAGCCCGGAAACTCTCCCTCTACAACAAGTGAAGGCTTGTAGTCCTTCAAGATCCCCTCGAGTTCAGGCCACAATGCGGTCATGGCTTCGTGCAACCTCATGATCCGCTTTTCGATGTTTGTTCGGCACCGAGAGAACAGGAAGGGCAAGATATCATTTGCATCTTTAGTGGTGGAAGCGGTGATCGCTTTGACTAACCCACGAACGGCCTGCTCGTCTGCAGTAGTGACAGGAGTGCTTTTCGCTAAGACAAGCGTGAAACCCTCGTATGTGTCGAATGCAGTGGCGAACACTTCTCCAGGGGTGCCGGTCGCCAGCATAATCGCGATGGTGTCAAGAGCATGAATGGCCTCATTTACTCCACAGTCACGAATTTTCTCCAAGTGATTACCGACACCTTGTAGGTCTGAGTAGCCGAGCGTATCGAGCAGTCGGAGCTGTTCCGAAAGACGGGCCTGGTCGCCCAAGATGTTGGGATGCCTGTCTGACATGCTGATGTAGGAACAAGATGGGGTTCACCGTGTCACTGATTTTTCCCTATTGTCCCTAAAGAGAGGGGTAAGGGGTCACCGTTACTTACATTTTGCAAGTGCTTTGGAATTTCAATCTGAGGGGTCCCCAGCACTTGGATCACGTGCTTATCTAATGTGGACCATCAAATTACCTAACAGCTGCAGTCAGTACAGCAAATACGAGACAGAATGGGAAAATGGCTTACCTGGTCCGTCAGAACTACCTCGAAACAACTTCAGGCATCATTCCGGGACCCTCAGAGACCAACGCCCGACGTGGCAGGATCGAGACGGACTGCGAAATGTCTGTAGTTTTCCAAACGAGAGGCAGCAAAACCTCTGGACTCACCCTTCCAATTTCGCCACCCCGCGAGATCACGAAACCCCTCTGAAGTGTTGAAAACACCTACCGGCGACATGGGATACCCCCCGGACGAACGCGAAACGACGACAAACCGTTTTTCAAAATGGTGGCCAAGTGGTATACATCGAACGTACCCCCGAAATGGCAGTTGTTACATGCGCAGCACAGCCACGGGTCACGCACGACGCGGTACTTTGCACAAAACACACGGACTCGAACCTGCATTTGCATCAATTATACCTGATTTTATTTGAATACTCAGTAGCTCACACCATATTGAGGTTGCCTACAGCACCCTTTCAAAAATCCGTTTGTGTACTGCATTCATACTTTCATACTTTGATCCTCTAGCTTTCTTGTGCCACAGACGTCGCGTGTTCGGAAACTAGCTTACTTATAGCGGATTTGTTCGCTCATGTTGAATGGTTTGATGCACACTGCTTTGCGCTGGAAATTGCATTGGCATAGCAGGATACTAATGTCATCCAAGCAAGGTTGTCGCCGCCCGCAGCGGCACTTCCCGAGTGTTATCTGCCTACGATACTGAGAGGAGGCGTCAACCTACGTATTTCCTTCCGAGTAACATCACCCTTCCTTCATGGTCCTCTATACGGAATTCCTTCGATGCCAGACGATCGAACTCGTCCTGAAGAACTGAATTCAGACAATTGCTATAAGGAACTCTTTGACGGCGTTCGCGTGTAGCAGACGGACACTTCCAAGCAAGTTTACGAGGGCTAGACAACATTCGGATAGCAGATCCAGCTCTCTTTCCAGGCAGTCTCCTTGGAAACTGAAGTCGAGTGTGACACATTATAAAGCTTGTCCATGCAAAAGCGAAAAACGGGGGGAAAATGTAGCCGTGGGTGAGTTGCCAGAGTGCAGGGAGATGACTTTTGTTCTTCTCTCGGGGAAGGTAACCCCGTAAGAAGACGGACCTTGGCGAGATAGACTCAAGGTTTGCCATGGCAAGCACATATAAGTGGGCTCCAAGGGTTCCCAGGTGTAGGAGAGTATATCGGACACCAGAGAACGCGTAAGTTGTGGGAACAGCATGAGATCCTCTCTGGCGCGAGTCCAGTACCAACCAAGACCGCCAGTGGTAAGAAGCTCACCTGCAAGGATGCAGAAGTGACTCTGCACAGTCGAAAACACTAACAGCGGTAACCGAAATATTGCTCTTCCTTGTGCCTCAAACGTATCGAAGAACACCTTATAACTCGCCCGCGTGATCCTACACGACATCGTGGGTTCAGCAAACGACACGCCAAGAGCTATCAAGCAGAAAAGGGGTCCACATACTCTTTTAGCGTATCCGACACGACGGATCGATCCCCGATGGTGCGTTGCATCGTCAAGGGGTTGTATTGTAATAGATTCGCGACCTTGAAACATACGATGCTGTCGTCTCGGGCACGGACCGGTCTGGAGGGCGCATAGCTGCAAAAGGGGGAACGGTGGTTCAATGACATGTTGCAGATAACCTTGAGCTACACCTTGAGTGGCACACACAATTTGCGAACTCCCGCATCCGACAAGTACCTCACCCACCATCCTTTTCGCACACCCTGATATTCCGAAGAGACTTTCGAAGAACTCGCATTCGGCTGCGATGGCTTGGTGGACCCATGCGAGCATGTCGCCAATGTAGCGGATGGGATCGTGTGCATGAAGCTCGATGGGACGCGGGAGACCAGAGGGCCCTCCACGTGTGAGTGCGTTCGGGAAGAGGTTGAGAAGAGCATTTTGTCTGGTTTGAGAGAGGACTGTAAGAGCTTCTCTAGAGATTGGGGGTAACAGCGTGAACGATAATACAAGTGTGAGAGGGAGGGAACATACGAAAGGAGCTCTGGACGTTGAGAAAGACACCGTACGGACTCCAGCATTGTAGGACTGACTTCGAGATAGTTCTCTGAACCCAGCCTACGGAACTCGAACGTACACCATCGATAAATTTTGTCGTACCCTTGTTCGAGGTAAAATGACGTCGTCGACATGATGTCCATCCTGAAGATAGGTAAAAACTAACCCTCGATGGGGCATAGGAGAGGGGAAGGGTTACCCTGCCTTGGTGGGACCATCCTCCCCGGACATGAGAACCCTGCAATCAACGCGGATACGCGCTGTCTTGTCCATTGCGAGGAAGAACCGGGCACCGACAGGGACGTCCTGCGACGTGAGTGCTTCGATTTCATCATCTGTAAGGGTGAAACGGTCAAGGAAGAGTGTGACAATGGATTTGCGCGTCTCTACTTGATGAGGGCAGAGGGCAGGGAGTAACAGACCTTTCTTGTTGCAGGCTCTCTGCATGTTCCAGCAATGATTGACTTGCTGCCTCTGTTAACTTGAGCTGTGCTTCTGCTTCGTCGCAGTACGCGCGCATCTCGGCAACGAGGCCCTCCAAGTCATCGAGTTTCTGGGCGACGGTGTAGGCATATTCACAGTTAGGTCTACGGACACGTACCTGATTGACCTCTCCGAATGCAAGTAAGAACTGCTGGCTTTCCTCGGCGAGTTTGTTCTCGAAATTACACTGTAAGTTCTTCCGAGCACGTGCTGCGGTCTCGTCGATGACACCGTACTGTGGGTATTGTTGTTCCGTGTCTTCATCCGACTCGCTCCAATCATCATTGCTACTGTCCGCGGTATCGACAGCGGTGTCTGGCTGGGGTGTGCTGTACAACTGAGACAGCGTTTGGAGTGCTTCAACTGTGGCCGGGTCTGTGAAGGACGTCGCGAGTATCTTTCGCAAACGGTGTGATTGGATTGCGGGTGTCCGACGTCATTGTCGAGATATGAATGACAGCCACTGACATGCACCACAGAACAAGTACAGCGCCCCGTCCACCCATACGCATTCACATACAGTACAACACAAATCGATATGTACTAGAGTTTTCCGATACATGTACAGGCGGCAGTACCGAAGGCATTCGTAGCAGGTGATAAGATATATTGTGCAGACCTACAATGCCCAAATGGCGTGGACTGCAAGCAGGCTGCAATATGCTCTTTATATGTACCACCAATAGAACACGTTCATCCATGCCTAACCTCTCAACACAGCCATAGACCTGTTGTAGATGATGTTCATGGTCATCAAGCCATCCCAGGACTGTCCTCGGATGGCTAAAAGTCCATGAGCAGCAGGCAACAGACGTCTATTCTCACGATTTTTGGAGGTCAAGCTTCAAGGATAATCGCCAGCACAGCCAGTGTACTGTACATCGTTTATTATACGGACCCATAGAAATACATGGATGGGAAACACTATACATTATTTGATTTGAACTGAGATAAAAACCGGAATTTTAAGGCCATGTTCTTGGTTCTGGCTCTACTAACTATGATATGTAGATAACAAAAAATGTACCGAAAGAATGTTTGGGCTTCGGGAACAAGTCCAGTCAGTGATCAGCAAGGGTTACCATATTGGCAACAGCATTCAGATGGTAAGAGTACATCTCAGCCCATAATGGTCACTCCAAGGGATCTCGATGGATTCCTTGCTCGGCCTCGGCACCTCGATACGACCAGGGCAGAGAACTTCCATCTCCTCAACTTTCAAACCCAATATGGCAACCTTATCCAACCTGCCCGGTCCCAGTCCATCCTGCCGTTCAACGCCGACACCCCACGTAGCTCCACCAAGGCCTGCCCTCCCGTGTAATGCAACCCACGCGTCTACCAGGTCATTCTCATCGACCAGCCTTTCGTCCTCGGGGCTGATAGCATTGAAATTGCCAGCAATGATGCCGCCGCTGCACCCGGCTCGCGCAGAACGTCGGCCAGCATCTTTATTTGCTGGGCACGGTAAGGTAGCATATCCCCGAGCGAGTCAAGGTGCACGTTGACGAGACGGAAAAGTATACCCAGCGCAGTTGAAGAGATGATGTCCACGTAAAGCCCATCCCTCCCATACTTGCTCGGAAGGGTCATGCGGGAGACGCACCTGAACATGAACTTCCCCCCTCCCTCTCCCTCGATCCCATTGTCTTCCTTGTGCGAATCCAGGTCAGAGGCAAAGCGTGCGTTGGACAGTAGTGTCATGGTCACAAAGGGCATGCCTTCAAATGATGTTCGATCCTCGGCGTCAGTCACCAGAAACGCAGAGCACACTCTGGCGTTGTCCGGAAGAGAGGTCTGGACCTCAGACGTGATTTCTTGGAGAAATATAATGTCTGGAGATTTCGGACCCTCGAGGATATGGCTGAGAATGAGTTTGGTGCGTGAGACGGGCCGTGAGGAGAAGGCGTCTATGTTCCATGATACGAGAGAAAGCCTCTGCATCCGGGAGGTGTCGATATTCTGTGATGTGGGGGAAAGCCTCTGCGCCACTTGGTTTTGTGCGTTTCTCAAGGGTATGGGTACCCACATTCAGGTGGACCAGTTGAAGGCAGAAAGTGTACGCATGACTCTGCTGGCAGTGAGCATGGCAGAGCTGGGGGTACAGCGAAGATTCAAATGTAGATGGACTTCCCCTTGGTTGTCTGACGTGTTGTCGATGAAGGAACAAGATGAGGTTCACCATGAAATACATTTTCCCTATTGTCCTCAAAAAGAGGGGTAAGGGGCTACCGTTACTTACACTTTGGAAGTGCTTTGGAACTGATCTCTGCAACTGACCATAGTTAGACCACGCGCTTATACCACCTCATATTCCGAGTCTTGTTATGTGTCTACGGTATCGAGAGAGGCGACATCAACCTACGTATTTCCCTCTGAGTAATATCGCCCTTCCTTCGTGGTCCTCTACGCAGAATGCCTTCGATACCAGACGATCGAGCTCGTTCTGAGGAGCTGAACTCAGACAATGACGGAATTCTTCGACGGCGCTCGCATGTAGCAGACGGACACTTCCAAGTTTGGAAGCCGTTAAAGTAGTAAGTGCACGTAGGAGCGAACAGTAGTGAAGGGCAGGTGCCTTTTCCAATTTTGAGTATATGCGCAGCTGAGAGACGGGAGGGAGAGCAAGATGTGGTGTGAATTCCGTCCATGAGCGGAAGTAAATGACAAGTTTGTCGAGGGCTGGACAACATTCGGATAGTAGATCCAGCTCTCTTTGCAGGGAGTCTCCCTGGAAACTGAAGTCGAGTGTGACACAGGTGACGGCTGAACAGCTCGACTTTATAAATCTTTTCCATGCGCAAGCGAAAAACGGAGGTGAAATGCAGCCGTAGGTAAGTTGCCGAAGTGCAGGGAGATGCGTTTTGTTCTTTTCTCGGGGAAGGTAATCTCGTAAGAAGACGGACATCAGCGAGATGGACTCAAGGTTCGCCATGACAGGTACATCTAAGCGGCTTCCAGGGGACCTGTCCCCAGGTGTTGGGGAGCATATCGGACAGCGGAGAACGCGTAAGTTAGGGGAACCGGCTAACAATAGCATGAGATCCTCTCTAGAACGAGTTCAGCATCAACCGAGACCGTCAGTAGTACGAAGCTCACCTACAAGGACGCAGAAGTGACTCTGCACAATCGAAAACACGCAGTGAAGGACCGCACGCCTCTACGAGGGATACAATGATTTCCATGGGGAGTTGGCGAAGCCAGTAGTCATTAAAGGGCAGGATAGAGATCGACAGCGTCACGATGGAGAGATTTGAGAAACACCGAATCACGTCAGCGAGAACCTCATAGTCGACGGTTTCATACTGGTCGTGTTCGATGACCACGTCCAGCCTCCTCGTCCACCACCCGGAGTTAGTGCGAGACATTCCAGCCGCCCATGGTCGTCCTTGCAGGGCTTCATGGAGAGAGAAAAGCGCCTGTACTCGTGTGATGAGGACGCTTTGGTACAGAAACTCCGTGGCAAGCTCGCCCCAGGCTTTGCAGACAAGCACCAAACTCCGTTTAGTGATAAGAGAGTCCTTCAGAAGTTTCAACTCTTGTTCTCTGGCGAGCGCAGGTGGTAAATCTGACTGAGACGCACTACAGTCTAATAAGCCTGGGGCGTCCGTGGCAAAGTGGAATATCTTCAGCCATATCTCTGGAGGGACCATGATAGAGTGGTGGGGGTTGGCGCTACCATGGCCACGAATAGCCTTATGTATGCATCTGTGTGATGGGGGTCATGAGAATGATTGATAGGTGCGCTGTCGTGTGGAGATCAGGGTCGTCGCTTGTTCCCGGGTCCTTCATGCTTCCTCTCCGCGGGAGTACATTTTGAGGATGCGCTGGGAACAAATCAATCAAGCTTTTAGGCAACAGCCGGATCGCAGGCAAGTTGACAGTTGCACATTGCACGGAGTTGGCAGGATCATGACCCCAGCGCTTCAAGATAGTCGATCTCAGACTTGAGGCATGTCTGAGCTGTCTTTGTCAGGTCTCTGCCTGTCACTGTCGTGTTGTGTGCAAGGGTCGCGTTAGGATGGGAACGAAAAGTCAAACGCCACGGGCCTGAACCATGTAAGAGACATGCCAATTCTCAGCGCCAAGTGCTGGAAACCACCTCACCGGCGCGCTTACCTCACAGCTGGCGCAACTGGCCATGCATTGAATGTAGTTTGCACCTTTTTGTTCGTATTATCCGAGCCTGGTATTAGTTTGTGGTAGTGATTGGATGTGTATTTCGTGGAGCGTAATTGTCGATCTCATCATCACACGCGACGATTCACAGCCAGGACATACACAGGTTCACCAGGCGACTATAACACGTGCAACCGGTCTAATAGACGTGCAGGTGCCCTCGAGGACTTGTCAAAGGTTTTGGAGTTGGCGTCGGGAGAGTTCGATGCGGCCGTACTCATGATAACCAAGACACATGAAAGACGGCGATCGGCTACAGGTAAAGATCACACTCGCTCGACACCTATGCTGCAAAAGCTCCCCACTCCGGCTTTGAATATGTGTCCAGGCTGCGGGCTTTGCGCGTGGCCAGTCATAGTAGGAGACGAGGATCGAGTAGAGGTTGGTGGGTAGTAATCCACAAGGCACAGTGACGGACCTAAAGTACGTATCTTTCGTCGTTCTCCTCGTATTTCGGTTTTCCGACGCTTTGTACGGCTTACAGCTGCCCATCACACCTCTCACCGCCAACGAGCACGTCCCTCAGCCATGTTTTCCAGCCCGCCTATTTCCTTCCCCACCTTCACCCTCGTCTTCGCACACATCGCATCTTCTACCATTAAAAACGGTGTCTCCGCCTTGATCTGGATCCACCACAATCTCTTGTTGCACATCGAACTCGCAAGGTCTTTGGATAAGGGCTTCGCGACGATTGACACGCTCCTTCAGGAGGGGATTGATGGGTGTTGTCAGGTACGTCGTTGGTCCTGCAGGGACATACCCTGGTGACGGATTTGCAGTTATGTTCGGATCAGCAAGCTACCCCCTCACACCTCCCATCTCCATCTAAACTAAGCAAAGACCCTCACCCCGGACGTACGTAATGAAAGCCCGCGACGAGCCGTGCGTATACGCAATTCACTCTGGTCAAGAAAGGTGAGACGAGTGCGACACGTTTTCAGCATCGGCAGAGGGAAACGAATACTAGTGGTAAAGGAGGGCCGGAAGTGGATAGGCGGGTTGGGATGGGTGACGCGTCGTTGGCGAAGGTGATGTGGGGGGAGGCGGTAAGAGCGTTTGATAGGGCTGTGAGGGATCGTAAGATGAGTAATTCATTCGGCACCACTTTTTGAGTTACGCTTGCTTGGGCGTGCATTCCTGTGTTTCGCTCCCGCGTTTTCTGATGGACAAGCACTCGTGTCGTTCCTCCCCAGGTCCTTATCTGTTCACAAAAAGCTCAATGTCTCCAGAAACAGTCCAAGAAGGGATATTACTACAAGGTCCTAGTCGTCCCCCGGGACGCAGATACCGAGCGATCAAGAAGGTATTGTACATGGCTTTCCCTCTTGCCCCTTCCGCCCACCACCTATATGCACCCTATCGTTTGGTATGCTATGTCTTTGATAGTGCGGATGAATTCAGTTTAGACGGCTTATCCCTTCTTATTTTGCCCTTTGCAGCATCGTTCGGACTATCAATATACATTCTCCTCCTCCACCGAGCTCTCGAAGACAGATACTTCAGGCGCATCTGAATCTGATCGAGAACGGGCCAGCAATGTGCGAAGTTCTCCAGGTCGGGAAACTTGGCTGTGGCCTGTGCATTCCGTAGTGAGTAGTTGTCATTGTCGATGTGGAACAAGCTTACCAGGTCGCACACAGTGCCCAGTGCGTTGAGGTCTTGTAGGCTTCGGCATTTGGTGGTATCCAAGTGTTGTTCCATAGCCTTGTTTATAAATCTCTAGTTGATGTCAGACGAGTGCCATCGCTATCATGAGGCCAATATATGCCCACCTTCAGCTTTTTGAAGTCGTCTGCGCTCCAGCCCAGCTGCTCTTCCAAGTTGTAACCCCCACGGCTTGGCCGACCCGCCTCACCATTCGGCTTAGGGATCTTGTCACCTGCTCCCAGCTCGGATTCAAGAGACGACAGACTCGACTCTGATGGTGCAGGTGAGCTTTCCAAATGTTCGGAATCATAAGGGGCGGTTTCGATGGTGACTGGATCATGTGTGCCTGCAGGCGCAGCTGTTTGTGTTTGTCCCCTGGATGTTTGCACTCTAGGAGTCGTCGCCCTTGGTGTCTTCGCTCCAGGGGTCATTGCCCAGGGAGCCATCGGTCTGGCTTCTGCACTCGGCGTCTTTGCTCCAGGGGTCGTCATATTGGGAGTCTTCGCACTGGCTTCCACACTAGTGTGCGGGAGAGCATCTAACGCAATCAAAGCCATTGGCCCCGACACGCTAACGCGCACCCGCCATGCTGGCGGAAGAATCATCTCCACCTGGGAGGACGAGATAGGTAACAAGCGGGGCTTGTTATCTGCGGGAACTGGTCGCGATTTTGGTACTACCATAGTTGGGGCGACGTGAAGGGTTTCGGTATTGTGTAATTGAAGCAGACACCTCAAAGACACTCTGGTATTTATGTGTTCCTTTACTTTATCGCACTTTTCTTGGTCATTTCTCCCTTATTGTCTACGTGAAGTTCGGCCTTAGCAACGTCTCAGTTTAAGTTTAGGCTCTATTGTTATCGCGCGTCACTGCTAATCATTAATTAAGTGTTAGAAGATACTGACAATTGTCAGGCAAAGTGCTCGCGTTATTGTCTGGTGATGAGTTTATGTCACACCAACAACCACTAATCGCCGATGTATAAGTTGTTTTGTGTTGAGAGCGCCAGTTTAATATAGAGGTCGAGGAGAGACGAAACCAAGCACTCTCAGCCCGAGATAGCGCGCAACGTCACCCGAATACCCACATGCTCGCCGTTGACACTGTTTGATACTCCCCATTCGTTCGTTGTTTGACTGCTGACTGCTTGCTGTGTACACTATGGAGGTTTCGTGCTAATATCAATAAATAAAGGCAGCTGGTTGACGGGAACGACATTCTCTACCTTCCCGCCAACCGGGGAGCAGTGACCATATTGGCGAATTTCCCTTCGTCATCCATACTCTTTGATCGCAGAAACACACACCTCGTCTGCAAGCGCATCAAGGAACAGAGATGGGAAGGAGAGGATGTGCCCAGCGTAAAAAAAGATTTTCAGCGGTAGGTAGATTTTCTTTCGCTGTCCGTTTTCTATGCTGTCTTCGTCAAACACGGCAGACACATCGTAAGATCTTCTCAGAGCATCTACACGTGGATGTGCTGATAGTGGTGCATGATGCAACCATACCAATCGTGTCTTCAGTAACTACCACCTTCTGAAGTCGAATGAGTCTGGAAACGTCGCATAACAGAACAGCAATGGTACGAGACTCAATGCTCCACTGGGAGTAAACGTTAGGGATTTGAGCAGAAACGTAAAAATTGACCCATAGACCCAACCTTGCCCACACGTCCTTGACAGCATTTGTTGATGAGACGTGCAACGTTTTGGATTCGCGATCCGCAATGAACGCAACCACACGAGTTATGAGCCTCCGAGGCTCTCTCTTGTCCTTCCAGGGGAAGAAAGTGGGGGCACTGATAAATGTCGAGTGACATATGCGTAGGCTATGCTGTAGAAGTACCTTAGACTGCGCTGAATGAAAGGTACCCCATTGCTTACGATACGGAGCATATTTTACACAGTAGTGGAGGAGACTCCGGATTCCGTCGTCTGAGCCATGAGAGTACCTCCACGAGAGGTTACTGTCCTGTGACCACATCGAATGGCGGCGGTGTCCACGTCATCGACAGGAACCTGTAAGGAGTCCCACCATAGTGTTTGGAGTTCTCTGTCGAGATCCGTGCTTGCGAGAAGTTTTCGGGTGAGCTCAGAGGCAGGATCTCTCGGCAACTTAAAGAGAGTATTGCGTTCCTCCTTGGTAAGACGCTCCAGGAGCTCATCAGCAGAAGCCGAGTCTGAAGAGGATCAGCACTGTCGATGACGGTGATGTCGTCACCCGTACCAACGTCTATTCCAGCTAACCGTCTTTCCAAGCCTTCATCGTCGTTCTCGTCGGAGACATGCAAACATTCTCTGTGGTCTTGCAGACCCTCATCATCCAACCGTCTCAAAATCCCGAGTATTTTTTTCGCACTCTTGAATTATCTTCGAAGAGTCTGAACTGATACCACGCGAAATCTCCTTCCGGTAGAAAGTTTCCGAGCACTGCGCATGTGTCTGCGTGCACGATCAGTATCGTGTTATTACTGCCACAACAAATCAATGAACTGACCGTGGATCGGAAACATGCCAAGCCACGGTACGGGATATTGCAGGTTGGGCATGCATACCTAGAAGTCTGCTTATGACAACTAACGTAGCCATAAGAGATGGCCCGGGAACAAATAAGAGACGTACGTGCCGCACAGTACACGTCATGTTTACAAGCTGTTTCGTGATAGCAATCAGCTCAGCTCACGAACCACGCAGGCTATGAACAATATTCTGGCTGACTTAGCTTCCTGGAAGGTAGGCGCAGGGCACCATATCAGTTCTGTTCTTGCACTCAAAATTCACCCCTTTCCATAACGGAAGCTGGTTCTTGTCCTCCAAGTAACACCAAAACTGTGGCTATTAATAAATGGCCCTTATCCAATAGCGAAGGGCATGAAAGTGTTTCTACGTTAAGGCTGACAGTGTCTCACCTTCGAACTGACTATCATAGACTGGTTGACCATCTGAAGTCTCAGGTATGAGATTCTCACTTCATGTACATCACAGCCTGTAGCTGTGGAATGTAGGTTTAGTGAATGCACTGAAGCAGGCATACAGGTTGTGCCAGTCAACTTGGAATCTCGGCGTGGTAACCATACACCCATGAGCCAGACCTATATTTTGATTTTTGTAATGTGTGTGGACATGAATTGACACCTTGACAATGGTATTTGCATGATTTGGATGGTTTCACTTTGCGGCATTTTGAACATCGCACTGCAAAGCGAAATCGGTGTGAATGACTAAGCTTACTCCGTATGGTAACAACGTGACAAAACCATGACATCAAAATGGATCATAATGAGTTTTTCTTTTTTCTGATGTTTACAGCAGTTTTCAAAAGTATGTGGAAAAGCCATTTTGAGTTGTCAGCTGTCGGAAACAGCCACACAAGGACCCCAGAAGCACCTAAGCCTATAGTGATATGTATGAATAACCACTGCACACAGAAAGTAGGATATCTCTGGAATGAGTGGGGTTATTGGGATGCAAATACTATCATCAGAGAGCTATCATTGGGTAGTATATACATGCCAAAAAGTGAAAAGTATAGTGCAGAAATGAATGAGATACAGGGTACAAAACTATGTACCTTCAGTTGGCATGAAAAATGGAATAACTCTGGAACAGCAACTGTACACATCCTGTTTTTTGCATTGTCCAATAGCTATCAGGAAGTATATCAAGGTCTGAAAAAGATGGAAGGATTGGTGGGGAGATGGAGGAGATACAGGCCAAATACAAATGGGGGGGAGGAGGACAATGGTGTGCCAATGAACAACCACTGGGTGAAACCCTATAAAAATGCAAGGAGACTGTAGAGAGATGTGTATAGAATACAAAGAACAAAGAATGGATGGAATACATTCACCAAGTCTGAAGATATATGCAAAACCATCTGACAGTGCCTCTGTTCACATGATAGGCTATATCCCCAGAATGACCAATGCTGCAGCAGTGTATGATGCACCAGTTGAAAGCCCTTGGCAAGTAGTACACAGCCTCCACAGTCTCCTTGCAATTTTATAGGGTTTCACCCAGTGGTTGTTCATTGGCACACCATTGTCCTCCTCCCCCCCATTTGTATTTGGCCTGTATCTCCTCCATTTCCCCACCAATCCTTCCATCTTTTTCAGACCTTGATATACTTCCTGATAGCTATTGGACAATGCAAAAAACAGGATGTGTACAGTTGCTGTTCCAGAGTTATTCCATTTTTCATGCCAACTGAAGGTACATAGTTTTGTACCCTGTATCTCATTCATTTCTGCACTATACTTTTCACTTTTTGGCATGTATATACTACCCAATGATAGCTCTCTGATGATAGTATTTGCATCCCAATAACTGTAGAAAAGGGCTGTAGGCAGCCTCAGTAGTGACTCAACTACTGAGGAAACAGTACCAAAAACTGTACTACTAAGTGCGCTCTAAGCACTTATGTAAGCAAGTAAAAACTCGCACCAAATGTACATCACACTGTGGTGATTCAATCTCCAACAATAACCCCACTCATTCCAGAGATATCCTACTTTCTGTGTGCAGTGGTTATTCATACATATCACTATAGGCTTAGGTGCTTCTGGGGTCCTTGGGTGGCTGTTTCCAACAGCGGACAACCCAAAATGGCATTTCTGCATACTTTTGAAAACTGCTGTAATTTTGTCTTCTGAGTCTGTCCTAAAATGTTGAAACCACTCACAGCACCTGGTAGCCTTTTGGTGACTATGCAGTCAGACTTCTGTCCACTTTACTGTTACAAAGGACAGTGGTACTAAAGATATGTTTTTCAGTAGCCCTGAGTGTAACATATACTGATCAGCTAGTGTTATCTGGTCTCAGGTAAGCTGGGGAACACCACATGAGGATGGGGTTACCTTGAGTCAAGACTGACTGTACTGATACTAGAATGTGCCTTATCAGTGTTGAAGCCTTTATTGAAAGAGAGAGAGGATTTTAGGCAGGAACTGCTAAACTTGAAATTGAGGTTCTACAGGGGCTTGATGATGCAACCATGCACTATGCCATACTGTCACATCATTGGACCATGGAGGTAAACTACAAAGAAATGGTGAAACTACAGAGGATGGGAAAGAGAGACAGGATTTGATGATGTGATGGTTATCAGAAGATCTTGCTAAGCTGTGAACAGGCCTATAATGATGGCTTCAAATGGCTTTGGGTTGATGCATGTTGTATGGACAAGCAAAGCAGTTCAGAGCTGTCTGAGGCCTTAAATTTGATGTTCTGGTGGTACAAGAACACCAAGTGGTGTTACACTTACCTCCATGATGTCAATGACTCCCTCTTTCCCTGCCATTGTGATGATGTCATATTTTCCAAGTCCAATGGTTGGCTGGAATGGTTCTTGTGTGGCTGGACTTTGCAAGAGTTGATAGCTCCAAGAGACCTCCAGTTCTTTAACAAGAATTGGACCCCCATCAGGGATAAGCAGAGCTTAGCACCACTTGAGGAAATCACACAGGTTCTGATGCCTGTTCTGAGGGATGGGTTATCCTCATCCTGCCCAAGTGCTGCCCAAGTGATGTCATGGCTGAAGATAGGCAGACAACATGAATTGAGGATCAAGCATATTCACTGATGGGTCTGTTTGATGTCAACTTGCCAATGTTGTATGGGGAGGGGAAGAAAGCATTCCAATGCCTTCAGCTAGAGGTAATCTGCATGTCAAATGACCAAACCCTCTTTGTATGGCAGCCAGAGAGCAGCATACCCCATACCAGTGCTGTCTTAGCTGATGACCTGAGCTCTTTCCAGCTTTGTCATAACATCATCAAGGTTGAGCCAGAGGAACTTGCCTCAATGCTCTCCTTTTTGTGGAGTGCAGATACTGAAGGAGTCCTCTCAATCCACAAAGGCCAAAGATCCCTCACATTCACCATTACCAATGTGGGGATCCAGATATGGCTTCCTGTTGTATGTTACCATGTGTATCAATCCATAACAGCACCAACAGTGCCAGTCCCTGACTCCAATGTACATAAACATCTTGAACTGCCTGAAACTTCAACATCACATATAACAACAGTACATGACAGATCAGTTTAGGTATCCATCATGTCTACTTCAGATAAGTTGTTGGAGGATAGTATATGAGATTGTGGATAAGTGGATACTTTCTTTGATGGAGATGGGGACTCTATATAATGCTCTTTGTTGACAGCCTTGCATTTCCCTTTGCCCTTCACCATATCAGCTTGGATGTAATCTGCATAGAACAACAACTTTA
Organism: Pisolithus marmoratus; assembly: GCA_024613145.1. Taxonomy (NCBI): domain Eukaryota; kingdom Fungi; phylum Basidiomycota; class Agaricomycetes; order Boletales; family Pisolithaceae; genus Pisolithus; species Pisolithus marmoratus. The sequence continues at coordinate 18,262 of JANFAE010000062.1, forward strand.
CTTCTTCATGTCCAATTGATAGACATGTGAACCCATGGCATCTTTGCTCTGTGGGGGGGCAGATGGTTTTGGCTGGAAGATCCAACTAGGATGTGATATGCAGCATTCTCAAAACTTAGTAAAGACATGGTGACAGAACTTGCATTACATGCAATGGTGATGGCCATTCCATCATAGAAGATGCACACATTGCTGTAAGCAGGGCAATGACAACATGTTAGAAGATGACTATTCAAGGCAGAAGCCAACCAGTTACAGAAGTTTTGTGAATTGTCAAATAACATTGGGTGTAAATGAGGGAAATATAAGGGATCATAATAATCAGGATAGTCATCAATGGTATGAGGAGTTTCAGATGGTGGACACATATGTTCCTGAAAAACACATACCACATGGGATTTCATAATGAATGGTCTAGGAAAAGTCAGCAATGGGTACAAGCAAGGCCATGAAAGCACTTATGCCACATGCAAAGTCATGGAGACTAGCACACACCAGAACCAAGGGGTATATTTAGAGGCAAAATGCCTCTGTCCAATCTATTGGTGAGGTGAACAGTGTAAAATAGAGATATGGTGAACAACTCATGACCCACAATGAGCTTTGCAAATGCAGGACAACAGGAATTTTACACATCAATGATACCTACCAAATTATTTGTAATCAGCTATAAAGTTATTGACAGCCACAATTGAGTGCTATACAAAAGGTAACTTGACTAAGGAAATGGGATGTGCCTAATTCTGGCAGACACAACCTCCCCCACTTTGTGGGAGTTGGGGATTGGTCTTTGAAGCAGCATTGGCATGCCATAGAGAAGGTGATGTGGCCCCAATCACCATTGACTTGGCATCCTTTAGGTCCACTTCCTACAGGTACTTTGGCACCAAATGGGGAGCAATGACCACTCCTGGAGTACCAATTACTTCATCCTGCTTATTGCAATGAGGTTCATCATGACTTTGTAGACAGCTAGGAACAGAGAACCTCAGCCATTCAATAACATGCTACTCTACACACAATACTATGAACCTAGGAACAGAGAACCTTCCATAGAACATCAGTTGCATCTATCATATGATGTATAGTAAACATACCTCAGCCATTCGATAATGCACTGAGGAAAAGAGAAGAAGAAGAGACAAGTCCAATATCTATGTGCACATGTATCATGTGATGACGATAGGTGTCAGCATTGCAATGTCTGAAGTAATGTGAGTCCATACCCAACAAGCTCCAACACACCCCCTCAGCACAACACCAGTGACAGGCCTGTTCAATGAGCTTGGAAAGATGCACGAGTGAGTGGCTTTGTAAGAATGTCAGCGACATTCTGATGCATCAGGATCCACCTGGGAGTAAAATGACCCTTTGCAATGTGTTCATGAAGGAAATGATAGTGGACATCAATGTGTTTGGTGTGAGGGTGGTTAATTGGACTAGAAGAGAGTGATATCGCACCCATTGTGAGTCAAGGTGTGGATTAGTGGCAGAACCAGCCAAAAATCCAACACACACAGACAAAAGAAAGAGTAGTGGTTTGCCTCTGTGGAATCTGGACTGAAGGGAGTGGAGGAAGTGGAGTTCTGCTCTCAGAGGGTGAGTGCAGGGGAGGGTTTTGAGGTAGGCCTGTTGAGATACAAACACCAGGACCAGGAAAGCGATGGGAGATGAAGAGGATGGGCTCCAGTGAGCCTACAGAAGGTGCAGGTGCAACAATGATGAAGAACTGATACAGATAATGATGAATGACACAGTGGATAGACTCTTCAGGTAAGCCTCAACCACTGGAAAGCTTCAGAAAATGAATAGGATGGATAGGAAGGCTTCAGATGATGGTGAGAGACAAAGATAATCTCAAGTTAAGGGTCTCTGGGTCTCTGTTTTGTGTCTAGGTACAGGGGAACCTATATACTTGCTGTCAGTGCAGCTAGAGGTAAATGAGGGACAACACTCAGTAAGCTATTGGTAAGGGATTGGTAAGTGATCAGTGATGACTGTAAGCAATTGCTAATGTCCTTTATAAGCATGACAAAGGGACCAGTAAGCAGAGAACTGAAAGTGGACACAGTGGTACAGTATGAGTCAAAGAACAAGTCATGGTGAGTCAGAAACTAAAAATAGTGAAAGGAGTGAACTGATCACATGCCAGGGGTTGCACTGCATGTCAAGGGGAGTCACTGTTTGATGCAAAGAAGGGAATGAGCCTGTGATGACCTAGAAGGGATGGAGGCTCTGCACATCTGAACATGGAATAATTACAATTTCTGCCACTGCCACCAACTGTTGGGGGTCTGTTGGGTGTCAGGGCCATAGGATTTCGCATCCCCCCCCTTTTTCTCTCCTCAACCAAGTGTTTCCCTCCCATTAGCTAGGCTTCTGAAGGAGGTGGGGAGGACAGAGGGACATCTTCTCCTATCATGGCAGGGACATTTGCTGCAATCCTGTCTTGTATGCAATCTGGGAGTGTAGAATACAGTAGGGAGTACTGTAGCTGTCACAACTTTGAAAGAATGAGAGACAAGATTGGCAGGAAGATGGTGCAGGAGGAGGGGAGGAAGAATCCATAGGCTTCTTTGACTGGGGCAACAGAAACAACCACATAAGACCTTTCAAGCCTTATCACAGACTTGAGGCAACCAAAGAACGTCCTCCTAGATGTCATGCTGACAAAGAGAACTTGCTGTCCTAGATGGACTGGCTGGGAAGGGGCAGATGAGGAAGGGATGTGCCAGGAGGCTTCTGATTGGAAGCTAGTGGGAATGCCTGCAAGATACACATAGCCATTCTCCTTGGCAAAAGATCTGAGTGATGAGATCATCGTCAAGGCAGACATTTTTGATGTAATAGGTGAAATGGGCATTTGTTGGCAGAAATGCTGTGGAAAATCATGGAGTGCAAGGATCATTTCCAAACTTGGCAGGTAGGATGGCATGGGAATAAGGTACATTTGAGCGTGGGAATGGTCTCGATATCGTGGGAAATGGTCTCGATATTCAAACAACTGGAATGCCATAAATGAATGCTTAAAACTTTCAACTGGCACTTAAACAATTTTCACTTTGATGGCAAGGGAATGCTCTCCCCAACACAATCCTTCAGTAACCCTGCTTCTATTATTGTCACCTTCATTCCAGAAAATTGTTTCTTGTGCAAAGGATGACTGCTGATGGCCAGCAGCCTTCTGTCGCATTAGGGTGGTACTCCTGCAGCATTCTTCACTAACCACTTCATCATCTAGGACCATGTTCACACCACCAGACACCTTTGGTGTGTGACACCATATTGTCTGCATGAACAATGAAAGGAAGATCATGTGGCTGATGAAGGGACCACAATGCCAACTGCAGCCAGAGGCCCTCCTGAATGCATGCTGCAAGCGCCATGTATTCTGCCTCAGTAGATGAGAGAGCTAGCATATGTTGCTTCTTTGATGCATGGGCCATTGGCCCACCATAAAAGAACCACACATAGCCTGTGACAGAGATGTGATCTGCCAAACACATTGCCCAGTCCGAATCACTGAAGGCATAGGGAGAATGATTAATGTTTGGGTTCCCATAGTGAATGTGAAGAGACTTTGTCCCTTTTAGATAGTGAACTAGACATTTTGCAGCAGCAAAATGACATGGTTCCGGGCATGCACACCATTGAGCAAGGCATTGCACCACCTGCATTATATCGGGTCAGCTACATGTTGCCAGGTAAGTCAACTCCCTGATGATCTTTCTATATGCATGAGTGAGATCAGGAACATCAGGATAGACATCTGTTTCCTGTCCAAAAGGATGATTTGGGTCCATTGGGAGTGACACAGGATTTGCATCTCCAAGTCCATACTCCTTGCAGATGTGGTCAATATACAACTCTTGGTGGATCCAGATCTCACACATCTCCCATCTCCTTTCGATTTCGATTCCCAGGTACAGTGAGACTGGCCCCAAGTTGCTAATGCCAAACTGTTCACCTATCCATCCCTTCACCCAATTAAGTAAATATCTGTTGTTGCAACCTCCAAGGCCATCGTCAACATGCCAGGCTATGATGCATACAATTCTTTGTCCATTGTCTCCCATTTTGTTAAAGATGAAAACTGCAAGGTCAACATCTGACCTGGAAAAACCGAGTTCCTTGAGTAGGTCACATAGCATGATGTACCAGTTGAATGCCACCTGTTTGAGTCCATAAAGAGAGCATAAGAGTAGACAAATGAGGAGTGTTCTGGCCCTGCTGTATTGTTCAAACCCCTGTGGCTGTTTCATGTAGATTTCCTCTGTAAGTTTGCCATGAAGGAATGCCTGTTTTGCATCAAAACAGTCAAGTTCCCAGTTGTTCTGTGCCACCAGTGCTATAAGAAGCTTCACTGACACCTGTCTTGCAACTGGTGCATAAGTTTGATGAAAGTCAATGCCTGGTACCTGTGAGAACCCCTGTGCTACAAGATGAGCCTTGTATTTTGACTCCCCTTTTAGGTTGACTGGTTTGAATTTGAACACCCAGCAGTTTCCCATGAGCTTACAACCAGGCAGTGGTTCCACCGGCTTCCACACCTCCATCTCCTTCATCATCTTTAGTTCCCTATCCATTGCCTCCTTCCATCTGGTGGAATCTGAATGCTTCATCACCTCCTTGTTGGTCACTGGGGGAATTGACATGTCATATCCCAGCTGACTGGGGTCCTGCCATTTGTCACTTCTGATAGAAAGGTGAGACTGTTCTGTGATGATCAGGTTAACCTGATGTTCTGGAAAGATCCCTGCCTCCTCCACCCCTCTCTCCTCTGTGTCTGTCACCCCTCACCAAGGCCACCTTCCACCCCCTCACTCATTCCTGTAGCTGAATCAGGACGTTCTCGAACCATTGCAAGTCTATCCTTCATTTGCTGAAGATCCTCTGCCAACACTCTACCCTTTTCTGTCAACACTCTAGAGTGACTGGTGTAGGGAGTGAGTACTCCCCACTAGGATATTCCTTTTCTTTTATAGCTTTTATTTTTACTTTTACTTTGTTGTTTTTACTTTCTTCTACTTTTATTTCTGTTCATTTACTTTAGACTTTACTTAGCTTCGAGAGTAGACACGTGATGTGGCTTAAGTAAGCCCGCACGCACTTACTCTCCACAGTAACTACTTACAAAAACAATAACAATCGAGTTATGAGCGAGAGTTTCGAGTTTCGAGTTTGAGAAGGTTGTGTGTGGCCTTCTTCAGTGTTCAGACAGACCCAGACGGCCTCAGACGTTATCAGACAGCTTCTCTTACCAGGCTATAGAAGCCCCTCTGGAAGATCTTCCCTTCAGGTCATCTCCACCCATCCCCAGCTCTTCCCTTTGCTTTTCCTACAACTGGAGCCCACTGTGAGGGGCTTCTGTCTTAGTCTGGTAACCCTACCCTCATCAGTTCAGTCTTGTTTTTGCAGTTTTAGGTCTCGCTTTCTCGGTTTTCACTCGTGCTCTCAGTTTCAGCCTCAGTCTTGCTCTCGTGTTTGTCTTTTCTCTTGGAATACTCCCTCGTATATTGCTATAATCACTCAAGTTCCCCACCTGATGTCATGCAAGGCCTGAATACCCCAAGTAGTGGTTCTTCCGAAGCCTCGAGCTTCCTTTGGCACCCCGAGGACCTTCGAAGGTTCCTCAATGACATAATTCGAGCCGCAACTGCAGCAAAATCCCTTCTCGAGCCTTGTTGAGGCCCCCTTGAGGCCTGTAATTTGCGTGTGCAGCCACCACCCACCTCGGACAGTCACTCACCCTGTCATTTGTACTCGTTTTGCTTTTTCTGTGGTCAGAAAGGTCATATTCGAGCAAACTGTGATTCGTGCAAGGAATATTTGGCCACGGGAAAGTGTCTAATTGTGAAAGGTCGCGTTGTACTCCCCACTGGGCAAGAGATACCACAAGAAGTACCCAGGCGCACTCTCAAGACTGTCTGGCACGCTGGGATCTAGGAAATTGGTCTAAGGACATTCGGATTCCTCCTCTGAGTCCAGGCTGGCTACCATTGGAGGATGTGGGTAGTCAAATGCCGCAGACCCAAAGGGTTTCACTAGGTGTGTCCCAGCCCTGCTTGTTAGTGCACCCCAATACCCCCTCGGAACAACCGTTGTGGGGAGTCTATACTCCCTAGGGCTGCAGAACACTCCAGGCGGCTTTTCCCTGTCTCGAAAGTCGCTCACTCGCACGTTCCCTTCTGATCATAGTGTCTCCCCGACTAACGACATCGCCGCTGTAAAGATGAGTGTGAAAGGACCTTGGGATATAGGCCAAAGTCTCCTAGTGGGGGAAGAGTGGTGAATTCGTCCCAGGAGGCTGGTGTTGCCTGGTGGAGGGTCAAAGAGTACAGGGAAAAGACCAAAAACGCGCCCAGAAACCCAAATAAAATCTGTGATAACATCTAGGGACTGTCTGGGGATGGAGAAGTAATATTCCGAGTCTTATTTCGTCTTATTTCCGGCTTCTCATCTGGGGTAACTCATCTGTTATTCCTCTAAGTATGTGCCATACACTCGAAGTACTTGCGCAGGCTTACATAAGCCACAACGCGCGCAAACACTAAGTAAAAAGATAAGAAAAGATAAAAGAAAACAAATCAGTAAGTAAAAACAATGAAATAAATGAAATATCCTGGTAGGGAGGATACTTTCCCTACATCCGAGGGTGGCTTTAAATAATGACTGTCCCCAGTCATCACCTACCAAGCTGTATCATAAACCGAGGCAAGGGTATCATCCTCGAAACAAAACTCTAGCTAGAAATGTGAAAATGCGAGCTTGAAACAAAACAAACCACATAAAAGAAACAAAACTACTACTCAGCTGAAGGGGGAATGCAGTTAAAGCGACTCGAGGGTGAATCGAAGGGGGAACGAAGCTCGGGGGGAGCTCGAGGGTAGCTCGGAGGGGACCACTTGAGCCTCGAAGGAGACTGGGTAGTTCGTGACCTCGAAGGATGCCTCGGAGTCATCTCGGGTCGAACTCGAGAGGTGGCGAGAGGTGGGACTGATCCTGTACTCAAAGGGGGGAAAGGTAACTGGGAAGCCAACCCTCCTGGGCCACGAGCGAGGGCCCAGAAGTCCAAACGAGCCTGTAATGTGCGCCCGAGCGCCTCACGAGGGATCTCCTCACCTGTAGGTAGCACAACGCGACCTCGAACCACCCCACACTTTCCTGCCACTAGATACGAGGCAAAAACTCCGCACTGCGCTCGAATGTGCCCCTCACAACCACAGAAGAAACAAAAACCAAATCTTCGAGGCCAAACTTGGCGCCTCGGGACCTCTCGATAGGCAGAGGGATACCTGCTCGAAGCCATAGCCTCTCGAAGGGGAAGCGAGCGACCCGACACTCTCGAAAGGGACTCGAAACTCGCAGGGGCAGGGTTCGACAGTGAGGCTGGGGTCCCTCGAAGCAAGAACGAGTTCCCTAGGCATGACCCACGACGAGGGACAGGACGAAGGGAGTGCCTCGAGGGAGACACAAGACGAAACGAGCTCTTCGAGGAGGTGTTCGAGGACTCACAAGGTTGATGAGAGCGAGTCGAGGCAAGACCGAGGTCACGAGCCCTGGTAGACATTAACTGGGAATGAGGGGGGAAAACCTTTGTACTCTCCAAATGGTCAACTCGACGTGGATGCGACCATTGGTCCTCTCTCGAGCCTCGAAGCGAGTTCAAAGCCGACTCACCAGCCTGCTTATCCGGGACACACCGCCGTGGCTGAACCACAGTGTGCCACGAGCCTGCATTAGTGACTCGGCGAGGGGACGAGCTGCTCAAAGCATGCTCGGGGGAAGGGGGGGGAAGTTTTCAATGGTCGAGGGCATGCCTCGAGGGGGAAACGAGGGGGAAGCTTCGAGCTCGAGTGCGCCTCTCCCTGGGAGCATCTTCTAGAACGAGACCGAGAGTACTCCACAGGGGTGTCTGATGGGGAACTGAGCGAGGGCGAGTGCGCGCGCTGAGAGGGTTCCTCGGGGAACTCGCGAGCTGACGAGGCATCCTTCGAAACTAGATGAGGGGGTGAGCGGCCTACCCCCTCCTCGATAACCTCCTTCGTAACACAAACAATGACCTCGACAGGCCACAGGCGGCCCAACTCGAACAGGGGGTACCTGGATGCAAGCCTCCTCGAAACCTCGAGCTCGACTTGTGGTGGGAGCCCTCGAAGGAATAGCTGGCCTCGATGGCTCAACTCCAAGACGTTCCAACTCACCAGGGCCAAGAACGAGACCTGGAAACGACGAAGGTAGTCCCCTAGGGCTGCAACTGAGCTCAGTTCGCTGCGACGAGTCCCCTCGAGGAAGGTATAGAACTCCTCGAAGTACTCGAGGACATCCTTGACTGGCTCAATCTCAGGGTACTGGAGAGTCACGAGCGCCTGGAAGTTCTCCCATCGCTCGAAGATTGGCGCGCTGGCCACAAGATAGCTCCAGAGCCTTCCAGTGTGGGGTGGTGCTCCGTCGATTGCAAACTGGATGAGCGACGAGGTATCCATTGCGCCCTGGGCCTTACCATACTCCGCTACATCCTCGAGGTAACGTGGCAAGTCCTCGGCCTGCCCCAAGAACTCCGGGGGGGACTCGAGTGGGGCTCGAGACAGTCTGGATGCTTCTTCCATCATGAGTAGTATATATGAAGCTCAAAAGAATATATATCACGTTGTAATTGATAATTGACAGCAGTACCGGGGTTAAACGCGAGCCTCAACTGCCAACAGTCAGTCTCGAAGGGTAAAACGAAGAGATCAGGTCGCCTCGATGCGACCTTGAACGTCTATGGGGGGTTGGGGGTGTGGCAACGAACCACGAAGGGGGGAGGAGGATGCAGAAACCTTGTATGATACGTCTCGAGGTGGTTTCGACCACCAAAACTGAAACCAGTCACTGTTGTGACTCGAACACCTAATTCTCAATTTTGCAGCCTCGCTCGACTGCAATATGCGCAAGAAAAACGATGATATAACGTCCGGTTACGTCTACGAATGAAGCGGGTGCGTCTAACGAAGCTGTCTATGTCACGAGTGTGTCTCGAAGGGCTTGGGGTTCGTCTGGGAGTCTCGAAGCGTCTGATGGCGTCTCGAAGGGGTTGTCTACTGACTCTATGATGGTGGGGGAGGGTTTCCTACAACTCAAAACAGCTCAAAACGCGAACAGGAGGTGCCAGGGAGCTAAGCTATGGCAGGGGAGGAGGATGGCAGTGCGCTGGGGAGGAACCGCTCGATGGAATTCTCCGAAACTTCAGAAGATGGTAGAGGCGTGCGAGGAGAAGTGGGCGAACGAGAAACCGGAGAAAACGGCGCACCCAGTCCCAAGTTATTCCAGTTTTCGTCCTACAGAGCCTTTCTCCACAGAAATAAGAATATCTCCGGAAGTACTGAAGCGGACGCGACGAAAAAGGCACCGTTCGAAAGGTCTCGTCGAGTAGAATCAGAATCCCGAAAAGCGAGAGGTTTGGCGCGTCCAGTCACGAGAAAACGCGAGCACGACCTCAGAGGTAGGGGAGAAGTGGGGTCACCAAGCAAAACAGCCCCCTCGCGGTGGGCTCCAGATGTAAAGATGAGTGTGAAAGGACCTTGGGATATAGGCCAAAGTCTCCTAGTGGGGGAAGAGTGGTGAATTCGTCCCAGGAGGCTGGTGTTGCCTGGTGGAGGGTCAAAGAGTACAGGGAAAAGACCAAAAACGCGCCCAGAAACCCAAATAAAATCTGTGATAACGTCTAGGGACTGTCTGGGGATGGAGAAGTAATATTCCGAGTCTTATTTCGTCTTATTTCCGGCTTCTCGTCTGGGGTAACTCGTCTGTTATTCCTCTAAGTATGTGCCATACACTCGAAGTACTTGCGCAGGCTTACATAAGCCACAACGCGCGCAAACACTAAGTAAAAAGATAAGAAAAGATAAAAGAAAACAAATCAGTAAGTAAAAACAATGAAATAAATGAAATATCCTGGTAGGGAGGATACTTTCCCTACACCGCCCGTCCTAACGTCACACACGTCACAACTCCCCCGCTCGTCATGTACCCTGTTCCTGCCACCATAATCGCCGCTGACTCCTCAGCAACCGAAGTAGAACCGTCCCCTATCGCACGCAGTCCCCTCTCTACACGTGATTACTGATCACTGTCCGTCAGCGATACCCCACCGACCTGTCACTCGTTGGCATGTCCCCTCGGTGGCTGTATCCACTCTACAAGCGCCGAGGCTGTCGCCCACCATGTCCCTCTTTGGTTAATGAAATCGCCGCCAGCCCCACTCCGCTTCCTTTCAACGCAAGTACGTAGTTATACCTTTTCTGCTTTACTTACCGTCGTTTTTCTGGACCTTGGCTGTTTTATCTTCATCTATATCGCCGCGCATGTGTGGCTGTCCATACATCGGCCTTCGTATTTTCTTTTATTGCTTTTTGACGTATGACAGATCCGAGATGTCCCGGTTTTTACCATAGATACCTCTGTCTTTACACTACAAAAGTCCGCCGTACCTAGAAAATATAGCACCCACCTTTTGGCGTCTTTTGTGTGTATCTGAGAGTCCCCAGAGTCGTCTTCTGAGTATCTTCGAGTCTTCAGAGTGTTCCCAGAGTTCCCCAGCTTCTGTCTTATCGTCTACTCGCCGTCCTCGAGTTTTCCTGCGCTAGAAAAATCGCCGCCAGTTCTTAAATTCGGTCTCCCTGTGCCTACAAGAATTTCCCTATCATCTTCGAGAGTTCACAATCGCCGCCCTTCCAGCCCCAAGTCTCTGCACGCTTTCCCCCACCCAGGAAAAATCCCTTTCGCTGACCTAAGGCGGAATTTTCGAGTTCTTCGTCACCAGCACTCCCCAGTCACCAAGAGAAATCCTCCTTCGCCTTCTAGCCCTCCCTTCTGTCTCCTTCCAACACAGCACCCCTTGGGATGAGCCTAGGTCTAACCTACAGCTTTCCCCACTTTCCCCTTGCGCTCTCACAAGAAGAGTTGCCCACATCGTTTTGGAGCCCACCGCGAGGGGTCTGTAGATCTGGAAAGGAGATCTCTTTGACCTACCCGCCACCGAACAGAACTAGAAGAGCTCTTAGAGCCCTTCCGTCGTCTTTCAATATCGTCTTCTGATCTTTTTGTCCCCGCTGCTAACACCTGAGATATCCCAGAGCTTAGTTCCCCAGATTCAGAGTTTTTCCCATCAGATCCCCTCCATCATCCAGAACCTGACTCGCCGTCGTCAGTTGATATACCAGGTGCCTTTGATCTCGACGAGTCTTTTGCACCACCACCAGAACGCCAAGAATTATCGCTGCTCACCGATTTATCGTCCTCGTCCTCTTCAACCGCTTCTATTTTCGCCGCCGAACAGCTTCTCTTACCCCCATCTTCGTATATCGCCTCTCAGAGTCTTATTCAGCCGCTTGTCCAACCCCCTCCACCGATACCACCCACAAATCCGCTTTCGCTTCATAACCCCATTCTACCTTCGTCGTCAATACCAATTATCATGTCCGGCACCACTAACCAGCGGCAAATGCCACTCAGAGGCTCTAACAAGGCCCCAAAGTTCTCAGGAAAAACCGAGGATATCTGCGCCTATTTCGAGGATGTCGACCAGGTCTGCACTGACGCAGGAATCGCTGTCGACAAAGTCAAAATCAAGTGGGCTATCTGTTATGCTGACCGAAACGAGTTGGAGCTTTGGTCATCCCTCGATTCTGCTGCAGGTGATGACTGGGAAGACTTTGTTAACGAGGTAACTAGCTTCTACCCCGGTGCTGATGTCAAAGGGTGTCAGTACACTAAAGCCGACCTCGAAACCTTCCTTCACCACCAAGTACAAAAGCCCATGTCATCCCTCGATGACCTCGGCAAATATGTCCGCAAATTTCGCCGCATCGTAGCCCTGATCAACAAAAAGAAGAAACTCCCGGACGACTACGTCAACGAGAAGTTCCTTGAAGGTTTCCCCCCTGGATTCCGTAACCGCCTCGCTACTCGTCTCCAACTCAAGGACCTAGACCATGATGTTGACGAACCGTGGCCATTTGACGACGTCTACAAGCATGCGACCTATCTTCTTAGTGGCGCCCGTCGAAACATCGCTCAGGTCGACAGCTCGGCCTTATTTCCAGAATCATACTCCCAACCGACAGTGCCGCCGACCATCTTGAAAAGAGAGTATGTCCAAGCGACCGACTCTGCCCCAGCACCTCGTCAGATGCAGCCCCAAGATCAACAATTCCGCCGCTCCTTCGATCCCCGCTGCTTCTTCTGTGGCAGCACTGATGGTCACAGGACTCCTGAGTGTGAACTGTGCCAGGAATATGTTCGCCAAGGGAAATGCGTGCTCATTGGCAGCAGGGTCTTCATGAAAGATGGCTCTGACATCCCTAGATCTGCCGCAGGGCGGAATTTCAAGGAAAAGATCGACAACTTCTTGGCTCTTCGAGAGTCTATTATGGCGTCGGCTAATCTAGTGTCTATTCAATCTCCAGGAACCTCATCTTCGTCTCGAGGACGTGATACCCCGCCCCACCTCGTCAATACTATGTTCTTTGGCTCCAATGACACAGAGGAGTTTCAGATAGAGGTCCATCCCTCGTCTTATCTTGTCGACAAGGAGATCGAGGATAACGCCGACGAAGAAGACAAGCGTGCCCTAGCCAGAGCTTATGCTCAGGTCGAGGAGCTGAAGAACGCCATAAAGAAGAAGAAACCCGCTCGCTTTGACGGTGTAGAAATCCCCGCTCGTCGTCCCCGAAACGCCGCTCCTGCCAGCCCTCCTCTTGCCAACATCTCCGCACCAACCTCAACCTCAAATACTCAGCCGTCATCTAACATCCCTCAGACAAGGCCAAACGCCGCTGAAGCGTCTAACTCGAAGCCTCAATCTAACTCTGCCCCTCAGTTTCGTTACCAGAGCAGCTTTGACGAAGCTGCCGCTACTAAACGGCTCGTATCCCAAGTCTTAGGTGCTAAGATCGAGATTTCAACACAAGATCTTCTAGCAGTCAGTCCAGAAATACGTAAACAGATAAAAGAGATGGCCATGACGAAGAAGATAGCCATTGGTAGCCTCGAAACTGCGGCGGAGTTTTCGTCGTCCTCTGCGTGGGCACATTACGAGCAATACCTTGTGAAGGACACTGAGGGGAAGTGCGTTGGCTTAGCTACGGCTCCTCTCCGTGCTGTAGATGGGATCTTGATGGATAAACTCCAAGTCGAGTGCATTCTCGACAGTGGATGCCAGGTGGTAGCCCTCAGACGCGAGCTATGGGAAGCCTTAGGCGCTCCACTTCGTTCAGACATGTGTATGACTCTCGAAGCCGCTAACCAATCTAAAGAAAGCACTCTAGGGGTCATCGAGAATGCTACCTTGCGCATTGGGCCAGTCGAGGCTCACTTACAGATTCAGGTCGTCGACCGAGCACCCTTCGACCTCTTGCTAGGACGCCCCTTCTTCTGCCTACTCAGTAGCATCCTGCGCAACTTCCCCGATGGAGAGCAGTCCTTGGAAATCCGCGACCCCAATTCTGGGCAGCAACTATTAGTCCCAACTCGTCCTCGACATCGTCTACACCCCCACCCTCGATTTGTTAATCCAGAAGACGAAGCAGAGTACTTCGCTCGACAGAGTTATCGCCGCCAGTTACAAGAAGTTGGAGAACAGGGTTTTTAATGTCGGTCGAGGACTCGCCAGAGGTGCGAAGAGACCAGAAAGAAATAGTATCCGTGTGCTCTCTCTACGTTGCAGACTCCCCCTCTTTGGCTTCAGAATTTATTTTACCTTCTTCCACAGACTCTAAAGAAAACGCCGCCGCCGCTTATTTATACGACTATAACACCACAAGTACGCCCGTTCTTGATCCTTTCGACTCGAGTTTCATTTCCTCAAAAGATCCTTTCCTGTTTTCTATGAGTACTACTATTTCCCCACTAACACTTTCAGTCCTACGATCCTCTCTTCATTTCGACCCAGTTTATCATGTTTTGAAGTACAAACCTGTAGCGAAGAAGGTGAAACCTATCCCGACTGCGATGCCTGTCGACTTCAGAGTAGAGCGTTGGGAGATTGGTGACTCTCTCGCAGATCTCCCTGTATTACCATACCACCCTCCTCCTTTTGTTCCCAGATCCAGATTTACGGCGCAACGAGCAGAAGAGCTCGATCTCGATCCTGCCAAGTTCCTTTGGCCGGCGGAGTTACACCTCGTTCGATGGCTCGTTCATACCCACGAGGCGGCGTTTGCATGGGAAACCTCTGAACGAGGAACCTTTCGTGAAGATATGTTCCCCCCTCTGAAAATTCTGACACTGTCCGACAAGCCTTGGGTCGAACGAAATATCCCCATCCCACCCGCCATTTTTCGAGACGTTGTTAATATAATTAAAGAAAAGGTAGCCGCTGGTGTCTACAAACCATCGACCTCGTCCTACCGATCCAAATGGTTCTGCATCGTCAAGAAAGACGGAAAATCCCTTCGTTTAGTCCACGATTTGCAGCCACTAAACGCCGTCTCTATTCAGGATTCTGCAGTCCCCCCCTTCGTAGACTCGATCGCAGAAGCCTTCGCCTGTCACTCGGTGTACGGTATCCTCGACTTAATGGTAGGGTATGACCACAGGACTATCCACGACGACTACCGTGACCTTACCACTTTCCAAACCCCCATCGGCACGCTTCGACTCACGAAACTCCCTATGGGTTACACAAACGCCGTCCAGATTTTCCATGGGGATGTCTGCTGGATCTTGAAGGAAGAAATCCCCGAAGTCACCATCCCCTTCATCGACGACTGCCCCATTAAAGGGCCAAAATCACGCTACCAAAATGCCGACGGAACCTACGAGACAATACCTGAGAACCCTGGGATTCGCCGCTTCGTTTGGGAGCATCTCCAGAACACCAACCGTGTCCTTCATCGTCTTCGTCATGCTGGTGCTACTGTCTCTGCCAAGAAATGCGTTATTGCCACTCCATCTATCGTAGTCGTTGGGCATAAGGTATCGTATGAGGGGAGGATTCCAGATGAAGCCAAAGTTCAAAAGATTAAAGACTGGCCATACTGTGCTAACGTCACTGAAGTCAGGGGATTCCTAGGTCTTTGTTCGTACTGCCGCATCTTCATCAAAGACTTCGCCAGACATGCGCGTCCCCTCGTCGAACTGACCAAGAAAGACGTCCCTTTCGATTTCGGAGATGAACACCATGCAGCCATGGACTACCTTCGTTCCGCCATCATCTCCTCCCCAGCCCTTCGATCTATCGATTATAATTCCACCCAACCCGTCATCCTTGCCGTCGACACCTCTAACATCGCCGTCGGATATATCCTCATGCAAGAAGGCGAAGATGGGAAGAGATACCCCACTCATTTCGGCTCCATTACTCTCAACGATCGTGAGCGGCGTTATAGCCAGGCAAAACTCGAACTCTTCAGTCTTTTTCGAGCCCTGCACGACGTGAGGCTTTATATATTTGGCGTGCGGAACTTGGTTGTGGAGGTGGACGCGAGGTATATCAAGGGAATGATCAATAACCCCGACCTGCAGCCCAATGCAACCGTCAATCGATGGATTGCTGGTATCCTCCTTTTCGACTTCAAACTTGTCCATGTACCTGCCCCTAAGCACGCTGCACCTGATGGACTGTCTAGGAGGCCCAAAGCCAATGAAGACCCTGAGGTAGACGAAGAACACGAGGACTGGGTTGACGAATGTGGAGCTTTCGCAATAGAACTGGTGAATTGTCGAGAGCCGAGGACACTGTCGCTATGTCTTCCTGTTAAATCACCGCCGTCCGTCTACCACTTATCCAGTTCCCTACCTCAGGATATCAGTATTTTTGCCGCCGTCGAAACGCCGCCAGATGACGCAGAAACAGAAATTCCACGATCCGAGAAAGCGAGGCAGAGAGATGAGAGGTTGGAAGTTGTGAGAGAATTTTTGGGGACGAAGAAACTGCCAGATGGGATAGGAGAGAGGGATTTGGAAAGCCTCATGCAACTAGCGACAAGATATTTTGTCAAAGGCGGAGAATTGTGGAGGAAAGAACCGCAAGGTCGACACCAACTCGTGGTTCGCCAGCCGAGACGTCTCAGCCTTATTTGTCAAGCCCATGACGAGTTGGGCCACAAGGGTATTTTCTCTACCCGCATCCGATTACTGATATGTTTTTGGTGGCCCATGCTAGAACAGGATGTTCGCTGGTACATCAAATCGTGTCACGAATGCCAAATTCGCCACCTCGACCGTATTCATATCCCCCCCGTCGTCGCTATCCCCGAACCCCTATTCTACAAAGCCTACGTCGACACCTTCATAATGCCGAAGTCGAATGGCTATTGCTACGTCACTCAAGCCCGCTGCTCGCTCACTAGCTACCCAGAATGGGCAATGTTACGATCAGAGACTGGCAAATCCATCGGGAAGTTCCTCTTCAAGCAGATCCTGTGTCGTTGGGGAGCCATCGGGGAAATCGTTACTGACAATGGCGGACCTTATGTTCTAGCTCTCGACTGGCTCTCGAAGACATATGGCATTCGTCACATCAGCATCTCGCCTTATAATTCGCAAGCAAACGGAGTGGTAGAGCGGCGGCATTTTGATGTTAGAGAAGCGATGGTGAAGAGCTGTGAGGGGGAAGCGTCGAGGTGGTCAGAGGTCGCCCCATCGGTGTTTTGGGCTGAACGAGTCACTGTTCACAAAGCTACGGGATTCTCTCCATATTATATGGCTCATGGCGTCCATCCCAGGCTTCCCTTTGACTTCACTGAAGCAACATTCCTCTCCCCTTATGAAGCGGAATTTTACTCGACCACCGACCTCATCTCTAATCGTGCCCGTCAACTTCAGAAGCGTCCAGAAGACCTGGCGCTCATCCATGAACGAGTACTTAAAGCCCGCTTCGCCTCTGCCAAAGACTTCGTATCCCATTTCGAGCACACAGTGCATGACTTCGACTTCGAACCTGGCTCCCTCGTCCTTGTCAGAAACTCTCGTATCGAGAAGGAGCTAGACCAAAAGACGAAACCCCGCTACTTAGGTCCTATGGTAGTGGTGCGTCGTACTAAAGGTGGATCTTACCTCCTTGCAGAGCTCGATGGTGCGATCTCGAAGTTCCGCTATGCCGCCTTCCGCTTGTTTCCTTACTACCCACGCAACAAGTCCCGTATAGAGGTCACCCACCTGGTGGGCCTCGAAAACTCCACTATCAATCATCTCGAAGACAGCTCCCTTCCCAACCCAGAGCTCACTGGTGTCCTTAGGGACGAGTCAGAAGAGTAACTTATACCCTATCCACCGTGTCTCTTTTCGTCTTTTCTTTCTTTCATTACTTTCTTTAACTTAACAGGCAATCATACTCTACGCAACTTTCGAAACAAAAAGACCGCCATCAAAAATATATAAATATACCGTCAATTCAAGCCCTTCGTTTCTTGCAAACTCGTTTCGTAGACTTACTCACCCCTTCTCTTTAAAGAATACCGCCAAGAGTACGTTACGAAGAAAGACAATAGAAAAGTCGCTCCTTCAGATACCACTCGTTACTTCCTCTTTCTTCTTCTCGTTTACAGATGTTTTACTTACCGTTGGATGTTCCGACTTCCTGCAGACACTTTCCCCCTTAACTATACCCGCTTGTGTGGCAAGGTTTTTGTTTCAGCTCAGCTGTTTCACTCTCGAGCAGTAGACCACCTGCAAGACCGACACACGCTGCAATTGCTCTACGCTATGGCACAGATGACGGAACCGTCTAGCTAAGGACCCGTTATGATGTACCTTTCCCGCCACTCCTTCAGAGACTGAAGCTGCTGCTTGTTACTGCGAATCGCCGCAGCCATAGTCCCCGCCTCAGAAGTAACCTGCGATATCCATTACGAAAGAGGACTCACCGACACCTCGTAAAAACAAGTCACCCACGTGCGCGCAACGTCGTCTTCGGCCGACGCGTCTGGAATTTCCCTCATGTGTGCTCCCAGTTTCTTCACTATCGCCGCCCACATTCCTGGGATCATGGCTCTCACAGCGTCGGGCGCGATGTAAGGGATGGAAGACATTTTGTTGCAGTTCGAGGCGACTTGGGTTGCAAGTAGGAGGGATGGTAGTGGTGGGACTTAGGGAAGTAAGACAGAAGCGGTGTTTTGTTTGGTACGTCTTGGCGGTCTTTGTTGACACGGAAACATTGTTGCCACAGCACGTGACCGAGAACCCCGTGCCCCTTCCGTTGATCCGTGCACAGCCACACCACGCGTCTAACGTCATCCCATCTCCATTCCGTCTTGCTGTGCGTCTCTGACTGAGGATGGTCAGCATTCGAAGACCCCGGGAGGTGTGGGGAGTCTATACTCCCTAGGGCTGCAGAACACTCCAGGCGGCTTTTCCCTGTCTCGAAAGTCGCTCACTTGCACGTTCCCTTCTGATCATAGCGTCTCCCCGACTAATGACATCGCCGCCCGTCCTAACGTCACACATGTCACAACTCCCCCGCTCGTCACGTACCCTGTTCCCGCCACCATAATCGCCGCTGACTCCTCAGCAACCGAAGTAGAACCGTCCCCTATCGCATGCAGTCCCCTCTCTACATGTGATTACTGATCACTGTCTGTCGGCGATACCCCACCGACCTGTCACTCGTCGGCATGTCCCCTCGGTGGCTGTATCCACTCTACAAGCGCCGAGGCTGTCGCCCACCGTGTCCCTCTTTGGTTAACGAAATCGCCGCCAGCCCCACTCTGCTTCCTTTCAATGCAAGTACGTAGTTATACCTTTTCTGCTTTACTTACTGTCGTTTTTCTGGACCTTGGCTGTTTTATCTTCATCTACATCGCCGCGCACGTGTGGCTGTCCATACATCGGCCTTCGTATTTTCTTTTATTGCTTTTTGACGTATGACAGATCCGAGATGTCCCGGTTTTTACCATAGATACCTCTGTCTTTACACTACAAAAGTCCGCCGTACCTAGAAAATATAGCATCCACCTTTTGGCGTCTTTTGTGTGTATCTGAGAGTCCCCAGAGTCGTCTTCTGAGTATCTTCGAGTCTTCAGAGTGTTCCCAGAGTTCCCCAGCTTCTGTCTTATCGTCTACTCGCCGTCCTCGAGTTTTCCCGTGCTAGAAAAATCGCCGCCAGTTCTTAAATTCGGTCTCCCTGCGCCTACAAGAATTTCCCTATCGTCTTCAAGAGTTCACAATCGCCGCCCTTCCAGCCCCAAGTCTCTGCACGCTTTCCCCCACCCACACTGCAAGCATTTCACAATTTTTCTTCAGAAAACATGCTGAAAAAATTGAAGAAAGTGATACTCTTTTTTGACAGCTGTTTTCAAAGAGAAAAGGCAAAAATAATCTTTTCTTTTCTTTGCATGACTTTCCACAAAACATTGATTGATGGTAATACCCATTAGCATAGAAGCTAATCAGCACTACCATCAATTCATTTTTTTGCACAGAAAAGACAAAGAAAACAAAATATTATATTTGCATTTTTTATGTGAACACAGCCCAAGTAAAAGAGTATCTCTTCTTTCCATTTTTTCAACATGTTTTGGCAAGAAAAATTGTGAAATGCTTGCAGTGCCAGGAAAAATCCCTTTCGCCGACCTAAGGTGGAATTTTCGAGTTCTTCGTCACCAGCACTCCCCAGTCACCAAGAGAAATCCTCCTTCACCTTCTAGCCCTCCCTTCTGTCTCCTTCCAACACAGCACCCCTTGGGACAAGCCTAGGTCTAACCTACAGCTTTCCCCACTTTCCCCTTGTGCTCTCACAAGAAGAGTTGCCCACACCATTGTGTGCACCACTCTCAGCAGAAGGGCCGAGTTATCACTCAGTGCCAGTGCAACCCCAGGTCCCCATTCAAACACCTACTGCGTCCTCAAACTCGAGTGACACTTCGTTGTGCTGCCCTCGCTCACCTCCTCAGTCTCTACCTGCAAGATACTCTCGCAGTTGTTCTCGGTCTCACTCTCGTGGCCGTGGCCACCCACGTTTGCCGTCTCACTCATACTTCGAGAGTTCACCCAATGATGGTCATAGGCATCAGCACTTGTATTTGGATAGGCCCCACAGCCGCGATTCCCGCTCTTACTCTCGTGGTCGACCTCGCTCCCACTCTCATTCTTGCTCTCGTGATCTCGACAACCTGTGTTCGTACTCATATTTGAGTAGGCCACGCAGCTGTGATTCCCGTGATTCCCATGACTACCGGTACTACCGCTCGCCGTCACCTGCATCACGACTCACATACTCGCACTTACCAGAAATCTTGAGGGATGAGCCCATCCCAGTCTGGCCCACCAGCCAGCTAGTCGACAGAATGGTGTCCTCTGCCTCCTATGATACTCAACAGTCTCGTAGCAGTCACACATCAACCCACTCGAGAAGGTCGCACAGCCGCAGCCACACACCTCAGCCTTCGCGCAGGCTGTACTGAGTAGACAGGGGGCCGCTTTAGCCCATTGGGATCTTTTTATTGTGTTTATTCTTTTTTTCATGAATATATCATTCTTCGAGCTTCCCCTTACCGAGTGTTAGGCCGCCGCGCGCCTCTGTCATCTCCCACCTCACCAACTCGATATCTCGACCACCGCTCATCCATCCCTCTCGCAAATCGGGATTCGGGATCTACTCGACGAGACCTTTCAAATGGTATACCCTTTGTCATAATTGGCTCAGTGCCTCTGGAGATATCTCCCGTTCTTTGGAGAAAGGCACTGTAGGACGAAATTTGGAATATCTCGGGATTGGGTGCGCCGTTTTTTCCGGTTCCTCGTTCTCCCAACTCTCCTCGCATGTCCCTATCACCTCCCGAAGTTCTGTAGAATTCCACCTAGCGGTTCCTCACCAACGCGATGCCGCCCTCCTCCCCCCTACTGTGGTTAGACCATATCTCTTACAATTCTCGACCGAATCGTTCGCTTTTCTCAGATGTGACTCTACTAGACGACATCTACCAGACGATATACAAGACGTCGCGTGCGAATTCATGGTTCCAGAGTTATTCGAGTTTTTGTGTCTGAACAGGGTAGGGAAGTCAGGATCGTGTATCTCAGTCGTTGTCGCGCCGTGCCTTTCGCCTTCTCGCGTGGTGGTTCTACCTGTCCACAGCTACCTGGTGATACCCTTTTCATGGTGACGCGCTCATTGGTTGTGGAGATATGGGAGTTTTTCATGTACAGAGGAGTATGAGACGGCATTGTGGATATCTCGGGACTGGATTGTCCAATCGGCCTGATTCCTTTTTCACCATCTCCTCCCAGGTGTTCTCTACCGCCACCTATGGTTTCGTACTGATCGCCTCAGTGGTTGCCCAGCGGCGGCTTTTTCTTCTCCCCCATCCTGCTGCCCCACACCGTATCTGCATCGTATCTCCCCCGGATCTTCGCCGTGCCTCTCGATTTTCTGGGACATAATACTACTTGCTCAGCGCTTTCGAACGGTGTACCTTGTGTCTGGGTTGGTGCAGCCGTTGTCGAGAAATCGGGATTCTTGTGGGTAGAGGTGTCTTGGATCAGTTTTGGGAATATCTCAGGATTGGGTCCGTGGATTCCCCCAATTCCTCGTTCTCCAGGTTTTCCCCACTCCCCTTGAGCGTTCCCCTGCATTTTGTGCCGCCGCGCTGACCCATTATTCGTCGGTGCATACCCTTCCTCCTACCCCACACCATGTTTGGGGCATAACTCATTCAATTTCGGTCCGAATTGTTCACTTTTTTTAGACGTGACTCTACCAGACGAACCCTACCAGACGATATAAAAGACGTAGTGCGCGCATTCACGGATCCGAAGTTATTCGAGCTTTTGTATTTGAACAGGGTTGGGGAGGTCAGGAAGGTGTATCTCGCCCGTTTTCACGCCGGGGCTTTCGAATTTTTGCAGAGCGGTACTACTAGCTCACAGCTATCTGGGGGTATCTGGTCTATGGCGACGCGCTCGATGGTTCCCGAGATATTCACTTTTCTGTGTCCGAGCTACAGGCTATCATTCCTGGCGGCATATCTCCTTTGTTTCTCAGCCGTTCCTCTCGAAAACTGGCACCCGCGTTCTCCTTGCGAAGCTGACCTGATTGAATTCTCTTTCGGCGAATTCTGTGCAGCCGTTCCAGAGATATGGCGAAGTCCGCCTCTGAAGGGCTACCGGCGACGGTTTTGGCGATAACTCGGGTTCGGAAGGTCCGATTGGTGAGATTCCTTTTGCGCCGAGCTCTCCCGTTTGTGTAGAGCCACCCTCCGAGGTTTCGTGTCCACCGGCCTCACCGTTGCTCGTTGACGCCTTGTTCTCCTCTTCCCACCTCTCATGCTGGCCTACGCACTGTCTACATCATATCTCCCTCAGTTCTTCGCCTCACCTTTCACATTTTGGGGGCATGATACTACTCAATCACCGCTTTCGAATGGTATACCTCGTGTCGTGATTCGCGTGGCCCTTGTCGAGAAATCTGGATTTTCGTGCGCTGTGGTGTCTCGGGCCGGTTTTGTTGATATCTCGGGCTGTGGTGCATGTATTCACTCGATTTCTTTTCCTACATCTTCCCCACACTTCCCTTCACCACCCCCTCGAGTCTCATGGAGTCCCGCGCAGCGATCGTCCTTCGGCGAGCCAGTCCGCTACCTTTCCCCATTGCACCTTCGAGCTCGTACTGTCAGTTTGCAACCGAGGACGGTTGAATTCTCAAGTGACCCGCGGATGTAGGGAGTGAGTACTCCCCACTAGGATATTCCTTTTATTTTATAGCTTTTATTTTTATTTTTACTTTTACTTTGTTGTTTTTACTTTCTTCTACTTTTATTTCTGTTCATTTACTTTATACTTTACTTAGCTTCGAGAGTAGACACGTGATGTGGCTTAAGTAAGCCCGCACGCACTTACTCTCCACAGTAACTACTTACAAAAACAATAACAATCGAGTTACGAGTGAGAGTTTCAAGTTTCAAGTTTGAGAAGGTTGTGTGTGGCCTTCTTCAGTGTTCAGACAGACCCAGATGGCCTCAGACATTATCAGACAGCTTCTCTTACCAGGCTATAGAAGCCCCTCTGGAAGATCTTCCCTTCAGGTCATCTCCACCCATCCCCAGCTCTTCCCTTTGCATTTCCTACACTGGATCAGTGTGGGGTGACCTGTACCTGCTCAGATGGCTCTGACTGCACTATCTCCCATGGTGAGGGTACGAGTGACATAGGAGATGATGGGTTGGCTGAAGTCTGGTGAGCAGTGACCCTCTGACAGGTCCCTGATGTGCATGACTGAATCCTCATCAAAGATCACATCTCTACTATTGAAGAATGTTCTGGTGACACAGTCTCACAGCTGCCACCCTTTTATCCCATCTGGATACCCCATAAAGAGTGCTTGAGAAGAGTGGGGTCCATTTTTCATATGGCATTCAGGTGGAATGTGAGCAAAGCACCAAGAGCCAAACACACAAAGGTGAGAGATATCTGGCTTATACCCATAGAGCATTTCAAAAGGAGTCTTGTGTTTGGGCAGAACATGTGTGCTGGTTAGATTCCAAAGGTAGCTGATTGTCAAGATGGCCTTGCCAAAGTAAGCCACTGAGAGACTGGCCTGACTCAGCCCCACCAAAGCCTGTCCTTCAATGGTTCGTATTCCTCTTTCTGCTTTACCATTCTGCTGATGTGTGTATGCCACTGATCTGCAATGTTCCACCCCAGCCTCTAACAAGCTCCCCATGAAGATGTTTCCCATATACTCTCCACCATTATCCATTTGTATTGCCTTGATTTTTGTATTGAATCTATTCTCCCACTGTGCCTTGACCATAAGCCATGTGTTGTAAGCCTGATCTTTGGTTGCCAACAAGTGGACACTGATTATGTTCATGTAGTTGTCAATGAAAACAATGAAATATCACTTGCCATGTAATGTTGGAGTAGGAAAGGGGCTGCAAATGTCCATGTGAACTAACTTGAGGAATGTGTGCATTGGTGGTGAGGAGGACATGGGATAAGGTTTGCATGGATGCTTGGCCACAATGCAGTACTCACATTGCATTTGAGTTGTAGGTAAAGTGACTTGAGCTCCCTTTACCATTGAAAGAAACTTAGTGATGTCACCTCCTGCATGTCCCAATCACACATGCCAAAGGTCCCAAGTGAGTATGCTCAGTGTAAAAGCAGTGAGACCTAATGTTGAAGTGCCCTTGTCAGGTGGGCAAATGAACTTGACATCTAAGAAGCACAACTGTCCCTGCATATTGATGCAACTGAGAGACTCATCACTATGAAGGAGTTCACAATGGCTTGGCTCACCCTTGAATCATAGTTCCCACCCATGCTCCACCATATGACTGACCGACAACAAGTTGACAACAGTGTTTGGCACATACAGACAATGTTCCAGCCTCAGGCAAATACACTTGCCCCCTAACTTCAGTATCATGACACAATCTCCATACCCTTCAGTGCTAAGGCTGCCCTGATTTGCTATCCTCATGGACACTGTGGAGTCATGAGTAAAGGTCCAGAAGAAAGACAGGTCTCCAGTGAGATGCGTGGTCATGCCTGAGTCGAGAATGGTGGAAGATGCTGTTGATGCCAGCAATGTGAGATTTTCCCCCATTGCCTTCTCTGACAACTCCTCTATGACTGTGCAGGACAAGTTTCAAAAGTAATCATTGGTTGGTGGGCACTGTATTGCAACCACTGCTATTGGTGTAGTTGTGCTGGCTGTGACAGTGGTGACACTGTTGGTGCTGCAACAGCCATGACAGTGGTTATTGTAGTCCTGCCTGTCAAGGTCATCTTCCCCTTTTGCCAGGGTGCCTGTCCAGCTTTCCCACCCCCTGGCTGGAAACAATTGTCCCAATCATGATCTACCCACTGTCAGCCTAAACAGATTGGTGTCATACAAGGTGTGCCGCTGGGGTTGTTCTTGGTTTTCCTCAAACCAGTGATCAGGTTCACTTCCCCTCATCCTCCCTGAACTGCTGCATTCGCATACTCGGAGCCTGGACCAGGTGCAAGACCTTTGTTTGTCATCTGCATGGCCTCCTTAATGATTGTTTGTGCAGTGTGCTTGAAGGTGTACATTCCAATCATTGACAGCATCACATGTTGTTGAGAAGTAAAATGTTGAGGTGGACTGAGGAAAGGATTTGTAAACTGCTGTGTCAGAGTGAACAGATTTTGAGGCATCATGGGAGTGTTGGCTGGAGGGGGCCACAACTGTGATGCAACCAGTACCACATTGAAGAGACCTGGGGTCATCATTCATATGGTCTGTTCACTGCACTCCAGCTCAGTCTCTATGTTCTTTTGAATGACTGGCCAAATCCTGGTCTTTGGTAAGCCTCATAACAGTGCATATATCATGTCTGCCTCTGATGGTTTTTCCCCCATGCGAGCTAACTTATCATTCACATGCATGTGTAGTGCCATGTACCTCTTGGTGTCTGCAGCTCCTTTCATCTGGAAGGTGGAAATTTGAGCACACAAGGAGAACTGTAGGGAGACATTGGATTGATCATAGAGTTTGGTGAGTGTGTTCCACACTTCTTGAGCCATTATACAGATGTTGTCAGGAATTAGCATCAAAACTGAAGAACTGATCTTTCTTAAGATGATAGACTTTGCCAGGCCATTGTTCTTGAACCACATTTTCAATGCCTCTTGCTCAGCTGCCATTGGCACAATTGGGATCAGCAGGTGTGGACAAGTGGAAGCATACTTGACATAGTCGAAAGGATTCATTCTGTTGCTGACATGGTTGTACACCCCCTGTCCCAGGAGAAGCTGTTCAGTTTGTCAATGCCATTCATAATAATTCTCCATCCCCTTCAATTCCAGAACATTTTTGAACTTCCCCATCATGCAGGCTGTGAACATGGATATATCATTCAATTTCTCGTGTGTGAGACTATGTTACATTTATCTTGTCTGTCATAACTGTCAGTGAGTCAAGCTTGCCCTTTATGTGGCAAGCCTGGGGCTCATAACCTGTAGACAGCTACAGTGAGCAACAAAAATGTTGCAATGTTTGCAACATTTTGATTGTGTGTAAGATAGCTTGGGACTGGTTGTGGCTGTGCTAATGCCATAGGGAGGACAATTGTAGCCCTTGGTCCCGGCTTTCTATTGGTGGTCTTCTCAAGCTCAGGAGTGAAGTGGCTGTGATGGTATGGGCCAATTACTAAGGCCTATGCATTGCAATGTTTTTGTTGCTGACATCATGGTGGATGCAATCTACAGTGTGGAGTATGTATTCATGGCAGGAATGCCAGCTATTGCTTACATAATATATCACATGATCAATCCAATGATTTGTCAGTGTGTAAACAAAGCCAAACATTGAACTTGCATCATTTATCCTCTATCCTGTACCACAACTCCAAAACCTGCCTATCTGGCTCATCAGGGTTACTCTGTCAGGGAAATGTCAGCAAAATCTGGTCCTCACAGCACTACCATGAGTAGGATGTATGGACAGTACCATTTGTCCCTTAAAAAAGTCACCCCTGTGCTGTTGCCCCCACTAACACCTGAGGGGTCCTGATGCTAATCAATACTGGGAAAGCTGAAAATTCCATGGAGGTCAGTTTGGCACTTCAAGACATGAAGAGTGAACTAATATGCTCCCAACTAATGCATTTCTGCCAAAGAGAAGCTGGCACCAAGGTTGGGTTGAGGCATAGCTCTCCTTTTCACACCAGGTGTCATCAAGGGTCAGCAAGAATATGCCCTGTACTGAACTGTGGATGTCTGGGAAAGGAATATTTGGTCATTAGTGACCAATGGAAACACTGAGGGACATATTGCAGCAAAGAATCTGCACCCCAGAAGCCCAGTAGGCTATCCCACCCATGACCACCTAGTGTGCAAAGGAGGCTATGCCTCAACCCAACCTTGGTGCCAGCTTCTCTTTGGCAGAAATGCATTAGTTGGGAGCATATTAGTTCACTCTTCATGTCTTGAAGTGCCAAACTGACCTCCATGGAATTTTCAGCTTTCCCAGTATTGATTAGCATCAGGACCCCTCAGGTGTTAGTGGGGGCAACAGCACAGGGGTGACTTTTTTAAGGGACAAATGGTGCTGTCCATACATCCTACTCATGGTAGTGCTGTGAGGACAAGATTTTGCTGACATTTCCCTGACAGAGTAACCCTGATGAGCCAGATAGGCAGGTTTTGGAGTTGTGGTACAGGATAGAGGATAAATGATGCAAGTTCAATGTTTGGCTTTGTTTACACACTGACAAATCATTGGATTGATCATGTGATATATTATGTAAGCAATAGCTGGCATTCCTGCCATGAATACATACTCCACACTGTAGATTGCATCCACCATGATGTCAGCAACAAAAACATTGCAATGCATAGGCCTTAGTAATTGGCCCATACCATCACAGCCACTTCACTCCTGAGCTTGAGAAGACCACCAATAGGAAGCCAGGACCAAGGGCTACAATTGTCCTCCCTATGGCATTAGCACAGCCACAACCAGTCCCAAGCTATCTTACACACAATCAAAATGTTGCAAACATTGCAACGTTTTTGTTGCTCACTGTAGGAACAGAGAACCTCAGCTGTTCAATAACATGCTACTCTACACACAATACTATGAACCTAGGAACAGAGAACCTTCCATAGAACATCAGTCATGTCTATCATACAATGTATAGTAAACATACCTCAGCCATTTGATAACACATTGAGGAAAAGAGAAGAAGAAGAGATGAGTCCAATATCTATGCATGCACATATCACATGATGATGATAGGTGTCAGCACTGCAATGTCTGAAGTAATGTGAGTCCATACCCAACAAGCTCCAACAGACTTCACATTCAAGATGGATGATCAGTCTGTCCTGTACTGTGGCTTCACTCATTGTGGAGTGTATCCACAGGAGGTGACCTTGTCAGACACTTTTATCAGGCTGTCACCAATCCACCCTCCCACTATCATAGTATACTCTGGCAAGAGGATCAAAGCATATTTTGTGATTACATATGGTCCCTGCTTGGGCCAGGGCTGGGTACATATCATTTGTGATGAACAAGAGACTTTGCTTTCATGGGAAGCTTATGCCATGAAGGTGCATGAGCACATGCAGAAGGCCAATGTTGATTTTTCCCATTGCATGGCTGAACTATGCTTGGGCCAAGGGCACAAGCTATGTATTCTACAAGAAGCACTTTCATCTCCCCAATTCTATACTGACTGCAGAATTTATGTGTGGCAGATGGGGAAGGTCAGGTTGTAGAGTCAATGTTGATATTGTCCAATGTGTCCACTGCCCCAGGGTTGGATGGAGAGTGGTACATGTCAGTCTATGTGGACTCTTGTATGCAGGATAGGTGTGCTGAAGCCTGACTATTTGACTATAGGAAATTGATACTGAATGTGAATTCCTGGTCTTATGGCATGACCCAACCAGTTATGGCACACCAATCATCACCATTTGTTGGTTGATGGTACTCCTGTGGAATTTTTTGCTGTGAGCAGCCTGGACAGGATCAAAGTAGGTTTCATTACTACCTCCATAGATGGTGGATTCTAATTGAGGCAGTTGGGCAACTATAGAAGCAGTCATTCTGGAGGGTATTTCAGATGTCAGGGGAACATCTTTGAGGATCTTAGGCTACTTGGCCTTGAATTTGGAATAGATCCAGAAGACTCTGATGTTAGGCCTGTTGTGCACCAAGTCAGGAGTGCATGTGGCACAAGTGTTTCTGGTACAGGTGTGACCAGCATTTTTGTCCCTTGCAATGGTCAGCAACCAGTTTAAGTGGACCCTGTATATCTTCTCAGAAAACTGGTTGGCCTTTCACTCCCAAACACCCAGCCCATGGTCTCTTTACAGAAGGCTTTGTCTATTTGCACAGCCTACTGTTATTTGGTAACAATGGTCATTCAGTGTTCAGCTTTCTTCATGATCAATACCTCTGAAAGAAAGGTTGAGACTAGGAGTGCCTGGTTCTCAGTTCAGAACCTCAGTGAGTTCACAAGCCCTGTGATTGTCCTGTCTGCTGCACTAGCACAAGCAAATCTGCACCCTGTAGCACCATTATACAAGATTGCATGCCCCTGTGTTTGGTCTCAAGCAGGTTCCTACACCAGTATGAGCCAGATCTTTAAAGAAATCAGGTAGCAAGGTTTTCAACTGTGAAAGGCATGGTTTGTTAGTTGACAATATACCCCCTTGGAATATAGGCACCACTTCAGCTTGATAATTTGTGCATCAAAGGGGGGCCTGTGGGAATTCAGTCAAATTCATTGCAGACATGTTTGGTATAGAACATCTCAAGGGCCTTGCACATATTTGCCATCCTTGACCCCCACTTTTCTAACAGATGTTTTTTGAATCATGTCAGGTTGGGGAAATAATACTCTTTGAATGCCTGTTCCCACAACTGAAAGCATCTGCATGACCTATTCAAATGGTTCCTGAAGGTGATATTTGTTGTTTAGTACACATGGTACAAATCCAAATTATGTGATTACAGGTGTCTCCATTCTACAGAGCAGCCAACTAAAAATTGAATCATCTGTAGAGGATTCTAAGGTGATGTTCCTTCAAGTGATGGAAGAATGCAATTTCCACTGGAGTTCAGCACTGAAGCAAGCAGTACACAAGATGCATCCAATCATGAAGACCCTCAGTTTCAAGGTCAGCATTGCCAGCATCAGCTTTCAGAGTGCATGGCAGTCTAATTGGGTTGGCAAACAGTTACTTCAGGATATAATTGAATCCTTTTCCATGAGGGACTCATGGGAAGATTGCCATTTGTGAGTGCTTGACCAATTTCTTCCTTTCCTCATGACACTCATGGTACCCCAGTTCCAAGAGGACAGAAAACTGCACTCATGGTGGGAGGTGTGCATATTATTAGCAACAACTTTTGTTCTAATAGATTGAGTTATGAATAGCACATGATCACTGGTGCAAGACATAAAGACACTGCAAAAAGAGCTCAAGTCAATAAAGCATGAGGAAGAACAAAGCATGCTTGGGGAGGACATTATTGGCAGGGTGTGAACTGCAAGTAGCAATGGAGTAAACTATTGGGTTGTCTGATAGGAGTGATATGGCAGATTTTACTAGTATGTTGGTATGAGATCTCTTCAGCAGTCAAGAAAGCAACAGAAAAGGCATGCTGTTGTTTTTATTCATCAAAATGCTGGCTGATGTAGTGAATTAGGTGGTGGGGGGATTGGTGGTAAGCAACCTCTCTACTTAAAGAAACTTGCCCAGTATGAGTTACTGAACTATGGTGTGGCTGCCAGTGCTTACAAAGAATCACAACAGCTTTCAAGGTGATGCAATCTGACATTCCAGATGATCACCAAGCTTGGCTTTGACAGTATGTGTTTTGGTTTAGCATAATATCAGTAGGGACAAGTTATTGTTCCTGGTTCAGGATCTGGGCCAATGTGAAGGTGAGAATGTCAAAATGTGAGATGTACCTCACTGCTTGAGTGTCAC
Organism: Pisolithus marmoratus; assembly: GCA_024613145.1. NCBI lineage: Eukaryota > Fungi > Basidiomycota > Agaricomycetes > Boletales > Pisolithaceae > Pisolithus > Pisolithus marmoratus. The sequence continues at coordinate 48,658 of JANFAE010000062.1, forward strand.
AGAGAACAGACAGGCTCATAATGTGGAAAGACCTTGCATAGCATATTGAACACAACAGTGGTGTCAGATATGCACTACATGATGTGCAAGTCATTAGGGTCCCTCCATGTCTCCAAGTTAATCCAACATTATACATATATGGTTATGTCACAGTTATGTACTTGGTAGTGCTGCAAACTTATTCATCCTCCAAGCTGTCTGAGTTGGAACCCATATTTTGGGTAGATACAAATTTCAAGGGGTCAGCAGCAATATCTACCTCTGTCTCTGCCAGGAATGAGGTTTTCATCTTCATGCCATGACTCCTCACTGGTCTCCATATGTAACTGCAAACAGCCCTGCCATATATTTTTTGGTAATGTAAGTGCATTACCTTGCTTGACAAGGTTTCTATTATCCTCATAATTCATGGGAATGTATGTATGTTGGTATCACAGAGTGGATACCAGCATTCCATACAAAAGACTCAAAGGTAAGGTAGACCTCAACCAGATCCAGCAAATGTCATGTGAAAAAGCATGATAATGCATGACACAAAACTTCAAAATGCAAAGGTTAATGATACAGCACAAGTAGCTAAAATCTGCCTGCAGTAAGTTATAGAGGGACATTTTCTTATATTTTCATTGGTTTCATTTTTTTGAAAATGTCTCTGGGGAAGAAGATGAGTGGTTAGGTGGAGAAAATAAAGAGTAAATATTGGTGCTAACCATTTGCTGACTATGTGAGCACACACTTGCCTAGTGGGATGGTGTCCAAGTTGCATTGTATTGTGTCATTGGCTCAATGCCCAAGAGTCAAGGAAAGTCTGAGCAGCTACAGCAAATCTTCCACAGTTTCAGACCAAGAAGCTGAGACTTTCATTGGAGGGTGAAAGACAAAATGTTTGTGCAATGCCTAGTTCGCTTTACCACTGATTTTTGACATTATGAGGTCTCTAGAATCCTCTTGTAGAGCTAGGACTAGACATGGTTCAGTGTCAATCTAAGTCTTCTGTTGCTGCCAAAAGACCAGGTGTAGCACTCACTAAGCAATTCACTCAGCATTCCAACAATTCTGGGGAATCAGAGTCATCCAACTCTTCTGATGATAGCTTGGAGATAGGTGACAGCCCAGGAATAGAAAGGGAATCTGACAATGGGCTGAATCACTCACTGGATTTCTATGAGCCAGAGGTTGTTGAAGGGTATGAGGAACTTGACTTCCCCTCCAGGTCAAGCACTGTCCAGTCTCAGTCCACTGAGCCAATCAAATTGCCATGGCATTCCATCTATCATACACCACCTACATTTGATGCTGCAAGGCTTGCACTTGAGGACCTGGGGAATATTCTTAGGCCACCTCATATTAGTGGCTATGAATACCATGCACCTGCCATTGATTGTTCTCTCAAAAAGTGGCTATCACAGGTTGAATGCTTCATCCACTCCTTCACAAGTGGCACACCCACATGATGTACCTACATTGTCCCATATTAGATGGACAGACAAGGGTGACATTCAGCCAACATACATGGCTTGGCTGCATATTTACTGTCATGTATGTACCAACTAGCCAAGGAGTAATGGAATCCATGTCATATGGTGCAGCCAATGTTTCATAGGCCCATCTGCCATAGCATGGCTGTGTATTTGCTGTCTGGTATGTACCAACAAGCTGAAGAAGAATGGAACTGTGTGATATGGCATGGCTGTGCATTCACTGTCAGGTATGTACCAGCCAGCCAAGGAAGAATGGAACTCATGTGATACAATGCAGCCAATGATTCACAGGCCCATATTCCACAGCATGGCTGCATATTCACTGGTACATACTATATGCATGAGCCAGCCATGGGAATGTAATTACTTAGTGGTCAATGTGGTATTAATGTGGGTCAGTGTGCAGCCATGTGTAGAGTGCATGGTGTTGCAGAGCTGGTTGGAGGTGTTGGAGTGCCATTGGAGTTAGTGGTGAGTTTCATGGTGCAGGAATGCTCCATGTAAGAAAGAATGCATTATATGAGAGTGTGTGGTCTGGGAATACAGTTTATATGTGGTGTTGGAGTATGTTATGTGTATGGGAATGCAATCTGTGGTGTAAGTATACAAGTGGGATGGAGATCATGGTGTAAATATGTAGGGGTAAGAGTGAAGGGGTGAAAATGTGGGGGGTGCTAATATACATGTCATGGGGACATTCCATGCTAATAATAATAGCCCAGGTATGTAAGGTCTGGACTACTGTATGGTAGAAGTGGATATTTTCTCAGTATTCTGCTGGAATGAAGCTTCAATAGCTGATCTTGATTCCTGGTTAAGAGAGAACATTATTCCTTTAATGATAGGTGGACAGGATTCAATGGCCAAATCAATACAGGTGTGGACTGCAGCAGAAAAACCCTACTGCAGCAGAAAAACCCTCCTGCAGCAGAAAAACCCCACCTCTCAGAAAAACCCTACTGCAGTAGAAAAACTTTATCATGGCATACAACAAGTAGTACTCAAAGGTACTACACAAGCTGATCAAATATATCTATTGTCCTGCAAGGTAATCAAGAACTACCTATATTTCTTCTCATCCAATTAGCACACCAGGAAATGTTTAAAAAATTATGAATGTTGTCCCTCATATAATATGTTAGACAATGCCAGTTGCCATCCACTGCATTGACACCATGTCAGAGTAGATGCCCAGAGAGGGCAACTACTGTGCCAGGATCATATACCAGTTCCACCCCCAGAGTCAGGATGGACATGATACAGCTACTGTGGTCCCCAACATTTGCAGTAATGTTATACCAATTTCCACTCAAATGTGGGTCATGGTGGAGAGGGCATGCTCTGTTGGAAATTAGGGAGATATTTGTAAAAGCCATTGGCCACACCATGAGAGCCCTCTCCATGATGGAATTGTTCAATGCAGTCTCCATCTTCAACTTCTCAATGCCTTGAATTCCCACCTTGTAGAGCAGTGGATGAATGATGGAAAGTGCACTGGATATCATGGCATTAGGGATTGCCATGGCTTGCAGCCATTTGAGGCTAGCATCTGTGTTAAGATCTTTTGAAATACCCAGAGTATCAAACCATGTCTAGAGAAAACTTAATACATATTATCACAATTAGAGGGAGCTGACCTCATGCCCAAGCATAGTATGCCTTGCCAGTGCAAATTCTAAACACCCTGCCATATGGGCATTAGATTGATTGAACCAGTCTGTATTCTGGCACCATGTGTGGCCTGTAATGCTCATTTCCAATTGTTGTTGTAAGTACGGAATACAATATAAAATGGTATTCTTCAAAGGTGAGCTGGGGCATGGACACAGCATAGAAATATATACCTTGGTTGACTGTGATAAAGCATTAGGAAGATACCACAAGGCAATAACATCATCCCACCCCAGAATGACTGTGGGGTGGTCAAGAACTCCAAGTGCATTAGGCAGATAAGTAATTAGAAACTGATCTTCCTGCTCCAGGTCAAGCCTGGATTTGTTCCTGGACACAGATTCCTCCAACCTGGTGAGATCAACATTGGATTGTACTGGATGCTGGTCAGGGTCTATAGAGGAACCAAATGAAATGCACACCAGGATTGTGATAGGCATCAACCATGGTAGACACAATGGAACATATACCAATGGTAGTGTCAGTATGCAGATCAAATGGAGTGGGTGTCTGGTGATATTCTTCCAGAAAGGCCTCAGAGCAAAACTGTTGCCTCATGTAGAGGGCAATGTGGTTGGAAAGCTGGTAGTCACTTGGAAGAGATGTGATGGACATGGTGTATAAGACAAGGGTATCTGGTAGCTTACATTCACCTTTTATATATATACCATGGTACTTACTAGTAATAGGAACCTGGGCCTGTCCATGGTCATCCAATATCTATATTTCATAATAATTCAAGACATAATGACATTATCCCCTTATCACAGCTACATTGGAAGGCTCCTTTGTGTGGTAGTGGACACATATCAATAATTGCAAATTACACTCCAATGGGGAAGTAGGTAGGATCAATTGTTAGGACATATGTTGCCTCATGTAGAGGGAAATGCAGTTGGAAAGCTGGTCACTTGGAATAGAGGAATGGACATGGTGTATAAGACAAGGATATCTGATAACTTACATTCACCTTTCATATATATACCACAGTACTTAGGAATACTGTCTGCAGTCATCCAATATCTATTTCATAATAATGCAAGACCTAATGACATTATCCCCTTTTCACAGCTACATTGGAAGTTTCCTCTATGAGGTAGTGGACACATATCAATAGTTGCAAATTACACTTCAATGGGGAAGTAGGGGGGAACACTTGTCCAGACATATCATAACAATTTAAGGATGGTGATATCTGGGAGTTAGATAACAAACAATGGCAATATAGCATTTCACATATTTTGCTGTGAAAAATACAATAGTTACTGATCAACAGTGAAAGTTGGGGACAATGGAAGTAGAACATGGGAACATGGATATTTAATAAAAGCCCACCCCCATGGGCAGTCTTCCTGTCCACATTGATCCCTGCTCTATGCCTTCCAGTATCAGTCCAGAGAACCTCTCAGTAGCATTACAATACATGGGAGTCCAGTGTCAAAGGTTTGTCTATGCATTACAAACCACTGCAGATCATACCTTGAAGGAAAGTGTTGAATGGTACCTCCATGTACAACACAAAGTGGTATGACTTGATATATTATTCCAGTCTACACTACTGACAATAACTAGTTATCATTGGAAAGGATTCTTAGTACATGTCAGCAACAAGACCTTAAAATGCAGGTTCCCACAGCTGCCAGCACAATCCTAGAATGGATGGCAGTGTCTGGGATGTTGTGAGAAGTCTTAGCAGACAGAATAGCAGAAATCAATGTTTTCAAAATATATCCAGAGGAAGTGCATACCACAATACCAAAACAAATGCCATGGCAATGGTGGGTAGATGGACCTACTGTAACCACTGGTTTGGGGATCCAGCCAGTGACTGAGTTGATCAAGGAAGCAATGGAATTCTTTCAGGACATGGAGGTAGGATGTATTTCCAAGAATGAGTCCCCCAACACTTATTTGTGATTACAGAGCAACACACCTCTAGCCTCACTAATCATACCACAGCTACCTCCCCCCCAAAGACATTCTTTCTGGGAGCTATATTTGAGAAAATCAAAGAGTTGGACAAACAAATTCAGACAAAGGACCAGGAATTATATCACTATGAGGATTGCCTGATGACAATAGAGGCACTTACAGAGTTGGAATTGGTATTACAGGGGAACCAGTCAGATATGGTAAAGCAGAGAGATGGAGACAGAAAGCGAGTCACTAAGCAATGGTACAGTGACTCCGAAAACCCTTTCCATGTTTGCCCTATTTTCAGTGCATGCAGTGTACTGCCAGACACATGGAGAATCACACTAAGCTTTGGTGGAGTCATAAATAGTACCTAGTCCTGGCTGCAATTTGGCTCCTAGGTCATGTGATTTCATTCACATGGTCTGGAGATATGGCCATTTTAAAACAGCATGTCCATGGAAAGGGTTTTTTCACTTTTGAATTGGTAACTAAGATCTTATTCAAAACATCCAATAATTGCTATTGTTTGGTGATACAAACAAAGATACATGTGTAAACAATATGTCTGAGTTTAAAAAAATTCAAATACCTCTTTGTTCCCAACCACCATTATGGTCAGACCCCTTTCTCTTACTCAGCAAAGCACCATTCTCTCTTTGCTTGACTCTGGCCATTCTGGTGAAGCTATTGCCAAGCAAATTGGTGTCAGCCCCTCTACTATATCCAAACTTCGCTCTAAGAGGCATTCTAGCCTTCCTAAGGCCCTTGGAGGCCGTCCTTCTAAGCTTTCCCCTGCCAATATTCGCCATGCTCAACATCTTATTACCTCTGGCAAGGCTGAAAATGCAGTTCAAGTCACCAAAGCCCTTGGAAACATCATCAACCAGCCTCTCTCTGCTAATACTGTTCGTCATCACTTGAAAAAATCTGGTATGAAGTCTGTAGTCAAGACCAAACGTCCTATTCTCTCAGCCAGACATCGCAAGGCTCGCTTGGATTTTGCTTATACCCACAAGGACTGGACTATAGAGGACTGGAAGAGGGTTGTATGGTCTGATGAGACCAAAATTAATCGCCTAGGGTCAGATGGACGCAAGTGGGCTTGGAAAAAGGTTGGGGAGGGACTTAATGATAGGCTGGTACAAGGAACTCTCAAGTTTGGAGGGGGTTCCTTGATGATGTGGGGGTGTATGACTTGGGATGGTGTTGGCTATGCTACAAAGATTGATGGTAGGATGGATGGGGACCTTTACCTTCAGATTTTGAAGGATGAGCTTCAACAAACATTGGAGCATTATGGTCTCAATCCATCTGATACAATCTTTCAGCAAGACAATGATCCCAAGCATACTTGCAAAAAGGTTAGAGATTGGCTAGAAGAGCAGGAGTTTGGGACCATGGTATGGCCTGCACAGTCTCCTGACCTCAATCCCATTGAACATCTCTGGGGTTGCCTGAAAAGAAGGCTTGCAGGGTATGAAACCCCCCCTAATGGGATTCATGAGCTATGGGAGAGAGTTCAGGTGGAGTGGGAGGGGATTTCAGTGGAGGAGTGTCAGAAACTAATTGAAAGCATGCCTAGAAGGGTTGAGGCAGTGCTTAGAGCAAAAGGTGGATATACTAAGTACTGATAATATCTAAATACCCTTGTAAATTCAAAAGTGAAAAAACCCTTTCCATGGACATGCTGTTTTAAAATGGCCATATCTCCAGACCATGTGAATGAAATCACATGACCTATGAGCCAAATTGCAGCCAAGACTAGGTACTATTTATGACTCCACCAAAGCTTAGTGTGATTCTCCATGTGTCTGGCAGTACACTGCATGCACTGAAAATAGGGCAAACATGGAAAGGGTTTTCGGAGTCACTGTAAATTGTGTATGTACATAGTCTAAGCTGTACAGATGACTGATCTGTCTATTCGAATTGTGCTGCCAAACAAGTGTACATGGTGTGTTGATGGGCAGAATAACACTGCAAGCCATAGTTTCCAGAGGATTCAGCCAGCTGGTTTTGAGCCTGCCAACAGTTGGCCTGATGTAAGAAAATGTTCTTCATCCATGACATTTTGCATTGCAATAGCTCAACCTCCTCATGGCATCTGTCTCTTTGAGACTTTGCCTGCAGCCAGTGGACTTGGTAAACTGTATATTGGTTAAGTATAGACAAAGTGGAATGGACATTTTCATACATACATTTGGACATCCAGTCATTTGCACATGTATCCTTTGGTATATCCATGGTCCAGAACCATGTCAAATGTTCATGTCTATGTCCATGGGCATTAGGGTTGGCAACCATGGTAGTGACATTGAGATGTTCTGGCTCCAATGCTTGATAATGCTCCAGGATCAGACCATCTGCTCCTAATGACATCATCTGATTCCTGCATTTCCAATATACTGCAGCATATCAGTTTACCAGGGCATCCATATCCAAGACCTTTTTCCATGCCCAGCTGGTCATGGTGTAGTTCCTGGCATGTCAGACATCCTGGCAGTATAGTTGAGACTTGTCTGCTAATGCTAGCCTTAGCTGATGCAGGGCATCATTAACCTGTCCCTGTTGCAGCTGAAGCTCCTCCTGTTGGAGAATGTCAAGCCCTAATTCTTGGCATTTGGCAGCCCCTAGATATGATGGCAAGGGTAATTCCATGGCCTCCAGAGCATCTGGATCCAGTTGGTAATCAAGGCCTTTAGAGTAGTTTACTGCATCCATGTGATCATTCCAGTCACATGAAATGAACTTTGCTGACAATTGCACAAACCCATTAATACATGAGAGCAGTCTGTCCCTTTGGCAGGAAATCATCAACCTCCAAGCTTCTGTATCCCCAGAGATGTTGTGTCTGGATTCACATGCTAGGGATACCTGTGCCTCCTCAATACTTAGTCTGCATGCAATCCATGTTGCAGATCCCCATGGGTGCCTGGCCAACTTGGGAGCACTGATGAGGTCAATTTCAATCGACTTGATTGTTGGCACTATAATGCAATGGTTAAATTGTAATGTAGTGGTCAAAGGTTGCATACCCTTTTGAAGTTGAACATCAAATATATCCATTGTTCTTGGGTCATCAGTTCTCTTTGCAAAAGTGGCCTGCTCCTCTTGCTCCCATTTCTCTTGCAATTCATTAGGCAATGTGTTGTTTAGGCTAGTAAAGGCCTCCTCCACAGCTACATCACATTTTTGTGCTGCCTTGTACTTTTTCTGCAATGCACCTGCTATGGTGGGTTTAGTCTGACATGTAGCCTGGATATAGTTGTTTGACTCATGCATTCTAATCATTTTGAGGATGTTGCTATCATTCATCTGGATGTCCAGGACCTCCTGTCAATGAGGGGCAGCCATGCCCCAGGTGGAAGGTGAGATAACATTAAGGGTTGACCACAAGGTCTCCATAATTTCACCATCTGCATTCCCAGAACTGGGTATAAAATTGGGAGCATATCTTGTGAAACACTCTGTCTTGTGACCATGCACATGCCAGATACCAATTCATGGCTGTATTCTAATTCCCTGCAGAATGGACAAGAAAGTGTTTGTAGCAATTCAGCAACCCAGATTTTGACTGTATTGGCAATTAATGTCATAGAAATGTAGAACCCACTGGGAGGGTTTCATTCATGATGGAGCACATGTACTAGTGCATAATCCATGTTTACTTGGCTAGCTGTGGACTTACTGCTTGCCCTTTTGAAAATCAACCACTGAATGAGGGATGAAGTAACCATGTCTGGCACAGGCACACCTCCCAATCCCTGTGGATGTGAGCTGACCTCTATTATGGTTGGCCTGGCTGATTGTGCAGTGGTTGTTACAGTTGGAATGCTTCAAAGTAAATTAAGTAAACACATGATGGAAATGATATCCTTTGTACCATGATCTTGTTTGTTGTTCCACCAAGATATGTCTTGTAATCCTGTGATGCAACCATGTATCCCTGTCCATCCATGAGCCAAGTCTCATTGCCTGCATTTTTTGGTGCCATGTGCTCTGCCTTGAAATTACCATCCATTACAATAACATGAGAATACTTCCAGCTGTTATTATAAGTACTTTGCTTGTAGAAATTGTTTGTATCACCCACTGAGATAACTCCACACCATCCATCCCTGGAATATTAATCCTGGGCTGAGGGCATGTGAGGCAAAACAACACAAGTCCACTGCAGTCTGGATTACAGGACCCCAGATAAAAGCCTTTCCATTTCAGTAACTTCAAATTCCTCCATGGTGCCCTGGACAACCTGAGCAATTCTCTATATCTATTCTAGAATGGATGGATGTGTAGTTTCTTGTCCTGAAATACAATGGATTACTTACCAGGACAAGATGGGGGAAGGTCCTTGATGTCATTCCCCAGATTTTGCTGTAGTAGTTCATAGCAGAAGTACCACATTCCACATTGTCCTGCAAGAAGTCATCTAGAACATGCAATGTGCATGAGGTCCTGCAATCTCTCATTGTCACAGGAAATAAGCCTGCTCTGAGAAGCTGTAGCTGTGAGCCCTTGGCACCATTGCAATTACAATACCAGACATTGCAATAATGGACTCCATTGACATTTACTATGGTGAGGCAGCTGTGACCCTCTGGCCTGGCTAGATGTGGTGGGTGTCCAGCTGTGTCCATGTCTTCCCATTCATCTTCCATACTAGGGGATATGTTACAGCCTGGGTATCCACTGTGGGGACATGGCTTTCCCCCATGGCCAAGGTGCATGATAAAGCCCACCTTCAAATATTGTAAACTACAAGATGTCTCATTCATTGACACAACTCACCAATCTAAGGGAGTAGTCCTCAAAGAATGTTCCTGCCCACCTCTCTATCTTATGGAAGGGATTTAACTGATGGACTTCTATGCAACACATGCTGCCCAAGACTGGCCTGTAAGCACATTCTGTGCACCTAAACATGCCATCCCCCCACACTTAAGGCACACCCTGGGATTAGGTGGAGCTTCCATATCATGGAGAACAGATAGATATATCTCCCTGTATGGCACCCACTCCATGAGGGATGTATCCTAGAATTGAATAAGTTACTTCTAATGAAGGGCATAGTATGTGTCTTACCTGCCCCCTTGGTAATCTCAAGGGATGGATGGGTCCATCATACATGTCAGAATATGGTTGTTCTGGCTCATCTGGCATAAGTGACAGGTGCTCAGTATTTACACTGGCTGGACAAGTAGGAGACTGTTCAAGATTGCTACCAATCCAAACTCTCTTCCAATGAGAAGCATTAATCATTTTGTCCCTACACTGCCTCCCTGAGGTGACTGGTTTCCATGAAACGTGGATAACAGGGGTTGAATGTGTGACCTTGAATGTTTTTGACTTACCCATGTCTACAGTTGTGAAGGTGGCTGCAGTGTTCAATGCTAAACCCCTGATCTCCATTGTCCCAACAAAGTTGCATGCATGGTAATGGCATATAATACCTATTAAGGACACAAATTCACACCTGCACTATAATGCATGCTAATGGCACCTGAGAAATATGGGAATGACTCTGGAAAAGGAGATTCTATAGGCAATATTATTCACTTTAAGCCTGATTGTTACATAAATTAACACATATTTGATGCAATCTGACCAAAACTGTCCATCATAATGGCATGTGCCTCATTACACATCGCTTACAATGCACCACCATGATAATGGTGCAAATAAAATTTGTGACAATGATTCACCTTGGTTCTGATATAGAAACATGACCATTGTTTCAGAACATTAATGAGGCACAATCATTTTTGTATCTATTACTGTAAGGACCACTAGCTATATATAGTACTGTCATTTGGCCAGTGACTGGTGCATCTCCAGGGATATATCTTGAACCACCCATTTACAAGGAATTTCTGAGGCTTGTGACATGTTGACAACTCAGGGTGGTTTTGCTCACTTTGCTCTGGGACATTTGTCATCAGAATTGGTGGAAAGGATCCCATGTCTCTGCTGATACATAAATATCTTTGGATCAAAGTACTTCACATTCTTCTTATATTGTTCTTGCCATGATTGCCATGTGTGATGTCTAGCCCATGGCCAGTGTCCTTCAGCCTGCCATGCTCATTATAAGTTGCATATCTATGTGACAGGGGTAAACACTGGATCAACCCAGTGAACATATGTACATTTTCCACAAGATCTTTATACACACTGTTGCTGCACAGCCTTGCTTACTTGGGCAATACTTGGTGAGATATTCCATCAAGTACATATCATGCTCTTCAGAGAACAGAATGCAAAAGCTGCAAGAAAAAGCCCCAGTCAGATCATCTTCCAAAGGTTAGAGAAAAAAGATTGACAAACTGCACACTCATGATGTTGAGATATGCAGACACTTGAAGCTGGGTCCCAAGTGCTGGGAGTTCCATGCCATGTCACATCCATCAGTAAAACTGACCCCCTGTGTACAGATCTGCATGGGTCTGTGCAGATCTGTAAGCCTGTGGAGAGGTGTACAGACTAGTTATGTTGAAATTCACACCACTTAATAGTTATCATGTTCAGGTGGTTCAATTTTAATCTATGATAACTAATGTAGACACTAGGTAACTACTATGCCCTAGACCCTAGTGGCATTAGGGCCATTACACCCATATCAGTAGCAAAGTGTAGGGACCCAGAGCTAAGCTATACCAGGTAGTGGGAGGGGATGAGTAGGAAACAAGTGAGAGAAGCAGAAAAAAGAGATGAAGGGTTAATATATGGCTGCTGACTGTACATTTCTCACAGTCACATGACCCTATTTTCATTGCAAATCTTCAAGTCACTCCAGCTTATAGCCCATGCAACAAGTCTACTATATGGAGTAATTGCACAGCCGCAATGTCATAATGAAAGTTGTAGCCTATGATCACAGGACCATGGGAATATGCTTACCTTAGCAATATCTCCTTTTTTGGGTGAGATATTCACAAAGTTCATTTGGAGAGCTGGTGTGTCAAAAAAAGTGGCTGTACAGTTATGATGTCACAATGAAAGTTGTAGCCTATGATCACAGGACCATGGGAATGTGCTTACCCTAGCAATATCTCCTTTTTTGGGTGAGATATTTGCAAAGTTCATTTGGAGACCCAAGTGCATCAAAAAAAGGTGGCTGTACAGTTATGATGTCATAATGAAAGTTGTAGTGTGTGATGTCATGATCATGTCAGTATGATTATGTCATCAATATGTCCATTTTTGGGTGAGATATGGGCAAATGAAAGATCACATCTGTGGGGTCTGTAGGGTCTGTACTTGCTCAGTGGAAAATCTTTACCATCTGTGGGTCTGTGCCTCTGTACCAAACCTTCAGTTTTGCTGATTTCACCTGCATTGGATCATTAAAGACACTAATTACAATATATAGATGGTGAGATGTTCCCATCAGCCACCATACACAGAACTGGTAATATAATTTGTAAGGTAAATAGCAGAACACAGCATTACCAGTCTATATGAATCAATGTGACTCCCAGTGGGGAGGTCAAGCTTTCCAAGGATACTGCCTTGATAACTATTCAAACCCTCATGAGCATGGAAGACTTACAGTTACAAAATGCTCAGCACATTTCTGTCACAGCTCAAGTTCTTCTGTGTCAACCTCTGCAGGGGCAACCCTCTTCAAGCCTGACTTGACTGACTGAGTGGGCATATTAGTTGAACCAAAATGTTCAGCCCATTTCTTCAACTTCTCCAGATCCTAGGAAAACATCAGGAACATGGAAGCACATGAAGCCAGGACCAGCTCACATCTGACACTGAGCCCAACTGCATCAGCTGAGAAACCTCTTTTGACTGACATTGAGGGGGCTGTTTGGGTTCCACTAGGAGATCCTGAAGCATTCTGCACAGGCCTTACACTTCACAAGTTCATTGGCCACAATGGCAGAGTTGGGATTGTCTGCTTTGATACTATTGGTAGGAAGTGGGGACATTTTCATGGAATTGGCAGGAACAGGAGGTGCCTTCAGTGGCATCACCCTATTTCCTTGGGCTGATCAAATCCAGTACCATTAAAGTTTTAATAAAGTTTTAATAGAAAGGCACAAAAAGAAGGTGCCCTGGCATCATGGGTGGATTTGTTGTTGTGGTACCAGGTTTTTGGTGGGAGGCACAGTCACAGGATGGGCATCTCTCATATATACATACCATGCCCAGTTCAAGGAACTTATATCCACAAACCAAAATGCAAGCTCTGGCCATCACTTAGGCCATCTCTTGGCTCTTGTGGCAATCAAATTCCTTCCAATACCCATTCTTATCTTATGAGCCCTGTGAGCTCATTTTATATATTAGCAGGTGTGGCCCATGGGAACCCCTCTAGGCACACACTGTGGGTCTGGCCATGAGAATTACCTCTTGGGCACACAAAAAACCATGTGGTTTTTGAGCTCAGTGTGAGCCACCCAACCTTAATCTTAAACCCATCTTATTAGATATTGTCTGCATTGATGTGAGGGCTGATCACACATTGCTGCTGGATCTGGGCTTGTTTTTGAGTGAATGGGATGCCTGGCCATTTCCCAATGATACTCAGGAGCTGAGCATGGCCTGATCATGGCATGATTTCACAAGGTGCCTACAACATCAGCAACTTGACAAAAGATCTGATGGTCTGGAACAGTCTGATGGCCTGAGAAAATCTAATGGTCTGAAAAAGTCTGAAAAAATCTGAAACTTTCTGAAAGTTCTGATATCAGATTTTCTCAGAGTCTCAGATTATCAGACAGTCAGCCCAACAGACCATCAGATATTTTCAGAAGTCACAGATCATCAGACAGTGAACACAGAAATTTCCAGACATTTTCAGAAGTCTCAGCCTATCTGACACCCAGATCAGCAGTCATTCAGAATTTTCAGATAATCAGACACTGAGTCCAGTAACTTGCAGACATTGCCAGTATTCTCAGACAATCAGATGTCCAGACCAGTAGACATTCAGAATTCTCAGATAATCAGACACTCAGACCAGTAACTCCCAGACATTGCCAGTATTCTCAGATTATCAGACATCCAGACAGCAGATATTCAGAAGTCTCAGATGACCAGACAATCATACCAGTAACTTCCAGCCCTTGCCAGTATTCTCAGACCAACAGACATCCAGACCAGCAGACATTCAGAATTCTCAGACATTTCAGATTGTCAGTCCAGTCCTACAGACTATCAATATAGATACAGTCAGAGCAGCAGATGGTGTCCTCCAGAGAAATGAGTTGCTCATCACCAGTGAAGACCTGAATGATTTGGAAAGGCTAAGATATAACACTTGGCATTTTACAAGTGCACTCCACTCAGGCTGAAGGCTGGAACCTTCATAAGTAAAGGTGGAGTAGTACAACCATACATCAGCAAACTACTGATTTAGCTCCAGACTGTCCATCCTCCCCAGCTCTCCCTAGCATCCCCAGCATCCCAGTCCCCCAGATTCCAGCCTCCCCAACCACTCCAGTACTCCCCAATACTCCAGCCTCCCCAGCACTCCAGCAATAGCTTTAAGAAAAAGCATAGTAGTCACATTAGCAAACATAGTGTAGTTATGCACAACATATGGCCCAAGGGACACCTTGCTTGGTAAAATTGAAATAACTTTGGAACTAGAAAGACAGGAGCTACATGGCAGCACTAAAACTGAAATAACTTTTCATATACTGGTTCAAATATGATGTATATAGTATCTATCAGTAGGTCTCCTCGAGGAGATTCATCCCTCAAATTTTCATAATTTTTGGTGCAATGACAAGGGAGATACACTCCAATCAATGTGTTAATGAGGCTGACTTGTAGGATGTGGGTGAGTTGAGTCATGTGACCATGTGAATTAAGTCACATGACCATGTTGAACTTTGGATGCTCACATGCAGCTTGCACATGCATCTTCTTCACTTCCCCCCATCCACCCTTTTTTCCAACACTATCATGCTGGGTGGTTGTGGGCTCAATAGCCTCACAGGTAAGTAGTTATTTGCACTATATCCTCCTTCTACTCACTCTATCTACAACTAGGAGGGCTCAACAGCCATGCTGGGGGTTCACTTGTAAGTACAACCTCATCTACCATCCCATCCTGCTTTCACTACTCACCATGCTTCCTCTTGGGTGTTTCAGACATCACTATAGTAGTTATGTAGTATTCTTATCATATTATGTATTAGTTGATTAGAATGACATACAAGTTTGCAGCTCATATGTTAATTCCATTGGTGACTGCAAGCAAGCTTGTGACAACTGGCCAGGCTGGACAGTCTGCATGTCTGCATATCTGGCAAACTACTATGCTACCAATACTGACAATGTCTGCAAGTCTGGCTGTCTGGTAAACTGCTGTACTATAATACTGACAAAATCTGCATGTCTGAATATCTGACAAACTGCCAAGCTGAGAATAACTGGGTAAACTGAGGGTCTTCATGTCTGATAAAATATCAGACTGAAATACTGAATAACCTGAAGGTCTGGACATCTGAATAACTGTCAGGCTGGAAATAACTGACAGAATCTGATTTTTCTGGCAGTCTGAGCAGCTTGCTTGACTGATCTCAGAAGGGCCCATTTCTGACTGTCTGAAAAACTGATGAACTGAGAATTTCTGAAAAAGTCTGAGAAATCCTGAGAAATCCTGAGAAATCCTGAGAATATCTGAGATCAGTTTTTTCAGACCATCAGAACTTTTGTCAGGTTGCTGATGAAATTCAGTCACTTTTTCAATGGGTGGGCCTGCTGCAGGTAAACACAGATGAATTAGACTACTTCTAGCTTACTTGATGTACTGACTAGTGTTTTAAAGTCCAGTTGCAACTTTTCAGAAAGACTGGCAACTGGACTGGACTGCAATGGTTGCAACTGGACTGCAGTTGCAGTTGCCCCCTTATTGGAACTTGTAAAAAGACTGGTTGCAACTGGTTGCAACTGCATTATATAAGCATACCATAAATAGAAGTAACACCTCTATTTTTATAGGTAAATACTGGTCAAAATGAATTTAGAGCTGACTTTTTGATGATGTTAGACATGAAAGTGATGCCAAACACCATGTAGACTACTCTTGAAACATGTATACACTGTATATAAACAATCTAAGGTACACTTGATGTTAGATAATCAGTCAATGTATGTTGAAAACTGGCTGCGACTGGTCTTTAAGCAGTTTTGGACTGGCCTTTTGAAAGACTGGTTGCAACCAGTTGCCTAGTTTTCAAAAATTTGGCAACCAGTCCAGTTGCCAGTTGCCAGATTTTTTGGAAAAAGACTGGACTGGACTGGACTTTGAAACACTAGTACTGACAGTCTGAAACCTGGGACACCCAACATGTTCCTTCTGAGATACAGTAAGCCATGCTATGGCCTATATCACTGTGTTCATGGCATTTATTGTCCATCTAATATGTATGAAGCCCCATGTTTACAAGTTATATGTTTGGTCTCAAATGTAATAATTGAGAAGTTGTGAGTCATTGTACAGTGGGAGGCCTATGTACCTGTCACATCTGGCACTCTGTAGTGGTTGTACATACAGTGCTACACAGCCAAAGCTGTTTTTGCTGATGAAAGGGGATAGGGAATGCAAGAAGTTAATCTAGATGGTAGGGACTTGGATTGCCCCCAGTGTGGGCCTTTTTCTATTGTCATTCCACACTCTACTTGGTGTAGTAGATTATCAGATATGTATAATTCCAAGTCTCTCCATATTTTGAATTCATTGTAAAATACAAATTTGTGTAGGATGCTGAGGCTAAACAACTGGCTTAAAACATTGATGCCACTGGTTCCCATGAACCATCTGGCTCATGTCCAGGTCCATTCCCCTACCCTTTGGAATGACCACTGAGGTCCACATGGAATAAAATGACCTCCACATTGCAGGAGGTATCCAGAGCAACAATCTCCCTTTTGGACCCCTGATCCAGCCATCATTGGAAAGCTTGACTGGTTCATACCTCACATGCACATCTTCCTGGTGGATGCCATCAAGGAGCTGTTGACTGTCATGCAATGCCTGTGAAGAGACTGATGAAAGTGAACTGAGTGGGCTATAATAAATCTAAGTTAGTCAGAATACATCACAAGTGGGCAAGTCTCACCCATCTGCACCCCTCTCTCAGTATCCCAGATCCTCACTGTCTTGTCTTCAGAGCCTGACACTATCCTCTTGCCATCAGGGGAGAATCCAACTGACCAGACCCAATCAGTGTGCCCCTCAAGAGCACCTCCTATCTGCACCCCTCTCTCAGCATCCCATATCCTCACTGTCTTGTCTTCAGAGCCTGACACTATCTTCTTGCCATCAGGGGAGAATCCAACTGACAAGACCCTATCAGTGTGCCCCTCAAGAGCACCTCCTATCTGCACCCCTCTCTCAGCATCCCAGATCCTCACTGTCTTGTTATCTGAGCCTGACACTATCCTCTTGCCATCAGGGGAGAATCCAACTGACCAGATCCAATCAGTGTGCCCCTCAAGAGCACCTCCTATCTGCACCCCTCCCTCAGCATCCCAGATCCTCACTGTCTTGTCAGAGGAGCCTGATACTATCCTCTTGCCATCCAGGGAGAATCCAACTGACCAGACCCAATCAGTGTGCCCCTCAAGAGTACCTCCCATCTGCACCCCTCTCTCAACATCCCAGATCCTCACTGTCTTGTCTTCAGAGCCTGACACTATCCTCTTGCCATCAGGGGAAAATCCTACTGATAAGACCCCATCAGTGTGCCCCTCAAGAGCACCTCCTATCTGCACCCCTCTCTCAGCATCCCAGATCCTCACTGACTTGTCAAAAGAGCCTGACACTATCCTCTTGCCATCAGGGGAGAATCCAACTGACCAGACCCCATCAGTGTGGCCCTCAAGAGCACCTCCTATCTGCACCCCTCCCTCAGCATCCCAGATCCTCACTGTCTTGTCAGAGGAGCCTGACACTACCTTCTTGCCATCAGGGGAGAATCCAACTGACCAGACCCAATCAGTGTGTCCCTCAAGAGCACCTCCTATCAGCACCTCTCTCTCAGCATCCCATATCCTCACTGTCTGGTCATCTGAGCCTGATACTATCCTCTTGCCATCAGGGGAGAATCCAACTGATGAGACCCGATCAGTGTGCCCCTCAAGGCCACCTCCTATCTGCACCCCTCTCTCAGCATCCCAGATCCTCACTCTCTTGTCAAAAGAGCCTGACACTATCCTCTTGCCATCAGGGGAGAATCCAACTGACCAAACCCCATCAGTGTGCCCCTCAAGAGCACCTCCTATCTGCACCCCTCTCTCAGCATCCCAGGTCCTCACTGTCTCATCAGTGGAGCCTGACACTATCCTCTTGTCATCAGGGGAGAATCCAACTGATGAGACCCCATCAGTGTGCCCCTCAAGAGCACCTCCTATCTGCACCCCTCTCTCAGCATCCCATATCCTCACTGTCTTGTCTTCAGAGCCTGACACTATCCTCTTGCCATCAGGGGAGAATCCAACTGACCAGACCCTATCAGTGTGCCCCTCAAGAGCACCTCCTATCTGCACCCCTCCCTCAGCATCCCAGATCCTCACTGTCTTGTCAGAGGAGCCTGATACTATCCTCTTTCCATCAGGGGAGAATCCAACTGATGAGACCCCATCAGTGTGCCCCTCAAGAGCACCTCCTATCTGCACCCCTCTCTCAGCATCCCAGATCCTCACTGTCTTGTCTTCAGAGCCTGACACTATCCTCTTGCCATCAGGGGAGAATCCAACTGATGAGACCTGATCAGTGTGCCCCTCAAGAGCACCTCCTATCTGTACCCCTCTCTCAGCATCCCAGATCTTCACTGTCTTGTCATCAGAGCCTGACACTATCCTCTTGCCATCAGGGGAGAATCCAACTGACCAGACCTCACTAGTATGCCCATGCAATACAAGCTGAGCAGCTGGCCATCCCTTAAGCCCTCCTGCAGCAACTCTGGCAAGGCATTGGAATTTTGGTATAAGCATCCTTGAAAGCACTGTATTTGTTGGCATAAATGCCAGTGCAGAGATGTAAAGGTGTGGTGTGCTGTGTGAGATCACGCTACCAAAGTTCTCCACAAATTTGATCCCATCTTGTGCAAATGTCAAGGTATTATCAAAACCATGCTCATCCTTTGATTTCATATTAGAGAAGGTAACATATTGCTTTGTTCACCCACCTGTAGCCATTTTATAGTGGAGGTCAGAGAACTGGTAGCACATCCGAGTCTACTCAGAAGGCTCAGTGCCTCCAACCAAAAGAGAAGCTTTTCACATCCAATGACAGCCTCTACCAGTGTTGCAAGCATGGAGTCAAACTCAGTTCTTTGCAGATGATGGGCCCAGTATTGACACGAATAAGATAGATTGGGTGTGATACTTTTGTTGATTCTCCCCTGTAAATCAACTACCTCAGAGTTGCTGCGGTAGGACGTCTCCAATCCACAAATGTTGAATTTGAGGTCGTTGCGAAGGGTCCACAATGATGCGTAGGCAAGGAGCCTGTGTATGCTAGACTTTCCAACGTAGTATGCCCCGCTCCGTTTCTCATCAGTGAGGAAGTCATAGAATGACGCATGCAGAGGTCGGACGACGGAGCACCTGTCCGCAATTCCACTTAACAGTGGTGCCATGAATTCTAGAATGACAATGATATCGAAATGGTCTTCCTCTGGGGGGAAGTGACTTCGCATCTCATTTAAGGTATCCAACTGCAGAGGTTCAGGCGTCGACATGATTTGTTGCATCACCGAGTGAAATCGTGTGAGCGTAGCCTCATCCTGCGGCATTGTGTCGTGTAGGATTGTTTTGTACATGACATCCAACAACAATCCTCCAGCTCCACGTTGAGGTAACATGATGTCGTTGTAGCGCTCCATTATCGTCCGACCCGGTCTATTGGGTTTGATGAACTTGCAGGCTAGACGAGCCCACTCGAATAGACCGTCTGATTTCTGAGCAATGCTCTGGACTTGTGCAGTACCCATCTCTGGATAAGGCCGAAGCTCGGCAGAAACATAGAGTCGGATGTCGCACTCGGCTGATTGTGCGGATATGCTATCCAAGGAGACGGCCTTCACGTGCGCAGCGTTACTCAGGAAACGTTCGATGTCGGGCAGTGGTCTGGATGTCAGAAGGATACGAAAGTTTGAGGGAAGGTGAGCGGCCTCTGCCGATGTGAGTAGGGATAGGATGTGCTCCCTTGAGGTGTCCGGCCCACTTTCGTCCAGGGCATCTATCACCACTACCACGTTCCCAACGATCATCCCGTCAACCTTAGACAACGGCTCCAAAATCAGTCGCTGCCACTGTTGCGTCACGTCAGGTGTAGTTTTCAGCGAGCGCTTGTGTGCGACGATGTCCGATAGTGCACGCCGAAATGCTGGATCTCGGTCAGCCAGATCACAAGCGATTGTCGTTAGAATTTTCTCCTCCCGACGTTCTGTCTGCCGGTCACGAGCAAAGCAAAAGCAAGAACCAAGACCCCCCACGTCCTCGATCCACGATGCAATTGTATGGGCAATAGCCGATTTCCCCCTTCCGGCCTGGCCGTGAAGCCACAAGATACGCGGAGCGTCGACGTCAGGATCGTGAATCCAGTTCATGATCTCCCGCAAAATCTCCGTCCTCGTACCCTCGAGGCATTTCTTCGTCAGGTTGACACCCGCGCCATCGGCGTAGGCCATGCCGTCGAGATTCAAGTCACCAGATATGCGATTCAAGTCTTCGCATATGCGATACGTGTTAATCTGAATGTCCTGAACAGCACGATCACGGTATTGTTGCATGAGGCTATCTAGGGTCTTCACGTAGCCATCGATGACAGTCTGCGTCTCGGTGAAGATATTCCTGCCTGTCCGTTTCCCTGCGAGTATCTTGTGTCAGGATACAGAAGCCAAGTCTAGGACATTCATAACCTACAGAAGCTTTTCGTTGTGGAATAGTTTTTGATGAAATGTGCAGATTCGCTCATGGCTCGGGCGATCTTTGCCAGGGAATCTCTCATTTTGTCCATATTATTGATGCTTTCCTCTTCTGTAAGAAGTTTGTATACACCTAGCACTTTGTCGAGAAGATCGGATACCGCATTGTCTATATTCGCTTGATTGATAACCAGCTATAGCCAACCCCATGAGATAAGAACTCGGCGAAGTAAGTGGAAACGAACCTGAGAAGCAGCGGTTAAGATGCCTAGCGCAGCCTGTGCGTAGGGGTGGACCTGGTGCACGCATGCGATCATTGCGTGGATACAAAACATGAAAAACTGACGTTGGAAAGAGTGGAAACCACTTGATTGAAAACTTTGAAAGGTTTGAGATACGTATCACTCAAATTTTGAATCCTGGAGGATGTAGTATTGGCGTTATCGACGACATCTACAGCACCTTGTGCGACACGCGGGATGGCATGAATGCCGCCGAATTCCTCTGCTGCGACATCGACATCCCGACCAGCCGATGCTAGCGTGGGGTCTAGGTCTGGTTTCGCGATTGACATCTCGGCCTGTCCAACACAATCACTCGATCATCGTGTAGCTGCGCATCACAGATCACATACCGCCTTGGTTGGAACTGCGTGGAGTGGCTTTTCTTGCTCATGCGCCCCGCCACTTGTACATACTGCGACAGCCTGTTCAATGAATCATTCATCATCGTGATTTTCGTTGGATTGGGTAGATCACATACATTCTGATCTGGAGTTGGCTGAGCCTGTTCCTGATGCTCCACAGGTCCCCGACTTGTCGATATGTCACCGATTTTCGTCGCAGTAGTGGTCGAAGGACTTTGGTTCGATCGACTGAGAAAGCGCTTCATTCTGGCGAATTTGCTCTGAGACTCCATACTCGCTGTGTCAGACATGCCGGCGATATGCTCTGCGCGAGCTTCAGACGGTCCTGGTGACTGATTTTTTTTTGCACATCGATACAGTACATCTCGGCAAAGGGATGGTTACCCACCGAAGCAAGGCCGCTCGTTGAGTTAGGCGGCTTCACAAGTCCCAAAAGACGACGCTTCCTTGACTGCATTCTAGCCATTGAGAGATTGGTAAACGACGAGTTGGAACTTTGGTTTGAGGTTGAGGGTGCAAACGAGGAAGTGGTATTTGAAACTCGGGAAGTGCCGCCGGTGGCGGCGACAACCTTGCTTGGAGGAGATCACCAGAACATCGAACAAAGACAGTGGACCAGACAATTGAATATCATACAAGTTTCTAGAGCCATGCCCTGGTACAGTATTACGACTTATATGTTTACACTGTACACCAAGGTCTCTTGCAGAGGATGATCGATTGGCAGTGTTGGATCCAGTCGCCGAGAAAGGGAATTTTATCCGTCGTACGACGGTTCCCACGGCACATATGGGTGCGGTAGGAACCTTGCCAAGCAAGGTAATTAGACCCCAGAAACACGTTGCAGTTGGCAGCGCATGGACCAGAAATGTAGCGCACATTTCCCTTGTGCTTTCTGCTAGCCATCTCCGCTGATTCCATCGCCCTCGTTCCTACTCTCCTTGTTGATACATCTTGCCAGATGTTTCAATGCAGCACATCACGTTTTAGAACGTGTGGTCAAGATCAGGGGGTATGGCTTGGTAGCGGACGTCCGAGAGCTAGGAAGAGTTGGACTTTACTGCCGGGCTGAAGATTTGGACAGCTACGCATTTTGCGCACATCGGCGAACAGTTTGTCACCTTTTGGTGCACATTTCTTCGTCGGACAGACCTTGGACCAGCTGTATCACTACCGTTCCCATCCTCGTACACTGGACCTCGTAGTATACTGACGGGTCTCTTGTATGGACATAACGCGTTCCAACAGTTGCGCATGCGGACTGTGGAGGCCCGTCCCAGTTCAACCTGATGAGCTATGTAGGTGTCGGTCTGGTTCATCGACACGCTAACTTATGATCTATGGCATGTAGGGCAGATTGGCATACAGGTTCCCGCTCGTACAGGATAACTGGATCATGGACTGCTTGACATACAGAAGACAGTACGGGAAGGATGAAACAGCCAGTTCTCGTCCTACCTGGCCAACGTACATGGTAAACGAATTCCTACCGACTTGAACACCATCAGCATGTCTTCCTTCATCACCTGAATCTCTCTTTCCTCCACAAACCTTCCGATCTCGTTCGTATCTTCGGCTTTTAGACAGCCCCAATTGCAAATGCTCAGTTGGATCAACGACGATTGTCCCTAGTCGTGTTGTGCGAACACAAGTTACTCTAACCAATGCAAGGTTTGAAGTTCTCCCCTGTGGAATGTGTCTTTGGTGTTGCCGACTCGAGGGGGAAAGTGGTTGTAAGAATGGCATTGCTGATCCGCACGGCCTATCGTGCTTTGAAAGTTCGTCATATTGTTCAATGGTAAGTCTTATAAACACGACGATGACCAATTTCCCGAACGCGTATTCTTTGAACGATTGATGACCGCACACTGCTCGATGGACTGAAACGCCCGATTATGAAGCCCCCACATGGGCAGCCAAAGGTGACCAACGATGTGAGTCGTTTGGTGACACCAGGACGGCCTATGGTTCGCACCCTCCAAAATCCTGCGAAGATTATACGCGCTGTCGACAGCACACGCAGTTCTGAAAAGCTGTCAGCGCGCTCACGATCGCCTTTGCGCTACCGGTTTCCTTGTCCAGGAGAATTGTCGAAGCACGTAAACCCGTTTATCATTAGCTGATGTATGTAAGTACAGAAGCGACTGTGCGGTTCCGATTTCTTTAACCTGTGAGGGCATAAACAGGGCCGTGTGTCGGAGAAGAGAAAGTATGAGAAATGACAAGGGTTGCGACCGCAGTACCATCATGGGACCACAATCCATAGTGTAGAGTGTGAGCTCGATCGTGGGAGTTATCGATAAGATAATTGATTAGTCTCCTCGCCCTGTCTACTTGGGCTTTTATACACTGTGAGAATACTAGAATTCTAGAATAGTCTACTACATTATGGAATCTTCAACTACCTTTGAGCTCTTTGTATGGAATGCTGGTATCTACCATGCAATACCAGCACTCCCCCTCTTTTGTTGTAAGACTAACAAAGGTGAGGCTAACCAAAGGAAGGACTCAGGCTTCTCTTCATAGAAGACTATATTCATTACTAACCTAACCAAAGGAAGGACTACTGGTAATCAGTATAACGAGTGTAAGTATGAAACAATTAACCTCACCTCAGGCTTCTCTTCATAGAAGACTGAGGTACAAAGTGGAAAAGATTTCACCAAAACTAGTCCATGATTATGTAAGGTGTTACCATTGTAAGTTAAGATGAAGTCAGAAAACCTGTATGCAACAACACACCCACTCAATGGTAGATATCTCAATAAATAATGCCAAGTCCTTTAGAAAAATGAATGTGCTTATCTCAAGTGAGACCCTTGGTCAGGACATCCACCACTTGGTCATTTGTAGAAACATATGTCACTGAGATGTCCCCAGTTTCAACCTTTTCATGAATAAAATGATGGTGAATGGAAATGTGTTTTGTGCAGTCATGGAACATGGCATTCTTCACCAGTGAGATCACAGATTGATTGTTGACATAAAGTGGGAGGGGGTTACCTTGTGCAACTGCATCTACTTCTCTGAGAAGCATGCAGATCCAGATTGCTTCCTTTGCAGCAGCAGAAGTGGCCATGTATTCAGCTTCTGTGCTCGACAATGCCATGGAGGCTTGCTTCTTAGATGACCAGCTTATGGCACTGCCACAGAGGATAAAGGTGTATCCAGTAATAGAGTGGCAATCATTTATGCCTGATGCCCAGTCTGCATCAACATATCCAATTGGGGTTGCTTCCAGAGAGGCAGTATAGCAAAGACAACAGTCCGCTGTTCCATGAAGGTAGTGGTATACCCTTTTCAGGGCAGTCCAGTGATGTTCACCCGGTGTCACCACATGCCTGCTGAGTGCACCCACTGCAAATGCAAGGTCAGGACACATTGCTAACATGGCATACATGAGTGCCCCTAGGGCCCTCTGGTAATGTGACATGTCTGTCTCTGTGTGCTCAAGCTTGAGAAGTTTTAAGTTGGCCTCTATGGGAGTGCTGACAGGGCATCCATCTTCCATCCCAACATGCTGTAGTATAGTCTCAATATAATGTTTCTGGGAGAGTTTGACTGTCCCCTTATCACAATCATGGATGATTTCCATTCCCAGAATCCATCAAGCCTCACCCAGGTCTGAGACTTCATACTTCATGGACAGCTGCACCTTGAGATGGTCAATTGCAGCTTGATCCTTCGATAGGATTAGTTTATCATTGACATAGATAGCCACAATAATCAGCACACCTCCCTCAAACTTGTAGAATAGGCTGTGATCAGCATCACTGCATGTGAAACCTAGCCCTTCATCAGGAAAAATTCACTCGGCGGTGTAGGTCTATGTAGGCTCTGTAGCACACATAGCTAGATTGACAAGTCCCCAATATATAGACAATATAGGCATTGGGCAACATTGCATAGTACAATATAGCTTGAATAGTGCATGGTTGTTGCTATGTAACTAGCTGCTATGGATGCTCGCCAGGTTATGTAGTTGGACATAGGAGTCAAACCCATCACATACTGTCTTGCTACTATCCCAGCATAGCCACCCATAGGTGGCATATACAGTGTCGCACACAACAATTGCCCCCAAAATTTTTTTGATTAAAACAATACTCGTACTATGCATTACTATTAGTAGACATGTAATGTCAGCTCACAATCCAACTCAATGACCATTGTTGACATCTCCTAACACTCCTTGATGTTGTGGGGGGCAGGTGTAGGCAGTACGATCAGCCCTCAATTGGACTCTTCATCTGTTGTCGACCCCTCCTGATGTTCTTGGATGGCAGTAGTGATGATGTGAGCAGATACCTTGCACTGCGACTCAGCAGTGATGGCACTGGCACCAGAATGGACACTACTACATGATTAGTAGAGCACTCTAGGTACTTGTGGGTGGCACATACTGACCAGCCTCATATATCCTAGCACAAATTGCTGGTAAAACACAGACATCCTTAGTGGCACTATCAAATTCTTCAAGACACTTGAGGTATGCCTTGTAGACTGAGCGATATTCCTGTGTTGTGAAGGATATGTCACCCTGTTTCCCAGTCACCCACTCGTCAATACAGCACTCAATCTCCCAATTCAGTCAGTATCAATATAAGCACAAAACTGAGTGCAATTCTTACTGCTGTGAGGACAATAGTGAGAGTGGGGTATGGGAAGGGCTTGAAATGTTCTGGGAACATGATGCCCTTGTCATGTTGTTGGCAAACCACATGGTATTGATGATCTTTTGAATAAGCAGTGCTTTGAGAAAGCCTTGTTGGCCCTCTTTGGTGGGTGCCATGTGCTAGATTGCATTTCAGGAGAATGTATGTGCATGCTGAGAAGACCACTCACCTTGAAGGCAAAATTGGTACCTTCTTTAAGTGCCTCCACTAACGTCCAGTTCTTTTTGATGGCAGACTTGCTCTGGCTACTATGGAAACCAAATACAACCTCGACGAAAGGGTGAAGCTTGGTCTTGAGCTCGCCACACACCTGTGAACCATGACTGGTGATCTGTGTCACATGAATGGTGGCCATCCACTTACAAGAAATATACCAGACCACTTATGAGTTTTGATAAGTCTGGGGTTCACACCAGGTTCATGCCAGTAAGTTGATGTGCCTTTGCCCAGGAGGCTGCCAATAGCACAGTTTCCTGGCCATGGTTGGGCATTGGGGATTGAGTGCATAGCCATGCATGATACTCAGCGACTACAGTGGTTATGAATTCTTGAGTCACATCATCATAGTCCTTGGCACAGGGTCAACCTTCATGCTCGATGAGCTTCTGTGCCTTCACAGAGATTGGCTCTTTGTCTTTGGGCCCTATTTCACATTGCCTCTTGGGGCCCACACTCCAATGACCAATAAATTGGGTGTCATGATAGCAAGTCATATAAACTCACCATTCAGTGGTGTTCTTCGCTGCATCAGGCTTGCACATGTTGGCCTCCATGCACTTATCCTTCGACTTCTTCTGCTTTGTGGACTCCACCTCAAATGATGCACTTGGGCTGCAGTAGAATTCATCATCCACCTCACAATCTGAGGCCATCAGGGCCTATGGTGACCATCAGAACATCTTGATGTGCAACAGTCCAAGTGACATAGATACACCTACCTGAAGAGCTTCCATGGCTGTTGCCAAAATATGTGGAGTCTTGGGTATTTTCTTGTGATGAAATGTGAGTGGTTGTTTGGTCCCACTGCTAACTCTAGTAGGCACACTATGGCTAGAAAACTAGATGATAGCAGGTCAGTTGGCCACACAGAACAATAGTATGAATAATAGTTACTGGCATGTCACTGGATAGGTTCTCATCATTGTCTTCATCCACCATGCCTTGTTCATTGTCATCCCCATCTTGCATGCCTTTGTTCTCACTCCCAATGCTTGCCAGCTGATGCAGGTGCTTGTGGGTGCATTCCTTTTGGGCTTTAGTGTCACAGCACTGGGCAGCCTCATGCTGGTCACCAACCAGCTGCCACCATTTCTCTGATGGCTGGTGGATGCGACCACCAGAGGTTTCTGTCCCATATGGTTAGCCCTAAGCTCATGATGCACTCCATGATTCAGCATTCTTACTGTCATGATTCTCTTTGTCATATGAGGGTCGACTTTTGTCAGAGAGTGGCATTGTGCAGACAGAAGGAGTATCTGAAATTTCAAAGTGTCAACAACTGATGCATGTACACAGTACTCACCATCTTATATCTTTGACATTGGTATGGTGTTGTTTGGCATAATCAATGAACTGGCCATGGATGTGGATGTGTATTAGATGTGGATGCATTGGTCACAAGGGCACTTACAGTTTACTGAAAATGGGGGAAAGAAAAAAAAAACAAATGCGCCAAACACTGTCAATATGACAGTCCCATCCAATGATCTGTTATGATTTACACCTGACTGTGGGACTTTCTTTCTTTTCTTGACTGTGTTGTGTTGTTTGTCTTGTTCTATGCCTTTCCCTTGTGTTCCCTTGACTTGTGCTTTGGCTTGGCCAATAGCAGTATCTCCTCTCAACTCATGTAGGACTTTGGCCAATGGCCTTTCTCTCTCTGCTTACATGAGGTTGCCTTGAGGCCTCTCCTCTTGTATTATAAATAGTTGCCTCTAGTCTAGAGTAGACCCTCAGACTAGAGCTGCCCAATACACCAGCTAGCTTTTCAGAACTTTGAACTTGAGCCTTCCAGCTCTCATTCAGAACTATGATAAATCCTTCAGACAGAAGGTTACAACTGTCACATTGTAGAATGTCTACTTGGGCTCGACCTATGTTAATGACTTCGGTCTTAGCATAACATGATTGACTTGTCTGACAGATCCCTAATATTGAGAATTATTGAGATATGTCAGTGTTGTGGAAAAAATAATATCTGAGAGAGACGTACACCTCACCATGCCCACCCACCATTGCGACTACTGTTTGAAGCCTATAACGACTCTAGCTGGCATCAAGCAGCACATATCCCAGTCAACCACCTGCCAACAACAATGGAACCAGGTTCTTGAGCACATGGCAGATGTGGCAGTATCTGCAGACAATGATCACCAGATGGATAACAGGTTAGATAACACACCAGGTATTCCATCTGACTGGTACAATGAGTCAGATGGGAGTGATGCTGGGGGTGATATTTTCAGTATCGAGGAAGGTCTGCTGGTACAGCAGTTGTGGGCTGTTGCCCCCAAACCTGACCCTGAATCTAGGCACACATCAGTAGAAGATGATATTGAGGATGGAACTTCACCAGCCAATGCAGGGCACTTTGTCAAACAGTACACAGGAATAGCAGCTCAAATCTTCAGCTCATGGCCTACAGTTTTTGAGGAGATGGAGAAGGCTGAGTACAAAAACTGTAGGAGTCAGTGGTCTCCTTTTCAAAGTGAGGAAGAATGGGACCTGGCCCACTTTCTGATGAAAAATGTTGGCCAAATGAAGATTGATGAGTTTCTGACACTCTCACTCATACATGCTGGTCCACTCACTGGTCTGGAAAATAAACAATGATACTCATCTGTCCAGGTTTGTCAAAGTGGTGTCACTTTTTCCAGTGCATGTACCTTGCTCAAATATGTAGACTCTCTTTGAATGGGTCCAGCATGGACTTGTGAAATGATAGATGTGGTGGGAGACGTGCCAGCTGAAGATGGAAATATGAGACAGGAACAGCTGGAGCTGTGGCATAGGGATCCAGTTGAGTACATCATGGAACTCATTGGTAACCTGGCCTTCTGTGATGCTATGGTGTATGTCCTGGAGCATGCATATGCAGATTCCAAAGGAACAAATTGTATCTATGATGAAATGTGGACAGCAGATTGGTGGTGGGACATGCAAGTGAATGCTTACCTCCAAATGTTGAGGGCAAACGAGTCCAAAGAGACTTCTGCCACAGGGAAAGTTGCCAGCAGGTGCTACAGTTGTGCCCATCATCTTGTCATCAGACAAGACCTCCTTGTCTGTCTTTAGTGGCAATAAGAAGGCATGGCCCATGTACTTGACCATAGGAAACATATCCAAAGATGTCAGATGACAAGTGTCATCACATGCAACAATACTGATAGGCTACTGACCTGTCTCCAAGCTTGAGTGCTTCAAGAAGAAGTCCCATTCACTTGCAGGATATTGCCTCTTCCATCACGCTATGTCTCTGCTCCTTCAACCTCTGGGGGACACTGGCCATGAGGGGAAGGCCATGATCTGCACTGATGGTTATCTGTGTTGGGTTCATCTGAGACTTGCTGCCTATGTTGCTGACTTCCCAGAACAGTGTTTGGTAGCTTGTAACAAAGAGAGTCAATGTCTGCACTGTCTGGTTCAATCCAATAAATGAGGAGACCATGAGGAATGGGCTTGGAACAGCATGGCAGACACTCTGAAGACATTATGACATAAGCATAGGAATGGATGATTGAGAAAGTTTGATGATGAAGGTTTGTGCACTGTGTATGAACCATTTTGGAAAGATCTTCCCTTCACCAACATCTTCACTTGCATCACACCTGACATCCTCCACCAGCTTCACAAGGGTGTTTTCCATGATCACCTGCTCCAGTGGTGCATCAGTATCATTGGGGAGAAAGAGATTGATGCCCATTTCCAAGCAATGAGTCGATATCCTGGTCTTTGCCACTTCACAAAGGGAATATCGATGGTCTCCCAGTGGACTGGCATGGAGCACAAAGAAATGCAAAGGGTCTTCATGGGTCTACTTTCCGGCACTGTGGATGATCACATCCTCATTGTCATTCGCTCACTTCTATATTTCATATACTATGCACAATGCCAGCAACATATGGACCTATCACTGAAAGCAATGGAAGACAGCCTCAAGACCTTTCATGACCACAAACATGTATTATTGATCTGCAGATTTGTGAGGACTTCAATATCCTGAAGATTCACTCTTTGCAACACTATGTATCATCGATTCATGCACTTGGAAGTGCTGATGGTTACAACACAGAGTACCCTGAGAGATTGCATATTGACTATGCCAAAGATGCTTATTAAGTGAGTAACAAACATGACTATGTAGAACAGATGGCATTGTGGCTTCAGCAACAGGAAGCCATCCACCACAAGTCTGCTTACTTGGCTTGGAGGCAGCTCAAGAGACTGCTGTGCATGGAGTCTGTAGATGACAATAGTAGTGACACTGGTGGGTCTGACTCTGTCTCTGTTCAGCAGCAATTGCATATGTTGTCCATCCATGGCATAGCTGTGTACTAACAAAATGTCTAGGTGTGTGCGCCAAAGCCCACTACACAATCACTAAATATCCTGCCTATTGCAGAGTCACCATGGACCAGATACACATTGAATACAAAGCCCCCAACTTCATCCTTGCACTTAAGCAGTTTCTTGCCTCTCCCTCATCTTGATGCTCCATTGTACACCCCACCAAATCCAATCACTTTGACATATTCCATAGTCTCAACATCACAGTCAGCCCCAGTGGTATCACAGGGCATGATGAGAGTATGCAAAGAGCACAGGTGACACCTATGATCACTGCTCAAGGTCTCAAGCCTGAATGCCCTGGCCATTTCAATACTGTGTTTGTCTTAGAGGATGGTTGTCAATGCACTGATGCCCTCATGCCTGATAGTATGTCCCATAACTTCAATTACATTCATTTGTCCAAGTCTGACAAGCAGCTTGCATGCCAGGTGTGTGTGTAGCTCAGATGCATGTCATATTCAAGCTTCCCAATCACTTGGGTGACCAGCCACATCCTCTGGTTTATGTAGAGTGGTTCACTGTGCTCCACCACAAGGATCCAGTCTCTGGCCTATATGTTGTGAACCATTCTATGCACCACCATTGACTGAATGTGTCAATAATCAGCACTGATTGTATTGTACATCTCTGTCACCCTCAAGCCCAGTGCAGGAAGCACATTAGTGGAAACTGGTTGTTGGAGAACATGCTAGACATGGTCTTGCATTTTTTTATTAATTCCTATATTGACTTAGATACATTCATTGCATTTTAGTAGTTTGTGTGTCTACCAATGCATCTTTATCTTCATGGGTGACAGCAGCTAGCACAGAGCGAGAAACTCATATGACTACTTTGGCTGTCAAGGCTACATGGGCAAATACTGTGCTACCAAGACTATGATGCTCTAGTAACTTTCCAGTCCTCTGTGACTACTATGTTGCATATTTGATTAGGGAATGACATGTGCCTGACATGACATAGCACAATGGTTGTTATGGTTGTCAATGTACCTATGTGGCTATGCTACATATCAAAGTGGTTTTCCTGATGTTCGAAGACTTCTTGCAAGCAAGCATACCAAGCCTTTGATGCTTGTTTTAATCCATAGAGGGCACAGTACAGTAGCCAGATGGGGTTCAAGTCACAAAAGCCCAGGGGTGGATGTAGATATATTTCTTCATCAAGTTTACCATTCAAAAAGGCTGATTTAACATCCATTTGATGGACTTTGAGGTTATACTTTGCTGTGAGGGCAAGCAGGATCTGTATTGTGGTGAACTCCACAATGGGCACAAAGGTTTCAGTATGGTCAACTCCCTCAACCTGCATGAACCCCTTAGTGACAAGATGTGCCTTGTACTTGTCAATTTCACCATTTGGACCTCATTTGATCTTGAAAACCCATTTTGAATTGACTATCTTGCAATTGGGTGGGCATTCAACCTCCTCATACAGTCCCAGTCTCTGGAAAGTACTCAGTTCCTCCATCATTGCAGCATACCACCTGTCAGTGTCAGGATGATTCATTGCATCTTCAAATGACATGGGCTTGTCATTGCATGCAATACTTGCTTGGTAAGCAGTGCATTGTTGACTTGTGTTGTCATCACAGTGTGACAACACAGCCACAGGTGTATCCTCAATGCACTTGCCACCCTCACTGCATGGCTTGACACTGGTCACATGCTCCCTGGTGTCCCACTCGAGGTTTCCCTCGGGCAATGTTGACTTTTGGTAAGCATTTATGAAGTACCTTGGGTCGTTGTCTCTGACAGGTTGCTGCTTAATTCTAGATGACCTCCTGATGTCTGCAGGTGGAACCAGGTTCGGATAGGGTGCTGGCAGGCCAATTGTGTAGAAAAGGGCTGTAGGCAGCCTCAGTAGTGACTCAACTACTAAATTATATTAGTGTACCTGTAGGCAGCTACAGGTCATCAGTAAGTAAGTACTGGTAAAGAATGTGTAGACATACCCTCAGTAGTGACTCAACTACTGAGGAATCAATACCAAAATGTACTACTAAGTGCGCTCTAAGCGCTTATGTAAGCAAGTGAAAACTCGCACCAAATATACATCACACAGAGGTGATTCAATCTCCAACACACCCCCTGAAGCTCCACTGTGTGATAAGTAGAAGTGCAGAAATATAACTCAAATGAATGTATACCCAAAAATAATTCAATAAACGAGTGTGTATTCTGCTGCAAGTGAGCTTCGAGTCCGTGTGTACAACGAGTGTTGTTTGGTCGTGTTGATGCGCCGCGTTGTGGCAACTTCCCGTTTCGGAAATGCACTTGTAGTGCGCGCGCTCTGGCCTTGTACCGTGATCGAAAGGCCGCCGTTTTGACCGTAGAGGGGCTTGTCGTTGCCCCAAATCCATGGATGAGGCACCCCCTGCCTCTGGTAAGTGCCGGCGATGTCCCAGGGCGGTTTCCGGCGTTTTCTAGGTTGTCGAGATGGCGAAATGGTAGCACTACCTTGAGTGTGCTCACCAGGGTACGGATACCCTCTCATTTTGATAATTCTGGCGTCGCTGACCTCGTTGTAGCGAACGCTTACTGTCGGGGACTCCCCCACAATGATTCTGGGTGATTTGGCAGGCATCGAGAGCAACCGCAGTGATTGTATGGCGATGGCACAACCCCGGTGTGTGTGCTGCTTGCTACGAGCGTTTCTGACGCTTTCAGCATCCGTTTTGAATCTTCCATGACCATGGGAGCCTCTGTAGAGTCGAGGAGTGAGCGGGATGCCAGTCAGAGGCGGCGTGATAGCAGTGCCAGGTGTAAGGTGCATGTGGCCTCTCGTTTTGGCGTTTCTGGCGCTCCTGAGCAGATCGAATTGTGCGTTTATCATCCAGGTCCCTTCCGCTATGAACCCAAACCGTTTGGTGGATGTTGAGAAGAGTTGCAGTGGTCGCATGGGGGCCACTTGGGCATGGTAGGCGTTTTGCCTCGTACGAATGTCGCTGACGATTTCAGCATTCGGTTTTACTCTTCCATGTCGACGGGGTACCCTGTAGGCTTGAGTAAGGTGTGGGATGACTGTCGGAGGCGGTTCGGGCGGTGCAGGTGAGCCGTTCAGTCGTTTGGCCCTATGCTTGCTGTGCTGACTTCTGCTGTCAGCCAGCAGCTCCTCCTCTGCTCCGTGCGAGCAGATGGCGTTACTGCTTGTTGCATCGCCGTTCTCCCTATTGTTCCACTCAGTCCGTTCCCATAGTAAATCCCATAGTAGCACTCGTGTGCCATGTTGCTCAGGCCAAGCGTGTTTGTCATCTTGCCTCGTAGTCTTGTGCCGCTGCCGCGAGACTGCCGTTCGACTGTCGGAAGGTCTGTGATGGTTCCGAGTCCGTCTATGAGGCATGTCCTGTCTCCAGAATGTATCCGCATTATTCCAGAGTTGTTTCGAGACTTCGCGAGGTAGCGAAATGGGACCGCTGAGGATGAGGCGTCTGTAGTGTTTTCAGTCCACTGATGTGTACAGGCTTCATTGTGACTCTGCAGTGTTGGCGGGGTACCCTCGACGTCTTTGGAGTGTCCGTAATGCCATTTGGAGGCTGCGTAGGCGACACAGGTAAGCTGTTCAGCCGTTTTGCCTCGTGTTTGGTATACTGACTCCTGTTATGAGCTAGCAGCGGTTTTTCGACTCCACGCGAGTCGATGGACTCGCTACTGAGCTTGTCATCACCTCCGCCACCAGCTTCCTTAGCCTTATCAGGCTCCTTTGGGCGTCTGCCTGCATATGGTAGGTCTGCCCGCGTGTCAACCATTTGGGCGCTCATGGCCCTTATCCCCAGCTTCGTTGCTGTTGACCTGATATCTGTGCTATCCCCCTCACCCGTTCGAGCACGCCTATGCACCCCCATCCCCTGAGCCTCGTCAGGCGGGGTATTTTGTGTTGAGTGCCCTTGGTGGGTTCGCCATGGGTGTTGTGATGCCCTCTTGCTTTGTGTACATGGCAACCTGAGTTCCATGACCATACCACCATGCATTCGCGCTGGCGACTTGTTCTGTAGTGTAGAACATTTTGCATGTGGAGCGGAGGGTTCGGCGTATGTCCCCGGGGGATCAGGTACATCAGCGATCGTTTCACTGTTCATCCGGATGCACTCGTTGTGTTCAACAAATGTTTGTGGTCTGTTTTCAGTAGGATGTCTGCAGCCCTGGCTGGTGGAGTTGTCTGCAGGCTCGGATGCCTCAGATCTCCACCCACGTGAATCTCGGTTCTCCACAACCTCATCCTCCGCGCGCTGACCCTTCTTGTCAGTTGCTTCATGTTCCTTCACATGTTTGTCATGCCATGTTCGACCTGCTGTCCCCCCCTCAAACATGGGTAGGACATCCACCACCTGCCGCGCGTCTACAACTTCAGTCTCGGGCTTTGTGTGCCCAGTCTGGGTCTCGGCGCGTTCGCTTGTAGTGAATGGTAGGTCACCTTCGGGTTCGAGAGCCTTCGAGCTCAACCCTGGTAAATCCTGGCTCTCCTCGATCTTGTCACTTGCACACTGACTACACTCGTCAGGTGCTTCGAGTGCGTTTGCACATCCGTCCGGCCACATTCCACCTGTGTCCCCAACCTCAACCTCCAGTAGGTAAGGTTCTATCTGCCGCGCATCTATGACCTCAGTCTCAGGCCTTAGGTACCTAGATTTGGTCTCGGCGCAGTCATTCAGGCTGTCTGGGGAGTTGGCTTCCTTTCTAGGTGGGATTTCTGGTTTGTTGTGGCTGTCGCAGGTGTTCAGAGTCGTTTCACCAGCCGCATTCTGCTCAGGCTGTGAGTTGCTCTGCAACATAGCTTCCTCAGCTGCTAGCCAGCTTGCTGGTCTCGGAATTTGACCAAAGCGCTTTTCCAGGAAGTCCCACTTTTCGAGAGGCGACTTTAAGTGTAGCATGAGGCCGAAAATGGTATCTGGAATACCACAAATGATTGTGTAGTTTACTGTCGCATTCCATTGTGTCCACAACTGGTCGGCGGTTCGCCAAGCTGTGACTGCATCTCATTCGTCGTCGGTCTGGGGTGTCCAACCCTCACTGCGACCTTCGAGCTCTGCTGGATGTATGGGTCGTGTTTCAGACCCGACTAGGAACCCCATCAAGCCTTCGGCAGTAATGGCGCATAGGACCGAACTTGCATAAGTTGTCCAGTTGTGCCCATTGTGTGTGAGCTCGGGAAGGTAGTCCATCGGTCGTTATCCAATAGCTTCGAGAGAGTAATGACAGTAATTAGTTGGCTTGTTGAGTAGTTACTTGTGTTCGAGTTGACTGCAAGTTCTCCTACAATAAATTTTCCTTCCGCGCTATGCGGGGCTCATAACCTGTAGAAAAGGGCTGTAGGCAGCCTCAGTAGTGACTCAACTACTGAGGAATCAATACCAAAATGTACTACTAAGTGCGCTCTAAGCGCTTATGTAAGCAAGTGAAAACTCGCACCAAATATACATCACACAGAGGTGATTCAATCTCCAACAAATTGAGTGTACAACACACCTTGCAGGTGGTCGGTGGACCTTCTGGGTTGTCTCTGGGTGTGCTGCATCCATTTTTTTGCATTTGAACTGACATGTTTGACTTGCTAGCACTGTTCCTTTCCCCCACCAACATTTCGGTCGATCGCAGCTTATCAGCGATGATTGGTTGGATGCCTAGGCTTCCCCCATCATCTGTTTGCCCATCCAGAGCTCCATGCGAAATTTCAGCTTGATCCATTGAGTTTATGAGCTCATCTGAGCCATCCTCATCCTCTTGCACAGTAAGTGGTGCCTTTTCCAGTAATGTGCTGGTGTTTTGACTTCGTTGCATGGGTCCTTGAGTCATGGGGTTACTCTTCTCAAAAATGACCTGTTCGGCTGTCTCCCCATCCCCTTCCTTGAAGATGACATCTCTCAACTCAATGACTCAACTGCTTGCTCAATGCAAGCACAAGTAGGCTTTGCAGTTCTCAGCAAATCTGAGGTGAGTGCATTCAATTGATTTGACATCTAGTTTCTGACATTTTTCTTCTGGGATGTGCACATGTACAGTGCAGCTGAAGACTCAAAGATGGGAAATTGATGGCTTGTTGCTGGTGTAGGCCTCATGTGGGGTAATGTTTTCTTCGAGTGTGCATGTTGGTAGGCAGTTGACAAGGTGAGCTGCATGAGTTATAGCATCTCCCCAATACTTATTTGGGAGGCCTGCATTGCTCAGCATCACTTGTGCACATTCAACCAGTGTGCAATTCATCTGCTCAGAGACACTGTTTTCTTGGGGGTGTATGCATTTGTCCTTTCATGGTGTATACCCTTTGACTTTAAGTAGACATCAAATTCATGCAAGCAGTACTCACCACTGCCATCTGTATGAAGATAATTTGCATGTTCACCAGTCTCTGCCTCCACTCGAGCAAAGTACTCTTTCATTGCAGCAAGGACTTTGTCCTTTGTCTTTAGGAGTTTAATGACAAGGTGGTGGGATTTGCCATCAATGAAGGTTACAAAGTATCAGTGCCCAGAGTGACTGAGGGTTTGCATTGGGCTGCAGATATCTGAGTAAGTTTGATATAATATGTGTGGGCACTCGGAATCTGACTTTGTGACTATGACATTGTGATGCTGTTTTCCTTCAAGACAATTTATGCAACTGTGAGTCTCCTGGTTTCACAAGCCAGTTATCTCCATGCCAACCACCATATTCTGGTTTAGTAGCCTTAGGACATTCCTGCTTGTCACATGTCTGAGGCAGCAGTGCCAGGTGTTTAGGGATGCCTTTGAAGTGACTGCACAAGCAGCACAGGTGGTGAGCAGCTTTGACACATCGACCTCTAGGCAGTAGCAGGGGTAAAACCCTGGGTATCACAGAACATACCCAGACCTGGACCCAGGAAATACCCAGACCCAGACATCGGGTCTGGGTCATCAAGTCGGTCAGGAAAAAAACACCCTAGGGTATACCCCAGTATAGGTATACCCTGGGATGTGAAGATATTCTATTGAAAACAAGCAAGTAATGTACAACACAACTAACTAATGATAATTTGATCCCACCCATCTGTGAGTTCAGTCTCTGCATCATCTCTGATATCTGGCAGCTTGCTCACAGCACCAATGTCCTCGTTCTTGATGAGGTTGAGCTTGCTCCACACACCAAGGCAAAGAAGTGCTCAGGTGGATTGTACATTGAGGCAAGAATGAACATGGGAAAGGAGTAGGCAGCCATGGCTGAACAGTCTTTTGACATCAATAGAGGTAGCTACAGAAAACAGTATTAACAAGTTAAACAATCTGACAAACATATAAAACTTACCTGGTACCATTAAATAGTTGTGTGCCATGCAAGATAGCCGAGGGTATGTGTGATGACATTCGTGCCACCATGTGATTGCATCAGTAATGTGTTCAACATCTGTGTTCAGGTAGCACTCAAGCTTGGAGCCAAGTTCAGCAGGCTTTGGGGGGGCAAGAGCAGGGAGGCTGTCAAACATGTTGGTGGTCTGGATCATGGTAACGTGATAGACTCAGTGTACGTAGTAATGGAGCTGAATAGACACCTACCTTTTTGCCCTTGTGCTTCACTGGCTTGATCCCCTCAATGTCCGAACCCATAGCATTGTCAGCATCAGTGATGCTAGCATATGAATGTTTGAATTCCTCCATCACAAGTTTGTGTGCAGTTTTAATCCAATTGTCTGGCGAGTGAGCTGCTTTGAAGTATGAAAGCTTGTGTCATGGATGGAGTACTACACTGATGTCAATACAGTGTTGAGGTATAACAACCAATTAACTACACATATCCATAGCAATGTGATATACCTCAGAGTTGTCAGTGAGTGAGTAGTAGTGGTTGAGTGTCTTCATGGCAAGTGAAATGGCAGTGTGAATAGACCGAAGATGCTTGGTGTTGTGCAAGTATGTCTCAAACTCCTTGTCAATACAATCCATGGCTGGAATGATGGTTGCAAGATTTGGAGTTGACTGTGAGAAGAACACAGTAGCATCCTTCAGCACCTGAACAAGGCAATTGGGTGAGTGTCTGATTACATTGATGAACATGCCCAATCAACGTGTTTCAGCACATACCTTCAGCACGTTGCAAAGTTGCTCGAGGACCTCCCACCCATTGTCAGTAAGCTCAAACTTTCATAGACCAAGCTCATGCTTTTGTGTAATCAGATTGATGGCCTCTCGATGCTCCAATGCATAGTCAATCATGTCGAATGTCGAATTCCACCAAGTCACTATGTCTCTAGGCATGAAACTCATGGAACATTCTTTCAGCATGTTGTAAGTATTCCAATGTCCTGTAAGAACTAACCTTTTCTGTTAACCCAAATTCTTCCAGCATCGATGCAAACACTGTTGCCAACTCAAGCCTGGTGTGTGACTAGTGAACTTGGATCAACCACCATGCATCCCAAGACAAGGTAAGTCCTTACCCATGGTACCTCGATAATGTCTAATGGCATGGATACTGCCTGCCCTTTGTGCTCTAGGTGGACTGAGAATGTGATGAGCACACAATGGTTTGGTGATGTCCATCCGTTGGTTGTAAAGTTGAGCCTTCCATCATACTCCTAGTAAGTAAATCAGTAATTTTCTCAATTTAATCTTATTGAACTAACCTGTAACATTTTAGCAATCCGACTATGAGTGCATGCAAAAACGAGGTGAACATTGCATGATATGGTTGCATGAGACAGTATGTAATGTTTGGGGTGGCCAGTCTTCATAAGACACTGAAACCCATGGTCTTCGACTATGGAAGATGGTTGTAGGCTCTCAGTGACCCAGTGAACAATCTCAGCACTACAAATCGCTCTGTTATTCAAGGCTTATGTGCTCAAGACTCCAAGCTCACCATGTTTCTTGCTTTGTATGTTGCTGGTTGGAGTATATTACCTTTCCTTTCCCCTTTCTCTCAAATATTGCAGTAATGGTCCCATCTCAAACAAAAATTTTGATGATCTTGGTATGTACTTCATTGGCATCCTTGGCATCATCTGCAGCTGATAGCACTGTGGGTCCCCAGCCTCGGCATGACTTAACATGCTTGCACATGTTACTGGTGGACTGTGTATCTTGTGTATCAAGGAACTGGTGGACTGTTGCCTTACAGCCATGTGCGCTGCACTTGAA
Source organism: Pisolithus marmoratus (assembly GCA_024613145.1). NCBI lineage: Eukaryota > Fungi > Basidiomycota > Agaricomycetes > Boletales > Pisolithaceae > Pisolithus > Pisolithus marmoratus. The sequence continues at coordinate 88,602 of JANFAE010000062.1, forward strand.
TTCATGTGCACACTGGCTGTTGATGTCAATGATCCATGGCTTTGGTTCGAAGAATGCATAGACTGGTGAGGTCCAGCCCTTCATTTCATGTTCTGTGAATTGTATTCAGCTAATTATAACCATTGCCCAATGAAAGCATACCTAGTTCATTCTCAGGGCTTCTAGGGTTTGGGGATGCTGATGGTTCCCATTCCTGGTCTCCAGCACTTGCTGAAGGTACAGGTGAGTCTTCATCAGGTATGTCCTGGACAGTCATGTTCCTCATGGAGGATGATGACACCTACACAGAGTTATTTCTGGCACTCCCAGACTGTGAGGTCAAACATGCCTTCTTTGATGCAGCTTCTGCACATTTGGTGTTCTTCTGCCCAGCTGCTGTCCCACCATGTCTGGTATTCCTCCTCTTCAAGTTGGCTGCTGTCTCGCCATCTCCAGTATTCTTCCACTTGACTGCTTTTTCATTCTGCTCTTCAAGCATTGCCCGTGCTTTGTCAGTGAGCTTCACAGCACGTCTTGATGTGTCTGAGACCATGTTGGATGATGTATGAGTAAATTTTCATAACCATTCTGTCCTTTTCAGGATGCTTAGGTTACTAGTATGAAATGCTATGCAGTCCATTCACACAGCCTAACATATGCACATAGATAGCATGCTATGCAGTCCCTAGTGTACATAGATAGGTAGTCAGATTTTTGAGCAGAACCCAGTGGTGGGTACAGGTAAGGGTACTGAGTCATGTAAGGGCTACCCATACCCATACCCAAGCAGTACCCATACCCATTACCCAGGTGGGTAATCCATACCCATGATCTTGCCTATTGACCTCACAAGGGTCATGGATAATGTATGCAGAGTGGCTTCCAGATACAACTGTCATGTCTAGAATGTATAGGGACTTTCATTTAGCTGCAATGGCCTTGACTTTACTTCCTATTATCATTTTGCAGGTGTTTGACTCGAAGGTAACTCATAGACCTTTTGCTGCGAGACATGGCACTGATATGAGGTTCATATCCAAGTCTGGAATGTAGTAGACATCACACAGTATGGTCTGACCTCCATCACTGCAGGTGCCATGCATGTTGAGCTCAATCTGCCCTTTACCAACTGCCATGATAGACCTTCCATCCCTGATAACCATGGGTTCTGATGGTTCCAAGGTCCTAAATGTGGTGAACCACCCTCTCTGGCAAGACATGTGTGCAGAAGCACCTGAATCTACAATCCACTCAGTGGATGATGTTCCTAGGCCAGTGTGTGCCATGAACATGCATAGTTCCGAGTCATTGTCCACCTGCACGAACTTGGCCATAAGATCCACCTTGTCCACTGGTTTGTCCTTCCTTTCCTTTTCAGGTTCTGGTGAAGGCTTTGTGCCTTCAGCCTTCTTGTTAGGACATTTGTCCTTCATGTGTCTGGTCTCCTTGCAGCTATAGCAGGTGACTTTTGACTTGCCCTTTCCCTTCCCTTTTCCCTTAGACTTAGCATTTTTGCCAGTGGGCTTGGCCACAAGCACAGAATGCGACTGAGAGCCTTGGCATGTTTGTTCCTTGATTAGGACTTGGGAAATCACAGAGTCAACAGTCAGCTTATTGTTTGTCAACATCAGGATTGTGTGCAGAGTTGAGTATGACTGGGGTAGGGATATAACCATTGCTATTGCAACCAAGGACTTGTTGAGAGACTGTCCAAGTGACTTCAAAATTAAGGACTTTTGTTGCATAGCATTTAATTGGGGTTCCATAGGGCTGTCATCAACCAAGGTGCCTCAGAAGAGTTCTCTGATGAGGTAGGTGATGGTCTGTTTTCCCTTTCCTTCATAGTGCTTGCTGAGCTTCCTCCAGGACTCTGCTGCTGTCATTGCATACATGACTCCACTCAGAGGCTCATCCTTGAGAGTGAGAGTAATCTGGGTGCATGCGTCTCTGTCCTTAATGGACCATTCAGCATGCTTGTCTGGGTGAGTGTTCATGTTTGGGGCAGTCTGGTCTGTGCCACCAACAACCTCCCAGAGCCCTTGAATTTCTAGGACCTTCTGGACTTGAAACTTCCACATTTGATAGTTTGATCTGTCTGCAAGTGAGGGGATGTCATAAAGTCAGCTAGAGGGTGCAACAATTTTTCCAGAGGATGAAAGTCATGTGGCAGTCAGAGTTGAAGGGCCAGCAGCTGGAGGAGCTGTAGAAGCAGAAGGTGGATTTGACATCTTCAGAGTAACTTAGTTGGACTGGAATATAAAGTCTTTGAACTTGGGATGGTTAGAGCAGCTCAGGGCTCATAACCTGTTGTTGTAAGACTAGTGAAGGTGAGGCTAACCAAAGGAAGGACTCAGGCTTCTCTTCATAGAAGACTATATTCACTACTAACCTAACCAAAGGAAGGACTACTGGTAATCAGTGTAATGAGTGTAAGTACAAAACAATTAACCTCACCTCAGGCTTCTCTTTGTAGAAGACTGAGGTGTGAAGTGGAAAAGATTTCACCCAAACTAGTCCATGATTATGTAAGGTATTACTGTTGTAAGTTAAGACAAAGTTAGAAAACCTGTATGCAACAACACCCTCAAGCCAGGGTCATACCCATCTCTTTGGTATGCCCCTTGTGCTTGTCTCTAGGTAGCACTTTACTAAATACAGTGACTCCAAAAACCCTTTCCATTTTAGCCTGATTTTCAGTGCATGCAGTGGACTGCCAGACACATGGAGAATGACACTAAGCTTTGGTGGAGTCATAAATAGTACATAGTCTTGGCTGCAATTTGGCTCCTAGGTCATGTGATTTCATTCACACAGTCCAGAGATATGGCCATTTTAAAACAGCATGTCCATGGAAAGGGTTTTTTCACTTTTGAATTTACAAGAGTATTTGGATATTATCAGTACTTGGTATATCCACCTTTTGCTCTAAGCACTGCCTCAACCCTTCTAGGCATGGTTTCAATTAGTTTCTGACACTCCTCCACTGAAATCCCCTCCCACTCCACCTGAACTCTCTCCCATAGCTCATGAATCCCATTGGGGGGGTTTCATACCTTGCAAGCCTTCTTTTCAGGCAACCCTAGAGATGTTCAATGGGATTGAGGTCAGGAGATTGTGCAGTCCATACCATGGTCCCAAACTCCTGCTCTTCAAGCCAATCACTAACCTTTTTGCAAGTATGCTTGGGGTCATTGTCTTGCTGAAAGATTGTATCAGATGGATTGAGACCATAATGCTCAAATGTTTGTTGAAGCTTGTCCTTCAAAATCTGAAGGTAAAGGTCCCCATCCATCCTACCATCAATCTTTGTAGCATAGCCAACACCATCCCAAGTCATACACCCCCACATCATCAAGGAACCCCCTCCAAATTTGAGAGTTCCTGTACCAGCCTATCATTAAGTCTTTCCCCAGCCTTTTTCCAAGCCCATTTGTGTCCATCTGACCCTAGGTGATTAATTTTGGTCTCATCAGACCATACAACCCTCTTCTAGTCCTCTATAGTCCAGTCCTTGTGGGTATAAGCAAAATCCAAGCAAGCCTTGTGATGGGATTTCAGTGGAGGAGTGTCAGAAACTAATTGAAACCATGCCTAGAAGGGTTGAGGCAGTGCTTAGAGCAAAAGGTGGATATACCAAGTACTGATAATATCCAAATACTCTTGTAAATTCAAAAGTGAAAAAACCCTTTCCATGGACATGCTGTTTTAAAATGGCCATATCTCTGGACTGTGTGAATGAAATCACATGACCTAGGAGCCAAATTGCAGCCAAGACTATGTACTATTTATGACTCCACCAAAGCTTAGTGTCATTCTCCATGTGTCTGGCAGTCCACTGCATGCACTGAAAATCAGGCTAACATGGAAAGGGTTTTTGGAGTCACTGTAGTGCTCAGCACTTCACCATTGGCACCCTACCCCTCCTCCTCCCCCAACACTGCTCATGCAATATCTTGACCACTGACACATCTACCCTCTTGCAAACTTGGGTTCTACATCTACTTGATGAGGCCTTTCAAACAATACCTTTTTATTGCTGTTGCTGCTGCCTTTCTGGAGTTATGGTCATTTTTGTGGATATAGGCATATTAGGACAGTTTTGTGGATAGCTCAAGAACAGGTGCACCTATTGCCTCAAACTATTTTTCTCCATCCTCTACATGGTGCTTTCTACAAATTCCCTCTGCTTTTGTACTGTTGTGCTCAGCTGTTGTGCATCTGCACATGTCCTCCCTCCTACCCCCTACTATGTTTGGCATGTAACTCATGCAATTCCAGTCCAAATCATTTGCTTTTCTCATGCATGACTCTCCTAGATGAACCCGACCAGATGATATACAAGACATAGCACATGAATTCACAGTTCCAAACTTACTTGGGTTTTTGCATCTCTGCAGGGTTGGGGAGGGCAGGACCATGTATCTTGCCCATTTTTGCACTGGGACTTTTGTTTTTTGCAGGGTGGAACCACTCATTCATAGCTATCTGGTGGGAGCTTTGGTATGGTGATGCACTTCCCAGTTCAAGAGATATTCACTTTTTTGTATGAAGGCCTAATGTGAATCATTCCTGGTGGCATATCTCCCTCACTTCTTGCTCCATCCTCTCGAAAATTTGTACCTGCATTCTCCTCTCCAAGCCAGCCCTGTCAACTGCTTTTTTGACCAATTCTATGCAGCTGTTCTTGAGATACAACTGAACCTGCCTCTGGAGGGGTACAAGACAATATTGCTGATAACTTGGGTTTGGACAGTCTGATTGGTGAGATTCCTTTTGCACTGTGCTCCCCCATTCATGTGGAATTTCCTCCTGTCATTTGGTGACCCATTCTCCTCCCCCTGCCTCATCACCATATGACACCATATGAAATATCTCCTGCATTCCACTGCCATACCACTCACTTTTCAGGGACATTATTCTACTCTCAAAGGGCTCTCAAATGATGTGCATTAAGTCATGGTTGATGCAATGGTTGCAGAGATATTTGAATTTTTTGCTTGTAGGGAGTGCTCTGGACAATTTTGCCAATATCTCAGGAACAGATTGACCAATGTAGGGAGAGTATCCTCCCTATTGGATATTTTATTTATTTCATTGCTTTTGCTTATTGATTTGTTTTTTTTGTTTTTCTTTTGTTTGGTGTTTCAAGTAGTGTACTTGTGTCGCAGCTTATGTAAGCCCATGGGTGCAGTTCGAGTGCAGAGTACATACTTAGAAGAATAATAGATGTTCTACCACAGACAAAAAGCTGGAAATACAGATGCAGAGGCTCAGAAGAATAATTCTCCATCCTCTGACACTCAATAGACATTATCTCAGTTTTTATTTGGATCTTAGGGCACATTGTTGAGTTTTTCACCCTACTCTTTGACTCTCTGCAAGGCAACTCAAGCCTCCTGGGTCAAACTCACCACTTTCTTCCTACAAGGAGACCTCTATCCAACTCCCAGGGTCTCTCTTATCTCATCTCTACACCAATTCATGCAGTTCTTTTTTTACTGTGTTTACCCTCATGTCCCCCATTGGTTCCTACTGGTTTGTGTTGATCACCTGAGCTGCTGTCTCACAGCACTCTCCCCATCTCTCCCCCCCCTACTGTTTGTATCTAAGTGATGGGGAGATGTAGGGAATGGATTTTCCCTACCAGGAGAATTTACCTTTGTGCTTTGTTTCTGATATTGTTCACTTCCTTTTTAGTTATTATATTTTTTGTTACTTTAGTGCAAGGTTTTATTGGTTAGTCAGCTTTTTTTATTACCTAGCATGTACTTAGTTTTCTAAATCCTAATCATCATAGACAAGTTGCCAGATGGGTTTTAAGTTTGAGAAGGTTGAGAGTAACCTTGCTCCTTTCTAGACTGTCCCTGAAGTGTACACTTTGTTCAGAAGTCAAAAATACAGAGATTGATTAGGACATTCTAGTAGGGCCCACTGCAGTTTGGTAGTTAAAATTGATTAGGACAATCCAAGTAGTAGTGTCCACTACACTTTGGTAGGGAAAAATGCAGACTACTACATGTTTGCTAATGAAGTGTACACTTTGTTCAGTAGTCAAATATGCAAAAATCAATTAGGATATTCCTAGTAGCATCTATTACACTTTTTCTAATCAAGTGGACTACATTTTTAGTAGTCAAAAAATTTTGTCACTGCTATGCATTTGCTAATCAATTACATTACACTTTGATAGTCAAAAAATGTGGTCAGAAATGTGGACTATGACAATTGCTAATGAACCACACTACACACTCTGTAATCAATGTAATCAACAGATGTGTTCACTATTACACATTGGCTGACACACATTGACAGTCAAAATTGCTGACTACTATACTTTTGCTAATCAACTTTGCACACCTGGGTAGCCATGTTCACTAACCAACTACACTGCACTTTTGGTCCTCCAGAAAACAGGCACTACTCCATAGCCTGGTGAATCACCAACACCAGCTGGAGAGTTGCCAACATGGCATGGTGAATTGCCAACACTACCTGGAGAATTGCCAACATGGCCTGGAGAATTGCTGATGCTACCTGGAGAATTGCCAACACTACCTGGAGAATTGCCAACACTGGGGACTGAAGTGTGGAGAATCTCCAAAGCTGATGTTGGGGAATCTCCATCCCCCTGGAGAATCTCCAAACCATCTGTTGGAGGATCTCTACCACTCTTGGAGAATCTCCAAACCCCATGTTGGAGATTGCCTAATGTCTTGTATCTTGCACATTTCCCATTGCCATTTGCTCTACTAGATCAGTAAATCTGCAAAATGCTATTTCTACTATTTTTATACAATTTTGCACTACTTACAGCTTTTTCACACTTTTCATGCTTCTTGCACTATTTATTGAAGTTGCAAAGGTAAATGCCACTGCCATAGTCAAATAGTAAAAATAGTAAAAATAGTCAAAAAAAAGTCCCTATAGTCAAAATAATGAGTCACAAGAGTAAATGCTGCTGCCATAATCAAATAGTAAAAATAGTCAAAGAAAAAAAAAGTCCTTATAGTCAAAATAGCTATTCATCTACATGTATCCACCCAATGCATCAACCCTAGACAATGGCTTCAAAATGAGTTGCTACCACCATGCAAAAAACCAAAAGGCCTGGTGTGAAAATGGGCAAGATATGCTGTCCTGACTGCCCAACCCTGTTCAAACACAAAAACTCAAATAACTTCAGAACTGTGAATGCATGCGTGATGGCTCACATATTGTCTGGTAGGTTTCGCCTAGTAGAGTCATGTCTAAAAAAAGCAAATGATTCAGACCAGAATTGCCTGAGTTACACCCTAAACAGGGTAGGGGGTAGGAGGAAGGGTACATATGTGCTGATGAATAATGGCTCAGTGTGGTCACACAAAACACAGGGGAACACTCAAGGGGAGTGGGGAGAGGTTGGGGAACAAGTAATTGAGGGAATACATGCACCCAATCCTGAGATATTTGCAAATTCATCCAACAGCTCCTGCCAAAAATACCTATATCTCTGGAACTGCAGCAGTGACAGCGATGTGAAAGGCACTGTTCGAAATGTCTTGGCAAGGAGAGTCAGGATCCTGATTTGCAAGAGGGTAGATGTGTCAGGGGATAAGATATTGTGTGATCAGTGTCAAGGGGGAGAGGGAAAAGTGGATCCAAGCACAAAAATATCCATTGAAAAAACATAAACAGAATCTGCCAGTTGCTGACCTTAATATGTTGGCAGGTGTGGTGGAGACATGTGGGGCCAATGAAATCTCCCAGCCACCCATCAGTTCTTGTTTTTGACTGTTTGACATGAGAGTCTGAGACAACCTCAACCTTGTTATGGTTGAACCTCACCTGGAACTCTCTCAGTGCCCACACTTTTGTATGTGGCCTGGTGAGGATGTGTGCATCAAGATGGTACACATTTTAATTTATTTGAACTGTAATATTATCTTCCTTCATCAGCAAATCCCTGAAAATGTACCAGTGGATGACAGTATGTTATAGATTTTGTTGTGCTGTCACAGTACCCAACAATACTGTACAGTGTCCCAGAGTGCCCAGAGTTCCCAGTCATACAGTAATTTCATGTCACACTACCCTGCAATACCATACAACACTCCAGGATGCCCAGAGAGCCCCAACACTACAGCAAATCCACTAAAGTCAGCTCACATGCCACTCTACAAACATCCCAGCAACTCTAGACATGCCCAGTAATTTCACTAAGATGGTTCAAGTCCCTTCTAGACCTCACAGAACTCAAAAATTCAAATGTATGAAGTCTGCAAGCCTGGGTACAATAGAGATGGCATGTATTTACACACAAATCATCAAGGACATGGACAGTAGAATAGGTACATATAACTAATCCTATGATATATACAAACCACATATCAATCAAGTTTAACAGTGAGGGACCACCTGCCAGCAACTGATTGTGTCAAAACTCCTGTTTAAGTGTCAGCTTCAAAATGCCAGAATACCATGAATATATTATGTAAATGATTTTACCATCTGCATCAGGCTTTTGTGGTGGGGACTCAGGAGTAGATGTGTATAATGGGATGCTCAGGTTCCAACCATGATTGTTAAAAACAGTTTTGATCCATCCAATATCAAGATCTGTGTTATTGATGGATGCTGGTGCTGATTTGCTTTGTGTTATGATTCACACCTAGCTGTGGGACCTTCTTTCCTTTCTGACTGTTGATCATTGTTTGTCTTGTTCTATGCTGTTCCCTTTTGTTCTTTTGACTCATGTTTGGCTCAGCCAATAGCAGAGTCCCCTCTTGACTCATGTTCAACACATGTAGGACTTTGGCCAATGGCCTTTCTTTCTCTACTTACATGAGGTCACCTTGAGGCCTCTCTTCCTGTACTATATATAGTCACCTCTAGTCTGGAGTAGACCCTCAGACTAGAGCTGCCCAATACTACTGGACAGTTGCTCAGAACTTCAAACTTGAGCCTCCCAGCTCTATGTCAGAACTATGATAAATCCTTCAGACAGAAGGTTACAACTGTTGCATTGTAGATCTACTGTTTGGGCTCAACCTACATTAATGACTTCGGTCTTAGCATAACACTTTGAAGCAATGGAGGTTGGCTATTTTCTTGTGTTCTTGAACAAGGCATTCCACAAGCAACTTTTCCACATGATGAACCTCTCATTGGGCACAAAAATTCTTGAGGACCAGTGATGCCTCCTGAGTCTCTACAGCCTGAGATTTCAATAAGTTTGAGTGCTGGCTATTAAGTTATTCCTCATCCAAATGTCCATTCACTTACATCATGCATCTGTGGGTTCCCAGGGTATCCCATATAAACTTCATCTAGGAATGCATGGTCTGATTTGTGGCTCACTCCCTCTGTACAAAGAGGGCCCAACACATTCTTCACCTGTGAATGGTGAATCCTCCAGCTTGACATTGGTGTCAAGGATGCATGCTCAAGCATATTCCTTAGATGTTTGAAGCAGAGAGTGGGTAATGCTTCTGCATACACATTGACAAACATACAGCATACCTGCCAATGGTGGAAATGATACCTTGCAAGTACTAAGCTCAGAACCTCATCTTTGTCATGCCTCACTGCCCAAGTTGTGGGAAGGGTGGCTTTACCAACCATGAGGCCATCTCAAGGCACATGAGCCAGCTGAAATCTGGCTGTTCTACTTGGTTCAGTGATTTAGTCCATATCCAAGAAGATTTGTTCAGTAGGGATCCTGATGGCCATAATGACTTGCATGCCACATCCATGGATGAACAATCTGGAGGTAGAGATGAATATGATTCAATGGTTGGCAGTGATGAACAGATGCTTGATGGGACTCAGGAAGGTAACTCTCACTCCAGCCTCATTGAACATTTTCCAGGCACCATGCAGGTGTATAATGGGGGCTCTACTTTTATTGATAAGTTTAATGTGGATAAATTCAGCAACCACCAGTCATTGAACATTTATTATCCATTTGCTTCCAGGGGAGATTGGGAACTGGGCTCATGGCTTCTTCATTCAGGCTTGAGTATGGGTGTGATCAACACCTTTCTATCCCTTCATCTGGTACATTTCTGTCACTTAATTTGTGAACTACACTCTGCTCACAGTAGCACAAGGTTAAAAAATTGCCATTGTCCTTCTGCATGGCCAACGAGCTCCACAGATGAGCTGAGCTGTTACTGAGTGGGCTGTGTTGGAAATCCCAGGAGATCTGCACATCACATCCAACAAAGAGGCCTGTCTTATTCTACTGGTGTGATTCCCTCAAACTTCTGCTGTCTCTCTTTAACAACCCTGAGTTGCAGAATGTAATGGATTTATCTCCATATTGCTTATATAACTCAATGGCATGCCTCTATCACATCTATATGGAATGGATGTCAGGAGAAGATGCATGGTCTATGCAGGTCAGTGCCCCCCTGTTTTGATGTGCTGAACTGACATGTTAACCAGTCACAGATCCCAATGGGCACCACCCTACTCAGAACAATACTTTCATCAGACAAAACCAACATTTTGGTCTTAACTGGTGATCACATCACACATCCACTGCTGATAAGTCTCATGAACATTAAAATGGCAACCCAGCCCAAACTTTCCTCTCATGTGTTCCTCCTCGCCACTTTCCTTCTGGTCCCGAAATTCATTCACAAGAACAAGTGAATGAAGGGTGTGCTCAAGGCATGTTTAATTCATCAGTGCCTTGACATTGTGTTAGAGCCCCTCAAGCAGGCTGCTAAATTGGGGGTAATGATGTCTGATCCATGGGGTCATAGCTGGTATTGCTTCACCCCCATTGCAAGCTTTATAGTTGACACACCAGAAGCTGCAATGCTAGAAGCTGTTGGGGGGAAGACCTCTCCCATTATGATGGCCACATACAAACAATTCAGTGATGATTTCTAACATATGCCATGTACTTGCTTGACAACTCTTGCTCAACTTGCAATTGTAGCATCAAAGGCTGACCCTAGTGACATTGAAATCTACTTCCACAAAGTGCAAAAGTTTCATCTGAATGGTGTCAATAAGCCATTTTGGTGTGACATTCCCTTGTCATGTCCTAGCAGATTCCTCACTCTGGAGATACTCCACCATATTCACAAAGACTTTGGGAACCACAATGTCAAGTGGTGCATCAATGCATTGGGCCCTGCCAAGATCAACTTCAGGTTTTCAGTCCTCCAGCCCATCACAGGTCTCCACCATTTTAAGGAAGGAATCTCAACCCTCAAGCAGGTGATGGGTAGAACTCTCCATGACATTCAACATTTCATTGTTGGGGTCAGTGCCAGGTGTGCCCCCCATGATGTTGTCATTGTGATCTGGGCTTTGATGGATTTCCACTATCATATACAAGCATACCACATCATGGACAGGGACATTGAGACTATCCATTCTGCTCTACATCAATTCCATTTGCACAAACATTCTATACTTGATGCTGGCCTATGTCATGGGAAGGCCAACAAACCAATTGATAACTGGCACACTCCCAAGCTCAAACTCATGCAAAGTGTGGTGCCAAGCATCACTAGAGTTGGTGTCTCAATTCAATGGTCTGCTGATCTCACCAAGCATGCCTGTATCAAACAGATCAAGGACCCTGCATGAGGCAACAACAACAATAATTATGATCCACAGATTTGCTGGTACCTTGATCACCTGGAAAAATGTAGGAATTTCAATCTCACAATGTCTTTGAAGGACTGAGGGTTGCAGTGGGACATGGCTACTGCTGCCACTGATGACAAACCTGATGACAAGGGGAGTGATCTATGTGGCAGCTTGCAGCCCATCAGGGACTATTTTGCATGTTCACTTCAGCTAGCTTCATCACCACCAGACACTATTCCCCTTCCCATTGTGCATTTTCGGTGGGTTGTATTGCATTCAACCTTGCTTATGACCTGAGCATACATTGCATCTCTGTGGATGAGGCCACTGAGATGTTTGGTATTCCCAACTTGTGAGCAGCTCTTGCTGATTTCCTCTCCCATGAGAAGATCCATGGGATGGATTCAGTACATTCCATTGGTGGTGGGCCTTGTATGGCCATAGGGAATGTGGTCCTTCCATTTGAAGATATCCAAGTTTGGTTCAAGTTGCAACTACAGACAGTAGAGGTTCACACCCACTCAGTCTTGCCTGTGCAGACCATTCTTGCTTCTCCACCCAAAGGTGATTGGCAGTATGGGGCCATGGGCACTATGATTCAGTAGTTGTGAACACTGATAGCAGAAAGATATGGCCCACTAGTGGCCTTCAAGGTCAGGTATATGTCACTTCATATTTCCATGCACACAATGCTCATGCCCTTGTGCAGGACACTCTGTTGTGCAACTTCATCTTATCATGCAACCCTTGGGAAAACCCTGTGAATGATGGTCTTGGACTGACTGCTTCTTATCCTATGTCCAACATTTTGACATTGTCCCACAAGCAGGTGCTTGCTGTGATCCAGCAAGTCAGATGCATATTCTGAGGAGAGCTATGTGATCTTGTGCACAATGCTTGGGGGATGTTATCCCAGTTTCTCAGATCAGGGCATATGCAAATTTGATACCATGTTTTGGCCAGCAAACCCCTCTCCCATGTGGCTGTGCACTACCCCCTCTCCATGTGGCTATGCAACACCCCTCACTGTGTGGCTGTGCACCTCCCCCTCTCTCTGTGGCTGTGCACATCACCCCTCACTGTGTGGCTGTGCACCACCCCTCTCCCTGTGGCTGTGTTCTGACCTTCGCTTTGTGGCTGTGTGACACCGCCCTTGTTGCAACCTTCAGTTTTGTATCTGTGTTTTCTGACAAGAGGGTAACCTGGCACAACCCATGATCATTTGGTCAAAAATAGCTGCTCAGGCTCCCTCTGTTGCTGAGCAATATTAGTTGGGCTTGTACAGCACTTGCCATATGCCAGGCACCATTGAGGGTGCTGGCACTTATCATCATAAGCTGGATATGATCCTCATCAAAAAATCAGGTCTGTGCAGCTCTTGATCATAGCTGGATATATACTCATAGAAATGTTAGACCCTCCCTCCAACTCCATATCATGGACAAACCCAAAAGTTATTGCCAAATATACAAGCCAGGTCTGGAAATCTGCCACCCACCTTCTCAAAACCCTCCATATGAAAGCATATCTTATTTTCCTTGACCAGCCTTGGAGGCAGTTCATGTTGGGCTTATCCATTGTGAAATGGGAAATGCATGTTCACTTCTATGATCGCTCTGGCAGTTCTATTTCCCCACCATGCAATATCTACCACAATCCCAATGCTGTGGTAGCCATTCTTGTGGCCATCATGTTCAGTCTTTGTCAGTGCATAGGATTTGACCCTACTGTGACTGTGAGGCCAACACTTGTGGGTCTCACAATGGAAGGTGATTTATGAGTCAACTTGTGCTAATGTCCCAGATTCCATCCCTGAGGAATCAGAGGATATTGTTGACCACATCACTCATCCAGAACCAGCAGGCAAGCTCACACAGACCATAAGCATCCCTAACCATGTCGAAGTCATGACACAAGCTGGGGGTCTACCCACTTCCATCCTACTTGCCAGAGTGGATGTGAGTGTGCCTCCCATCGATCCAGCTCTCAGTCCACTTGCCATCTTCAACAATCCTGGAGGCCCAATCGGAGAGATCCAGGTTCACAATATAGTATATGAAGTCATGGAGATCTTGTTCTCCTCAGGTGGATTCTTAGGGTGAGGTACCATGGTTTATCATGTCAGACAGGACAGGTGGATGTATATTATCAAAGACCATTGGGTGGAAAACCCATCACAGGAACAGAAAATGATGAAGCTGGTGGAAGGGATACCAGGTGTTCTGACTTTGATAGATCGCTGGGAGGTGGAAATCTCTCCTTGCATCATTGACAATACTTCTCAATACTGTTTGGAAGGGTCCCAGCCATTTATGAAAGGGAGGACTCATGTCCAGACAGTTATGAGCCCTTGCAGACAATCTCTTACAACATTCTGTTCCAGGCAGGAACTGGTTACTGGCATCAGGGACATTCTTGTTGGTAAGTGCATGTTGTAGGGATTGATGAGAAGAGACCCTGGGAGTAGGTGGAGATCTCCTAGTGGAAGAGTGTGGTCAGTTTGACCCAGGAGGCTTGAGTTGCCTGGTAGAGAGTCAAGGAGTAGGGAGAAAAGACCAAAAACATGCCCTGAAATCCCAATAAAAGCCAAGATAACATCTACCAAGTGTCTGGGGATGGAGAATTAATATTCCAAGTCTGTTTCATCTTAATTGTGGCTTTTTGTCTGTGGTAGAGCATCTATTATTGTTTTTTTAGTATGTATGGTACCACTGCAAGCATTTCACAATTTTTCTTCAGAAAACATGCTGAAAAAATTGAAGAAAATGACACTTTTTTGACCAGCATTTTCAAAGAGAAAAGGCAAAAATAATATTTTCATTTCTTTGCATGACTTGCCACAAAACATTGATTGGTGGTAATACCCATTAGTGTAGAAGCTAATCAACACTACCATCAATTCATGTTTGTGCACAGAAAAGTCAGGGAAAACAAAATATTATATTTGCATTTTTTCTGTGAACACAGCCCAAATAAAAGAGTATCTCTTCTTCCCATTTTTTAACATATTTTGGCATGAAGAATTGTGGAATGCTTGCAGTGTACACTTCTAAGTGCTCATGTGGGTGTACATAAGCCACAACACATGCAAACACTAAGTAAAAGACAAGAAAAAGTATTTAAAAAAAACAAATCAGTAAGTAATAACAATGAAATAAACAAAATATCCTGGTAGGGAGGATACTCTCCCTACAGCATCCCTCATGAAATCCCAAAGCTAAAGTCAAATTCAGTCCTAGAGAAAACAGTACAGAAGGGCATTCTTCATCACAACATCAGTCCCTTCAACATCTTGTTCAAAGATACACCAGATGGGGTTCACAGCATACTCATTGACTGGGAGTTTGTGGTGCAGATGACCTACCAAGCAGAGTATGATGTCAGTGGTATGGTGAGCATATTTATTGTTGTGCTTGGAGTTACAATCACTGACCTTGAACTAGGGTACCATCCCTTTTCTTTCCATAAACCCTCTCACCCAAATCTCAGCTGTGCTTCAATGGAAATCAAGGGGCAAGTCGCAGGGTGCACATACCTACAATCAGGATGGAGTGATGTCTGTGCAGCTTGGTGATGATGACTTTACAGTCTGGCATGAGCCAGCAGACAACATCAAATCTCTATTTTATGTCTTTATTTGGACCTTCAGGATGCAGGTGGCAGGATTTTGACTTCGAGTTGTCCATACTGGATGAATGGAGCAAGGGTGCTATTCAAAACCCCTGGAATGCCCCAAACTCAAAATTTGCATTTATTGTGGATGATGCACATTACCCCCTACAGAAATGCATGTCTCCATACTTCTACAACCTCATTCCCCTTGCTGATGATTGGCAGAAAATTTTCTTTAAGGGAATTACAGATAGGGAGGCAGTCAACATCAGCTCCTTGCTGGAGGTAACTGAGTCATCCCTCAGCAAAATGCCACTGGAGGACCCTCCCAAAATAACAAATGAGCACCTGACCAAGCAAGCCAAGAAGGATGCCTTATGCAAGCCCCTCCCTTCCACCCCAGTGAAGCATACTGCAGGGCAGGGTTCTGGAAAGAAGCATCTACATGATGACATGATCCAGAGTGCAGGTGACTTACCCCTTTCTCATCTCTCCAAACATCCAAAGGAACAGATTTTATGATTTGTTGTTGGTTTCTTATACTGATATCATGATCCTTCATTCTACATATGACCTGCACAGTGTATCCATTGTCTTATGATGTATTTCCACACAATTTTAGCATCATGTTTCTCTACATATTACTTAACTTGGCTATGCATTAGCTGCAGTTTTGTTTGCCTACTTGAAAATGTTGTTCCTTCACCTCCCAAGTGACCAAGTTGCACACATCATGCCATCTCATTCACTGCTGAAGAAAGCCTCAAGAGGACTGAAGTGCCATGGGGAAGATACCAGAGATGCTGCCTCTCAGAAAAAGCACAAGGCAGGTACTACAGTTCAGTCCACTGACTCAACCTCCAAGCCCACAGAGCTTCATTGCAGCAGTAGGGCAGGTACTGGGACCAGTGGTCACATTCTTCGATTGGAGTGAGCTGGTGTGGCAATTGAAGGATGACAGCACATGTCAAGGCCAACCACTACCTTTTCTGAGGATGTTTCCCCAAACCCTGTCACTTCTGCTCACATGGGTCACAGAATGGATATGAGGGTAAGATCTCACCTCCTGCTCCCCTAAGTTCATGGCTGGTTAGTAATGCCTTCATTACAAGCAACCTCTGGAGGTTGAACCTCCTCCCTATGATGGCACTGCTCCCTCATCTTGTCATTCTCATATGAAAGATAAAGGAGCCAACTGGCTGGTAGAGATCTCTTCATTGAACCTCTTTTTTTACATGTCAAGTTGATCTGATTTGTCAGGGGAACATTGCACTTATGCCCAATTTTCACTCACAAACAAGAGGTGATCGCTTTGGTTTTCACAAGTCAATTCATCTCATCCCCCCTGGAACAGAGCCCGATCTCTGATCTCTGAACAACCCATATGTTGCTGAACAGACTGTGAAGGAGTGCCAGTTGACAGCTTCACAAATTAGGTGCTCAGTTTCGAATGGCTTGGGAATCTCTGATCTTGCTCATCAACTACCTCATCTTTCATGCAACAGCTGATCATCCATATCTTCCTTCAAGCAAAATCTTGACCCATCTTTACAAGTTTCAGCCTCCCCCAGATGTGCAGGGAAAAGCAGCACAGACAGCAGTGAGGATCACATGGGTGATGAGGACCCTTTTTGTGAAGAGTATCATGGTGAGGATGAGGACAATTTGAGTGACAAGTCATCCAAAGAGTCTGATGATGAACCTGAGTTTCATCATCAGCAGTCATACACAGGTCATATTCATTTCATTGTCCATAATGATACTAATGCATATATGCAGGCTTCAGGACTGAGACTCAGAGCAATCAAGTGGTCTGGCATACATCCATGCCACTTGAAGATGATTTTGAATATTCTTGTGATGAGGCAGAGGAAAATGCAGCTGCTTCTTTACAGACTCACAACAAGGTACTGGTGTGTAATTTGGAAGTATTCACATGCTCAAGTTCTCAGTCTCCTGAAATACAGACCATTGATGTTCTCGACCACCACCAACAGAAGAATGGGTATCCTCATGCCCCTGATCCTGCAACACTCACTGCATTAGGCCTTGTTTGGACACTGGATCAAATCAATTTAAAATTCAAAATTCAGAACTTTGACTGTCACATGACATGGGGTGATGACAAATGTGAGGCTACCTTGCTGGCATCATCTCAAGCATTATTGCCAACATGTCTGAACATTCATCATCTGTACAATCTAATTGCTCATTGCACTCTCATGGGCCTGTCAATCCTTCTGATGTTGAGAAGCCCAATCCAAGGAAACACCAGCAAAGTGGTCAGAGGACGAAGAACAAGCACTGGTAATTTTTTTGCAGGAACAAGCACCTGCAGCCAGCAATGGAGTGAACTTTTCTAAAAAGCACTTTGATAATGCTGCCCAGCATTTGCAGGAAAAATTTCTGAACCAGCATGGTGGTGAAAAGACTGGTACTGCCTGTTCTTCAAAGTGGATGACTGTATGTATATCTTATCTATGTGCCACCAGGTATTGATGTAATACTACAGCTGAAGGAGGAGTACTTTGTAGTCATAGACCTTCAAAGCACATCTGGGCTTATGTGGAGTGATGAACATGGAGCTGGGATGTCAAGCCATGATCCTGTCTGGAAAGACTATCTCAAGGTAAAAGCACTATGATATGCATGTAAAATGATTTCTCATTTGCACTGCAGTCACATAGATGTGCTGCTCAGTTCAGAAACAAAGGGTTTCATCTCTTTTCACTCATGGCAGAAATGATGCCATCACACTCCAAAGGCATGCATATCTTTCATCCTGGTGGCACACATTCCAAGCCAAAATCTGGTGTCCCAACCAATATTCCAAGTGTTATGTCTCTGGCTGGGGCAACCTCTTCATCTTTAGTGCTGCCCTCCTTTGTGCCTAGCGCTCTTGTGTCTACTCATTCTCAGGCCTCACCAACTGTTCAAGATGTGGCTGCTCTGCCATCCACTCCATCTTCATTTCTCATACCTTCAGACCTTGGCTCTGGTTCATCAGTTTTGACAAGTGCCAGTCACAGGAAGTGCAAGTCCAGTGCATTGTCTGGTCCTACTTCAGCTGGAAGTAGTGTAGTTTCAGAAGAATCCCAGAAGTGTATTCATGGTCCCTCAGCCACTGTTGCTGCACAGGTGGAGCATATGGGAGCACTAAACAACATCTCATCCATGTTGGACAATATGTCAAAGGTGTTTGCAAGTTTGGGGATCACCAGCTCCAGCAATGTCTACAAAGAAGCCATGGCAGTACTTGACAGGCACAAAGCCAATGTATCAATGGATGACTTCATCGACCTTGGCCAGTTTCTCACTTCCCCCAAAAATAAACACCATGCCATTCTTTTCTCTGGAATGAAGGAACCATCATACCAGAAGCATTGGTTGGAGAGAACCCTTGAAGATATCAGGAAGAATAGGGGAGCTTGATTGTATTTTGACTTTATCTGACATCCACCTCATATTGTACCTACCAGTTTCTGTAGCACTGTTTCATCTGCAATGGGATTTGTATCACCCCTCCCACAAAGTGTTTGACAAGGCTAAGATAAACTGTGGTATTGTATAGTACAAACCACAGAAACTCTACTATGCTGGTAACAGGATCCCACATCAAGCACACTCTGTCAAATAGTCTGCCCACATTACCTGTGCAATTGCATCATGCCAATGATTTGCCCATTCCATCTCATTCCCCTCCTGCACAAATTCATCCTGATCATTATTGGAAGCCAGGATGATGTCTTGTTCATCAAACTGCATGTAACTCCAGTTGAAATCAGGATCATTGAATGCCTTGGCATTGAAGTTGTTGAGGAAATTATGGAGCGCACATAATGCAGCAGGGATCCAGGCCTGGATATTCATGGCATACTCGAGTGGTCCATTGAGGATGCACCATTGGTGCTTTAGTACACCAAAGATACATTCAACAATATTGCAGAGTGCAGCATGTTGAAGGTTGAAGAGTTCCTGTGCATTTCCTGGCCTACTGAAGTTAGACATGTTGATGTGAAGGCAGGGCATTGAACATGTACCCAGTTCTCCCCTGGCACCATTCCCTTAAGTGATAGTGCACTCCATGGTAAGGAATGAGGAGGGCATTGCATGATGGAAATCCAGCATTGCTGAGGAGATACCTATCAGCAGGCACATGCAAGCCATTTGCTACTGCATCCCTGCACAGCACACTATCAGCAACAGACCCATCCCACCCACACAATGAGTAGATGAAATTGAACTCGAAGTCACACATGAAGAGACAGTTCTGAGAGAGGTAGCCTTTCCAGTTGCACATGAAAGTGTGGTCATCAGTTGCTGCAAAGATGCAGATATGAGAGCTGTCAATAGTGGCAATTAGTGTTTCAAAGTCCAGTCCAGTCCAGTCTTTTTCCAAAAAATCTGGCAACTGGCAACTGGACTGGTTGCCAAATTTTTGAAAACTAGGCAACTGGCAACTGAACTGGTTGCAGCTGGTTGCAACCAGTCTTTCAAAGGGCCAGTCCAAAACTGCTTAAAGACCAGTTGCAGCTGGTTTTTGACATACATTGACTGATTATCTAGCATCAAGTGTACCTTAGATTGTTTATATACAGTGTATACATGTTTCAAGAGTAGTCTACATGGTGTTTGGCATCACTTTCATGTCTAACATCATCAAAAAGTCAGCTCTAAATTCATTTTGACCAGTATTTACCTATAAAAATAGAGGTGTTACTTCTATTTATGGCATGCTTATGTAATGTGGCTGCAACCAGTTGCAACCAGTCTTTTTACAAGTTCCAATAAGGGGGCAACCACAACTGCAGTCCAGTTGCAACTGGACTTTAAAACACTAGTGCCAATACATCCCTCAAAAAAATTGAAATGGGGATCTCTGATGATCTTTTGGGATATCGGAGTTTGGGATGTGGGGAAGTGTACTTGAGAGTCATAAAACATGGGAGATGATAAAAAATGTATGAGGTGCTTGGAGTATCTAGAGAGCAATGCACAATGTCAGAAAGTAGACTTGCACAGAGTACCACTTACTTTGTCATGGTATCTGTTGAATGCTGGAACTGCTCACCAACCAGACATGAAGATAATCCAGTGACACATGTATAGAGGAAGATACCTAATTGCTCCTCTACTGACACACTGATCCATGATTCTGAGATACCATTCTGACAGAGGACATTTATGAGTGCTGAGAATGCCTCGAGTGAGATGCCAAAGTTCATCTCGATGTGATCTGGGTGCCTGTTCATGAGTTTGAGGACCCACACTTCACCAGAAAGGATAGAGGTGTGATACAGAACATGTGAAGGTGTGAAGCTGAAGATGTCCTTGGAGATCAGGACAAGCCATGTGATAATGATGAAAAGAAATAGAAATAAGCAGTGACAACAGAGATGCCAGTTTATAATGGCATTGACCTGACCAGGCTTGAGCTGCACTTCCAGGTCAATATTGATATTGATATCATCCAAGTCAATGTCCAAGTCCATATATAGTCGAGTATGTGAGGACAGCCAATTACTAAGACTACCTAATCATGTGTGTGGGTCACACGCAGTCATGTGACAGTTGAAGTTCTGAATTTTGAATTTTAAATTGATATGATCTGGTGTCCAAACAGGGCCTTAGGTACTTGATCCTGAGATCACCCTAACCCCTATTAAATCCAACCCCATCACCTTCCCATGACAACCTGGGAACAGATGCAGCTGGAACTCCCAAGGCAAGCCAGCAACACAAATTGACTAGTGATCTAACCTGACTGAAGTAACCCAAGGAGGCACTTAAGCCTATATTAGGGTTCCACATCCTCCTCCAGACATCCCTTTTGACCACATCATCTTGACCACCCTCCTTCCCAATGTGACTTTGCTGTGCTTCTTGCCCTGTTCTTCTCCTCCCCAGTATGGTATAAACTACTAGTCAACTTGGTTGATGGCTAAGAACTGCAGTGATATGAGGGGTGACAGCAGGGGGGGGTCAAGAATTCATACAAGTGGTATTATAGTATTTTATTCACATGTTTTTGCCTGCTCAGGCTATGCCCTACCACTGCTCTTCACCCAGTTCATCAGGTTGCTACCAATGCTCTGATTGGCAATGAGCTCTGAGACCCTTTAGCATACTGTAATACCCATTGAGTATTTGGGCACCCCCTGTCTATCATTAGATATAATGACATAATATTTACCCCTTGACCCTAGTCTCACTGCAGAGCAGCCAGGTGGTACCACTAGGCCACCTGATCCCCATGTATAAATCAAATGTTTACCATGGACACTTGAGATGACAAGCTGGGTGTGAATTTTGGCAACCAGTAGCTCCTTTTGATAACAGTCAAAAGCCTATTGCAAAACATACACTGCAACATTTTTCTAGTGACTGCAGGTGAGTACAGAGAATGCACTTACTTGCAAACTGATCCTTCATCATGGACATGGTCAGACTGACACTGTCTGCCACTGCACATGGCTGTAGACTAATATTTTACACTATAGTGTGCTGTAACTGTACTGTAATCCACTGTACAGTCTCACATCTGTTGTACAGTGCTGTGACAGCACTAGACAGAGGGGGGCTGTCCTGGTCATCCTGTGATGCACTGTGGCCACTGTAGAATCCTGCACAGTGCTGTACAGCCACAAATGTTTTTGCTGATGAGGGGTGAGGAAGAGCCTCCTGTGACACATGCAGACTCTCTATGTAGAGTTGGAGATTTCCCAGGATGGTGTGGAGGCACTCAAGGCAGCCTTGGGAATTCTCCATGTAGAGTAGCAAATTCCCCTGGTGTGTGGAAATTTTTAGGCAGCCATGGGCATTCTCCTTTTCAGGGGTGGTGGGTAAAAATATATTACATGCACCATTATTCCCCTCTGGTCATGCCCAGGGTAGACTATCTAATTGCCAAGGTATTTTCAAGTCTATCCCTCATATCTCTCTCCAGTCCATTTCAGGAGTCTACAAGTGGTGGTATGCTGTAGTACTTTTTCATTGTCCCCTTCATCCATTTTCAGACCTTTTTTTTTGGGGGGGACAGTGTTGTCATGAACCAGACCAAGTGAAATCAAAGTAGTAGTTTGGCCTCACTTCAACTTATCCAAGTGTACCAAACTAAGCTCAAATAAAGTTGCTGAATATTGTATTGGATTGCATTACTGCATGATAACAAGGTAAGCAATTAGGTAGATACTCAGGTAGAGTCATCACATAATATGTATAGACTACCAACAATCCAGCTCATGAGGCATGCTTACAAGCATCAAGCATGACTGGTAAAGTCCAAATAGAAAGAAAGGAGTGTGGTTCAACAACCTGGGTATCATATGTATGCTTGCATGACAATCCCTGGCCTCTAAGATACATTGTGGATGAGCTGAAGTTCCTTGTTAGGGACTGGTTCGAGACACAGAGGAGTCAGGCTTTGAGGACAAGAGAAGCACAGCCCTCGAGATGTGAGGAAGTGACTAGGGTATGGCAGGGTCCCACTCAGAAGCAGCCACAGGTATGAGTGGAGGTTGAGGGGCAGAGGGTGCCATCCTACCAGGGTAATGGCCAGGCTTGCCCTAGTGAGAGTCCCACAAGGGCAGAAGTCAGTGATGAGGAATGGCCAGGTATGAGCCATGTCAGTTGATTTTGGCAAAATGAGCCCTGTAATTACCAGTGATGAAATTACATGAATCTCAGCAACTACCAGTGTCCCAATTAGGCAAATGGCCCCTAACAAAATTCTCGCAGCCAGCCTCTGTCAGAGTTCAAAAATTAAGTATTATGTAATGTAGCACAGCCACACCAAAAACCAAAATTGTAGCCTGCATTGCAGGGATCATGGGATTATGCTTACTTAAGCAAGATCTTTATTTTCCAATGAGATATTAACAAAATACTAAAATTTTCACGAGTCTTTGTATTTTTTTGCACAGCCACACTGAAACCAAAGTTGTAGCCTGGGTCGAGAGGATCATGGGACTATGCTTACATCAGCAAGATCTGTATTTTTGACTGAGATATTAATGAAATACTAAAATTTTCAAGAGACTTTGCTTGTTTGCACAGCCACTCCACCTGCCAGTATGCTGATGTAATCAAAAAAGCGGACTACATACCCTGGGTTTTTGCTTCACCACACCTGTTTGTTGGTGATATTCAACTTCATTCCAATGTAATGTGGGCATCATATTTGTTATATCTGTACATAATTTTGTCCCAATTTAGTGCCTAACATGGCTGTACATATAAATAGGGGTAAAAATGCGAATTATGTTCCCAATTGTGCAGCTCCCAACATATCACAATGAAAATTTAATCCCAGCTTGCCCTAGTATATATCTACAACATATATCAAGCACAGAGTATCAGGATCAGCCAATCCAGAGATATGATTAGATCTCCTCCTCCTCAATGTATGTGCTGGGGAACTAGATCCACCCTCCTGCTGGGATTTCTGGTGCATGGGGATGATGGAGGGTACATAGAAAGATATCTGTGCAAAAGGATTTGGCAGGTTTACTTGCAGGATGTGGTCAGACACTGTATATATGGAATTCTATTGATGTGGCTCCCAGTGGTCTCCTTCCAAGATGATAATTAATTTAACACCTGGGGAAGGTGACTAGGCATATTGTCTACCAATGTATCAAGTTTCAGCCAGATCCAATAAGTATTGAAGGAGCAGGAAGCAAGCTGAGGTTTTTGGAGCATGGGAAAGTGGGTGAAGATTTAAGAGACTTGTAATAACACACCACAGAATGGCTCTGCAGCTAAGATAGTTTGTAGAATGTATGTAGGAGCACTCCTGAATCAACTCCAGACAAATGTTTACCATAATATGATAGCTATATTTCCACAAAAGTGCAAACCAGTTGATGTGCATTGCATGTGCAATAAACTGCAAAGACTGCATAAGATCTGTAGGAGAATAATCCCAAACACACTGGGCTGGTTTGGTGATCCAAAAATGGTTGTGGGCAGTGCAGAATCAAAGTAGGAATCCAGCTATGTACTTATTTTTTCAATCACTCCATTGTGTGGTGTGCTATTACCAGTTTTTGACATGCTTTCCAAGTCTCCTAAAATCTTTGCTCACTTTCCCATGCTCCAAAAACCTCGGCTTGCTTCCTGCTCCTTCAATACTTATTGGATCTGGCTGAAACTTGGTAGATTGGCAGACAATATGCCTAGTCACCTTCCCCAGGTGTTAAATTAATTATCATCTTGGAAGGAGGCCACTGGTGGTCACATCAATAAAATTCCATAAATACAGTGTCTGACCACATCCTGCTAGTAAACCTGCCAGATCCTTTTTCAGGGACATTGTACTATGTACCCTTCATCATCCACATGCACCAGAAATTCCAGCAGGAGGGATGATTTAATTCCCCAGCACATACATTGGGGAGGAGGAGATTTGATCATATCTCTGGATTGGCTGATCCTGCCAATCTGTGACTGATATATGTTGTAGATATTTACTAGGGCAGGCTGGGGTTAAATTTTCATTGTGATATGTCCAGAAGTGCACAATTGTGAACATAATTCACATTTTTACCCCTATTTATATGTACAGCCATGTTGGGCACTGAATTGGAACAAAATTATGTACAGATATAACAAATATGATGCCCACATTACATTGGAATGAATTAGAATATCATACAACCCAGGGAACAAGTGTGGTGAAGCAGAAAACTAGGGTATGTAGTCCGCTTTTTGGATTACATAAGCAATTGGTTGTGGTAATGGACTAAGTGGCTACAATTGTAATAAGCCAAATAGTGTAGTGGTTACAACAGTAGTGATTACCAATGAGGTCTTGGGTTCAACCCCAGCATTGGTCACATTTTCAATGGCACCTGCCGGACTGTGGCAGTGCAATTTCCCACCCCTATGTGGCTGTGCTAGTTAAGGTTTAATTTGCCAATCCAAAAATACACCTTCCCATAGCCTGCTGACCAAACTTTTTCCCAGTGTGGCTGTGCTGCACAGCTACCTCACAATATTCACACTCTGACACCAGCTCGAAGGAGAGGTGTCGAGTGTGCCAGTACCAAGTGTGGAGTTTGAGGCGACAAGAGCCCAGAGTGATCAAGGCTCATCAATGCCTCTCTTGTTCATGGAGGTGGAGCCTGCAGATCAGGTCACAACCAAAGGGATTCTGGATGGTGGATCACAGGTGGTTGCCTCAAGGAAAGAGATAGCAGAGGCAGTACAGCTTCCCATCAACAAGGAAGGCTGTGTTGGGATAGAGAAGCAAGGAGAAGGCAAGGGATTGGCATCAAGGGTGTTATTGAGAGTTTCAAGGGTTGAAGCACAGGTGTCAAGTGAGATGGAGAAGTGAGGAGGAGATGAGGTGTTGGCATTGAGGATGTTATCAGAAGTTTTGAGGGTGGAAGAGGAAGTTTTGTTCAAAGAGTGAGCCATGACAGGAGATCAAGGCACAGAAATTACGAGCTCAAAGGCAGAGAGCACATTATGAGAGTAGGAGGACTGCAATGAGAGAGATCAAGTCAGGGTTGATCAGCAAGGCACAAGTGAGGGAGAGAGGGGAGGCGATGTGAGCCCCCCAGATATTTGTGAAGAGGATGCCAAGTCCTTGAGTTTACTTTTGTGCTCATTTGTGGTTGAGTTGCTGACTGATGTTGTGCAGGAGAGTAGTCTGATCACCCACATTCTCAAGCACAAGTTCATAGTTGAGGGAGTTTGCCCAGCTGCTAGAGAGAGGGGAGTGGAGATTATAATGAAAAGAAAAATGGTAGGAGAGAGGGTGACTGACCTCTTACAATTGCCAGTGCAACTCTTCAAAGGGGAAATGGATGAGCAGTTGACAAGGGATCAAGGTGACACCTTCAATTGGGACCTGGGTGGACTTGTAGCCTGAAGGTCGAGGGCTGGTCAAGCAGCTTGAATGGGCTTGTAAGACTGTGCTCACTGAGGGGACATGCTGAGAGGAAGTTGTTCAATAACAGAAGGAATAGAAAAGAGAAGGGTGCAGGTGAGCATGTTTAAATCATACCTTAATAATTGGCTGTGCATGTCATTGTGCAATGATGCACAAGGGTTGCAAGGTTCAAGACATGAGCTCACAGTTTAAAGTAAATAAATCAGGCCTGAGCCTTAGTTGTTTGATTGTTCCAGGGGGACAGAGTACATATATTCTGCACTGATAATGAGTTACAGGATGTATATATTGAAGCCATCAAAGCTTCGTGACAAGAGGAGATGAGCACAAGGTGATATACCTACAATGTGAGCTCAGTAATGAGCTCTGTGCTTACTGAGGACCTTCTTGGAACAAAGACAAGATGGCGAGGTGGATAGACAAGTGAGGCGAGGGTGTATGAGAGGGCGAGATGACAGACAAAGTAACTTCTTCAAGTGTCAAGGGTGGGGTTCGAAGGAGGAGGGGAAGCCAAGGGAGATGAAGTGTCTGGCACAAGCTTGTCATCAGTTGGAAGGTCAGACATGTCAAAGGGAAACTCACATTCACAGCTGGGGAGGGAGTGAGTAGGGTGCCAAGGGTGTTGGTGGACATGAGAGGAGCGAGGGCTGGTGATGAGGGGGTGATGTGCAGGGACTCAACAGTGGCATGAAAGGAAGCCCATGATGGACTTTGGCAGCAATGGAGGCAGGTGATGGCCATGACAACTCACCTCTAGCCCAGCCAGTATCTCCTGGCTCTCAGAGGAGCCCCTACCATCGAGACGAGCTGGTGAAGAATGGTCAGCATGTAGTCAGCATCTTCCGAGAGGACAAACAGGGCCTTTCCGGGTCAATGGAAAAAGTTGCAGCACAAGAGAGAGGCAGTGAGAGTGTGGAAAGAGAGGTGACAAAGTTCAACAATGGTTCCCCAAATCAGGAATATGCAAACAATGACACATCAAGCTATGAGCAGGCATGACAAGACCTTCGAGTGGCTCGACTGAGCCTCATATAGAAACTATTTTCTTTGTTTTGTTTTCTATCTGCTCTATGCTATGAACTGATGACTTGTTACAGGAATGTGAACCTTTGAAGGGGAGCTTCGAGCCTCTATTGTGTAGTCTGCCCCATGAAACCTGGCTCTCAAGGGAGCTCCTTATAATGGTTATGAGCAGGGACATTCCCTGCATTTACTCCCTTGCTTTGAAATACTCTTCCTTGGTTAAGTTTCTACCCAGCATGAAGAGCTGATTATATGTTACAGGAATGAGAGCTGTCGAGGGGCATGCTACGAGAGATGGTCCAGGCTTGAGCAGCCTCTGAGATGTCTCGTGACAATGGTGAATGCATGTCCCATCACTTCGGAAGTGTGCAGGTTGCAGATTGAAGCCACTGTACTCAGTAGCCAAGTCTGAGGTGCTAAATATATTTTCCTAAGTCAGCCACCCTATGTAATGTGCTAACTACTCCTCCCAGGTACTCGAGGGGGTCGAGGACCTGTAAAGTAAGCTGTCCGAGGCTCGGGCAGCCCCATAGCATGTATTCAATGGCTTCAAGTTTCCTCTCAATCCTCTTGATGTTGTGCCCCATGAGAACAGCAGCCTTGGGATTGTGTCAAGCATATCAAGGATGGTTTGAGGGCCATTCAGCTCTAAGACAAGGGGATGCAGAGGCTTCATGCCCTTTGTGGGCTGCTCTGTTGTCAGGATTGGGCATGTTGGGAGGGGTTTGTGGTCTTTGGGTTTTGAGACAAGGTGAAGGATGATGACTGAGGATGGTCATGATCTAAAGCCCCCATCGGATGTAGGTGCGGTGAGGCCCCTACTAGGAGAATTGAGAGAATAATGGGTCAGAGAGGTGTTGGGGGTCGAGGGAGAGCTTTTGAGGGTTGAGAGAGAGCTTTTGAGGGTCAAGAGGAGCAAGGTGAAGAGGGGACTTAGGAGTGTGGCAGGTGACATGATGACTAAGTGCACAAGGTGTTTGGGGTGCAAGAGTCACATGAAATCCAACCTACACTACTGTGCATTTGTTGTAGAGTGAGTAGCCAAGTCAAGGGTGAAGCTTGAGAGTCTTGGTCCCTGCTGCATATATCATCTAATGGCTCTTCTCAGTGTCGAAATTTAAGTCTAGTGCTTGTTTTCAGTCTTCAACTAAGTACCTGAGCTGTCTGGGTTTCGAGAACCCTCTTCAAGGACGAAACGAGACTTGCAACCCTCCTTTTCCCTATTTTCCCCAGTCTCACAAACTAATACCCTACAGCAGTGGGCACACTCAACTCCATGAGGGTCACAGACTTTGAGGAGGTGCTTCAGACTCTGCACAGTTGCCACCACACTCTGCAAGATCAACCAGTTGGTCAAGATGTGCTGTGGGTCCTGATGCACTTGGCCAAGCATGAAGCTAGGCACCTTCAACACCATCCCCTTCTTTTTAGAGACCTTGTTGTTTTCATTGCACAGTTTCAATGCAAGCTACTTGACATCTACACATTGCTTGACTACATTGAATTGTCCACCTGCTTCTGAGGTCTCCTCTGTCACATCCTCTGCATGTGAATGGCAACTGGATGGGTTGTTTTACTAAAAATATGGAAGTATGTGAGGCTCTGTACTTTGCAGGGGTACCTGTTTGGCTTGTTCATAGTGAAGCATACATTTCTTGGACTATGAATGTGGTGCATTCAGTATGCCTTACTTACCCTGATGGGATCATCAGGGCTATGTACACAGAAAATGGTGTCACCAAGTCCTTCCCATCCAAGCAATGTCCTCTGTCACTACCATATGTGCAGTGGTTATGAGGGTACCCTAGCTGATACCCCTGAGCCCCTACCCATTGCATATCCTTCTTCCTCGCATCAATCTTCCTTGTGTCAGTCTTCCTCCTTGCATCCATCTTCCAGTGGCAGGAGGCAGTCCAGCCAAAGGCAGTCAAGGACTGCAAGGGAAAGAGCTTCTGCAGGCCCCTCTCAAGGTAAGTAATTATCACATTCCTCATTCCTTTTTTTGATCATTCTGTAGTATCATTGTCAGCAGGTGGGCAGTCAAAATGGGAGGAACCCAACCTTCCAGATATTCCGAAGCCCCACAGTCTATTTGTGACAGCCTGGCAGGAAGCTGACACCAGCTTGCAGAGAATCAAGTCTGGCATCATGGACCTGGGCTATCACTTCCCAAAGCCAACACTCTTGGTCAATGTGTCTATGCTGGACAGAAAGAAGCCTTACCTCCTCAACTGGCTGTCTGCTCATCTGCTTTGGATTAGTCAAGTTGATGTTCACCTGCCATTGAAGTTCCCATCCCCTCAGATGTGGAGGGATTTCCTCAATACCATTGACACTGCCCCCCTCCCCTTGACAAAATCTGCATCAATGAAATTAGCCATGTGGGATATTTTGGGAGATGCTGTCATTAACTTGGCCCAAGGTTTGGCAGAGGCACCACAGGAAATTACATGGCGAGGAATGCAGGTGAGTATTATCTTAGTTTTGGCTGTCTCTTTGGAATTATACATTATGCAAGTTCCAGTTTCATCCCTTTCATATCCCCCCCTCTCCTTCATGTGATCCCTTCTGTGGGAACTGTATGAACTCAACTTCTGCTATGAACTTTATGTGCTCGATCAGGCCCTCATCCCTGATCATTGGACTGCATCCGGTGAAGTGCAGTTAGCCTGCTGGACTCTCCTCCATAGTGTCTTCCCTGGTGAATCCAGCCTTGTGATGTGGTCAGAGTCTTTACCTTGCCACCCATGCAAGTTAGGCTTGTGTGCTACTGATGTGCCAATGTCACTGCCATATATCAACAGGTTTTGTCAGTTGTTGTCTGAGTGGCCCAGAGCACCTGCCCATTTGCAGTTGCCTGTCAAGTTGAAAGGTTGGAACAATACTGAGGTGTACAATGTTTATTCTCTGGCATGTCATTTTTATGTCAAAACAGCATTTAATTTCCTTGGATGACAACCCTCCCTCCCCTGCATATTCCAATTTGTCTAAATTTGTTTTGCTTTATGCAGTTTTGCCTGGTGCTATTGCCATGTCTTAGCACAAATATGATTTAAATATACATCTTTGGCTGATGAACCTTAACCTTAATGATTTGGAACTCCACAGATATACTCACCCTTCTTTGACAGCAGAACTTCATTTGGCTCTGAAGGCCTAGCAACTCCATCGTCCCTCATCACTGCTTATCATGTCCTCATCTGTGTGTCATTGGTTACTCTGACATCAAATTTTCATTTCAGCTGCATAGCCATTCCATCTGTTGCACTGACCTGTCTGGTGACTTCATGTCTCAGATCCTTAGGGGTAGCTTTGTGTCCTGGTGCTCAGCTACTGAATGGCAGTTCAGCACCTGAAGCCTCGAAGGCATTGTGATGCTCCCTCTTCCATGCACCATGCATTGGATATTTCTAATCTTGTAAGTTTTTCTCATTGGACACTTCCTTCTTCCTTGCATTTGTATCGACCTATCTTCCTGCAGCATCCTTCTGTCATATCTCCTTCAACTGCTTGGCTGCCCAGCACAGCCTCAATTCCTCCCTTGACCTCTTTTGATAATCCCACATCAGCTGGCTGTCCTCACCCTTTGGTAAAGTGGATTTTGTCCAATGAACATTTTTCAAGCCAGCTTACTTGTCTTCGCTGCAGGCTCCCTCTGCCATATTGGCTTCCATGAGTCAGCTACTGGCTATAGCTGTGAATGCTCCCTCATCTGATAATCAAGCATCACTTTGTGTTCCTGGCCCTTCAGTATTTTGATCTTATCTGCAAAGTGGATGCCAAGTCAGCTCATTGTCTGTACAGGGTCATAATGATTCAGCCTCTGCTGTGACTAGTCAACTGCCAACCATGGTCTTGGGTGTTCTTCCATCATCACTGGGCATTCAGGTGGAACCTGGCCTTCTGGTATGTCTTATCTCTCTGCAAGAAATTGCACATACCCACACCTGGCTAGGGCCCTCAGCCATTATTTGTTCCACCCCATTAGCTTGTCACTGCCACCCCCCTTGTACAAAGGGCCTCTACCTCCCTGCACCCCTGCCTGTCTTCATCCTTCCAGGTCACCAGTGTCTTGCTCAAGATCCAAGTGCTACACCATATCAACATTGCCACCCTCCAAGTCTTGAGTCTGATGATTTTGATCTTGTGAACAAGTTTCAGTTCAATGATGATGTTGGCCCCCCTTCAGGTACAAGTGGCTTGAAGAAGTGAGAAATCCAATGGCAGCAGTGGTCATGAGATATCATTCCTGCACTTCTCAGGTCCTATCTACAGTACCTCAAGGCAACAGAAAGCCTTTGGGCAGTGGTAGACCCACCAGTTGACCATCCAAGTCAATGTCTCACTTGTGTAGTACATTCACTTACCATTTGTTGTCTCTTCTTTGATCACGAGCCCTTCGGGCTCGCAGCTGCTTCGCAGCCTGCCGGGACATGCTTCATCCCAGTTTGCTGACACAGCCTGCATCCCAGTTTGCCAACACAGGCTGCATCTGAGCTGCTGCCCCAGGCCACATCCCAGCTACCAATGTAGGCTGTGTCCCAGCTTGTGATAGCCCAGTATACATAGTACACCCATTATATTCATGGTACATATGTTACATGTAGTTGACCTTAATCTAAGTGTGTATTGCCCACCATCCTTAGACCAGCCATGGTAAACCCACCATAGGTATGGACCCCTGCCAACCTTTGGGTGAGGTGCCTGGGTGCAAGGTGAGGCCCAGGTTACCCCTGTGAACTACAAAGTATGGCCATTGATCCAGAATATGCCTGGAGAGACCCAACCCAGATGTTAGCACCTGTGCCTTGACCCACAGTCAAACCTGGCCTAGACAACTGGTCATCCAAGAAGTCAGCTTTTGGTTGGTGTTGTTCTAAGCACTTTTTACCTTTTCTGTCTTTTTGTAATCTTAGTAACAGCCACTGTGGTTCTCTCAGTGTGGGAGATCATAGGAGCTGCACAGCACCATGTGAACCCTTGGTGAGAGCTCTGCTTCCTTTGAAGTAACTCAACAGACTTCTACTTAACATGTACACATCTGCTTGTCCCCTTCATCGCGGCTGTCCTTTGTAGTATAGTCAACTGCACTGATGGATAGCTGTGCATGTCCACCTACCTTCCCCTTCTTAGCTATAGTGTCGGCACTATGCTTAACATTGTAGATCTATCCCTGTAGTATAGTATATAGTGCAGCTGAGGATGTCTCATGTCCTCAGTTTGAATCTACTCATTGACTGGACTATTATTCCTTATTGGCTGTGTCAGTCACCAACCCCAGCCCATGTCACACAGAGTATACATAGTACACCCGTTGTATTATGGTACATATGTTACATGTAGTTGACCTTAATCTAAGTGTGTATTGCCCACCATCCTTAGACCAGCTGTGGTAAACCCACCATAGGTATGGACCCCTGCCAACCCTTGGGTGAGGTGCCTGGGTGCAAGGTGAGGCCTAGGTTACCCCTGTGAACTACAAAGTATGGCCATTGATCCAGAATATGCCTGGAGAGACCCAACATTGAGTTGAATGCACTCAGGCTGTCATACTTACTTCACCTGTGGAGGGGACATGAGACCTCACTGAAAATTGGAAAGATCAGGTTAGGTTAATGTTGCATGAGCCCCCATCAAGGCAAAGAGGATATCCACACACATTGAGATGGATGGGAAATGTCATGAATGTGTTATCAGATTTCTTGTATGTGATGCAACTCACATCTATGGAGGGAAGACACTGCTCTGCATCAGTGGGACAGATAACAAATAATATTTCCCAGGGCATTTATACAGACAGGAGAAGGTACTGGAAAAACTAATATCTGGCTAGAAATTATGGTATCTCAGCAGTGGAGTACAAAAGTACACCAAAAAAGCGAAGATTTTGGATAAAAACACCTTAGAAATGCCTTTAGAATGGTCCAAAGAGCCCAACAGACACACAGGGGAAGGTATCTCACCAGTGAAGTGGAAAAACCACAGCCAAATAGGCCAAAAAAGCGAAATTTTGGTGTAAAAGCAGGCTTATCTAGGCAGATAAGCATTTTATCATGTTCTTGATCACTCATTGATGCTTACAGAGCACTATTTGCTGTGTATTTATTGTGTAATATACTCTGTATATTGCAAGGAAAACATGTTATTACTACAAACTGAGAATGTGGGAAGAGTTGCTGTGCCGCGACTGAACAGGCAACAGCTGAGTTTGAAAGCCACGTGCTTTTTGAGCTTACCCGAAATACCCGAAGTTGCTGAAGCAAGCGCCGGGAAAGACTGAATCACGCCCCCATGCGACAGCGTTCTCCCTTAATTATATGATATGTGACCCTACTATTGTGTTCATGCATGTCATGCTAATACATACTAGGTTTGGAGGAGATTGAGATAAGCTACTGTGCATGCACTCCAGCTCCTATATACCTCATGAAATGTGGTCTGTTTGCATGCTCCCCTGTTGCTCCCACTCTTGCAGTGGATCTTTGTGTGTTGGAGTTTATGAGGACACTCTTTATATGGTTGACACCTAACACAACTGCCTGGTGTGATGCACTTGAAAGTTTTCTTGATGCCCAAGAATACCAGCTGCAGTCACAGGTATGTTGCACTCATGATTTTACTATATTATTTGTCACCTATGTGTGCACTCCTGCACCATACATCCCCCTTCTATATTTTCCTAGACACTTTTTTGCCTACTCCAGGTACAGAGATGTAGTAGTGGTTTATACACACCTATGTGTTCATCCCAAGCAGTGTAAGAGGTGCTGACCATCCAATCAGGATAACCTTTGATGACAGTTCAGCAATGCATACCATTGGTATACTGTGTTAACAACATACACAGAGGACCATATTAATGGCCTAATTCACTCCACACAAGCTTCCATGCAACAAGAAACTAGGGTTCAACCAAGTGACTACTTATGTACTTGTTGTCCACTATGTTTTGGGAGAGGTGTGCCACAGAAGGCTAATACCGATGAGGATGAGTAAGCCACATGTGGACTTATTGCTACAGACTGACTCGGACCTGTTATAATTGAAGTCTTAACTGCATTGTTTGCTTGGATGCATGTTTCACCCAAAAGTGGACAAACAATCCTCACAACTCTGCTACTCATGACCCTCCCAATCCTACCAACACTGTATTCATTCCTGAATCAGAGGTGAAGGCTATGGAAATGTTCATTGACAAACAGTGATCCCTTCTAATGAGTCATCATAATTCCCTACATCAACTGCAAGGGGACAGTGTTGAGGATGGGATGAAGGTGCCTGTGTCTGCATTGGATGGATGTGGAGAGTCCTTCCATGCAGCAGATGAAAGGTGGAAGAAAGCAAGCACCTCCTTTTTTGCAGACACAGGTCTCATGGCCTTGCTTTGTTGCCATGATCATGTTCTCTGGCTAGTCAATATGACATCAGCAGGATAAAAGCAGCACTATGCCCT
The DNA here is from genome assembly GCA_024613145.1 of Pisolithus marmoratus. Lineage (NCBI taxonomy): Eukaryota > Fungi > Basidiomycota > Agaricomycetes > Boletales > Pisolithaceae > Pisolithus > Pisolithus marmoratus. The sequence continues at coordinate 123,155 of JANFAE010000062.1, forward strand.
GGTGCTATTGAAATATCTCTTTGATCATCTGCTTACTACCACCACTGTTGGTCTCTTATATGACATTGGATGTCAACTGGAACATAGCTGTCACAAGTGGAAGCTACTTGATAAAGGAATACTCTCCAGGTTGAAGTTTGGTATCTCTGTTTTCCATGCTTATGGCCATCAGTGGCCATGCCAGATAGTATATCACCCATGTAAATGTGTAGGCTTTGGCTTGTCAGATGGTGAGGGGTGTGAGTGGTTATGGAGTTCTCTGAAGATGCTCATCCCTATTCTGCAAGTGTCTGGTGTAAGCATTTTTCTTCCTGTAATATTAATCAAGTGCTAATTCCTGCCTAGTATCACCAGAGGCTATTTGTTCTTGACAATCAGATACATCACTTTGACAAGAAAGCTTTTGCTGCCCTTGGCCAGTGGTTGAACAAGAAATGGACTCTCTGCAAAAGCAAGAAAATGCTGGCATTGGAGTCCCTCCATGCAATACACATTGACATGCAGACTCTGTGAGAGGAGTGGGCTGCACAGGTGCACTCACAGACTCAACCTCTACCCCATTAGTCTCTTCCTTCATGCTCATTACCATATTTTTGACCATATAACATAGGGCAGGCAAAGTCCAATGGTGCTAAATTATGCTCACACATACCTTCCCTGGAAAAGTCTGTTCAGGACTACCAGAGACATGTGGATCAGCTAGAAATGGATCTTGTCAATGATCATGTCAATGACATCATGGACTTTGAGTTACAGCACACTGCAGCAAAAGGTTTACTTTCCAAAGCAACTCAGGCTCTCCACCAGAAAAAAAAGTGCACTAGGAGTCTCAGCACAAACTGACCTCTATCTTCTGAGGAACAATAAGTGGCTCCAAACACAAAATAATGCACAGGCATTGAAGGTTCAAATTAGGGAATGCCTTTGGCAGTGCAAGTTTGAATTGGAGTGCATAGCAGGGTCATCCAGGCACTCTGCCAATGGTGAGTAAAGGGTGGTCTTCTGGTTGCTATTATCAATTAACATGTGTGGTAGACCATCATCTACAGTCACATGTGGAATCTTCCATAAACAGAAGAGAGCCTGCAATCTCACATCTCATTACCACTTATAACACCCTCTGTGATGAACTATTGGGAATGATATGACTCCAGAAAGCACCATCTGGTGCTATTCCTCCTCTTCCAATACCTACCAAGGGCATTTTTCAACTGGATGTTGACAGTGATATTTGGCAGGATGGTGGGCCTGGAGAGGGTTCTTCTGAAATTCCACACTGGCTTGCTGATGCAGATGTGCATAAGGGCATCAGGCTGATGTTGGAAGTTGATCACTGTAATGAAGAAGAAAGGAGACTGTCCAGAGAATGATCTGCTCTGCAGGAATGGTTTGCTGCAGAATGGCAAAGCCTCCAAGGAGCATTGGAGAATGCAGGTCAGTGCAAGTGTCAATTTCATGGTACCATCTCACACAATATGTAGCTGAATATTATAAGTATCACCTACAAGCACACAGGCATACCCTTCTTGGAGTATATGTAGATTGGGAGGGTATGGTCCAACATATTCCACATGCATGGTTGCCATCAAGAGGCTGGGGACCCACAGGAGAGGATGTTGCCAGTTTCCTTGCTCCAGAAAGTCACAATCCCAGTGCAATGACTGGTTCGGAGCATCCAGCAGATGACTTATCTGAAGACTATGAGTCTGATGCAGGGGATGCATTGTCAGAAGGTGATGAATTATGGCTAGGCATTGAAGAGATGGCACTGGCAGAGGAGAAATTTGATATAGAACAATCCACTGGTGAGGAATGTACTGATGATGAAGGATGGCTGGAGGACATTGGAAATGGTTATTTGCCTTCCTCACCAGTAAAATTGCCAATAAAGAGATGTAGATACTAAAGATACCATCTTGATACTGAATGTCTATACTTTGCAGAATATTCTACCAGTCATCAATTGAGTTCTCTGTGAGCAGATACTTATAAGAATTGTCACATTGAGCTAGGGGATATTCATGCCTGCATGAATATCCCCATATCCTTCAAGTGAATCTCCAACCCCTTGGGGAATCTCCAACATGTCTTGGAGAGTCTCCAGCCCTGGTTTTGCTGATGCTCACTTAGGGAACCTCCAACCATACATGGAGATTGTCCCCACATCTCCCAGGGAAAGTTCCAACATGAAGGGTGGAATTTCCATACCTCTTCACCTGCAGATATGGATAAGGCATCTGTTCTTTAGTATAGTATTTGACATGGATGTCCCATGGTATGAGGCTTTGACTCCACTCTGACCTGGAGAATCTCCAATCCCCCTTGGAGAATCCCCACCTTGTCTTGGAGAATCTCTGCCCTGACTTGGAGAATCTCCAACCTGGCTCAGAGAATCTCCAACCTGACTTGGAGAATCTCCACCCTATCTTGGAGAATCTCCACTCTGTCTTGGATAATCTCCAACCACCCCCATGGAGATCTGTATACCTCTTGCAGCTGATTGGGCCATCCCCATGGGTGATTGGCTGATACCACATCCAGGGAGCTTAAGAAGTACCTTTCATGATTATGTGCAATACAATCATCATGCATTGTGCCAGGATGCAAGCAGTTCCTGGTGTCACTGTGAGGTATCCTGCACCTGGCATTATGGATCAACCATCTGCAGCTGCATTAGTATTTTCTTTTGACATGGATGCCATGTGGCATGAGGCCTTGACTTGTATCCAAAGTCCACTCCATTTCCATACTGAGTAACCTCAACCTTTAAATTGCAGGTTGTTTGGTCGTAGAGACAAGATTCCTCTACAAAACAATGTCCTTTTCAGTGGAATTTAGCAGACATCTAATGGGGAAGATGTAACCAGGCCAGCCAAAATGCTCTCCCTAGTGAAGAAGACCCCACTTCCTGGAGGTCAGTCCCCATGGGGAATCTCCAACCCTACATGGAGAATTTCCATACCTGCCTGGACCATCTCCCCCACAGCAGGCACATTGAATTTCCAACAAACCCATTCTCTATTCTCCACTATTGTCTTATTCTGACATGAATACCATTCCCTGCATTAGCAAACCACCTACCTTTGGAGACACTATGGTGTCACACAGTAGTACAGGCCACATTTGCACAGCTCTATTAACATCATAGCCCAACTATTAGGGCATTAGTAGTCCTAATAGAAATACACTTGTACTATCAAATGCAGTATTCTCTATGTTTTGGGAGCACTGTGGCACCTATGGGTGGCTGTACAGCAAACTACAGCAGCTTTGATGCTTTGCCTGAGACTATCCCCCCTTCTCCAAATTTAGTACATGAATGGTCAACATGGCTTCTATGGCCAGGGAGCCTGCACACCCCCCTTGGGGCATCTCAAATGCCATGTTGAGGATGTAAGTTTAGATTGGCAAGGTGGTCTATATAAGTGGGAGAAATCCCAGTTATCACCAGGGGCAAGCCAAATGATCATGGGCAATCCCCACCTGTAGCCTGGCATGGGGCCTATTTGTGGCCTGAAAAATAGCCAGTTGCCACTTAGGATAGGTGAATTTACCATTTCAAATGCCCATATTTGACATGGGACAGGGTAAATTAAGCCTGGGGAAAAACCCAGTTGTCACAGGCATGCTCAATTCTAAAACTAGGTCGCAGTTCAGGTCAATTCAGATGCTGTAAGGTGGACAGTGAGTGACAGTGATGTATTGGGGTGATGTGAATTACCAAAATGGGCTCAGTGGGCAGTGCATTGAGCAGTGCATCAGCACTTGTTGTCTTGATGCCAGTCACTCTGATCCACACTCATGCTGTGAGTGGAGGACACCACTAACCTGCTGATAACAGCTGCTATTGCCTACCAGACTCTTGCTGTTTCATCTTCTGACCAATGCAGGAACACTGACTGGCCCTGGGAGGACCAAGATTATGCTGATAGTGGTTCAGCTCAGTCTCGCTTTTTCATCACTGCGGGTGCAGCTTTCCTTGGACTTTCAAGCTTGCTATCAGACAGCTTATGGGGCCCCTACAATCAGTGGAAGAAATGTGATGAGTTCTTTGCCATTGCTTTAAGCTGGCCAGATAGAGACTTCTGCAGCGAGTTCAGGTATGGTGGCCCCCAGTCAGCAGTATGAGCTAACAAACCTTCTGCCTCTTAAAGGGTCTCATGCACTACATTTGACCAGCTTGTTTACCTTCTAGAACAAGACCCCATCTTCTACTCAACTGGAAAGAAGCCACAACGTCCCATCCACTACCAGCTTGCATGTTTCCTGATGTGGTATGGAATGCATGGTGCTGATTCACTCCAGGTTGCACACAAGCTTGGTATTGGATTTGGATCATTTTTTACCTATTGCCACCATGTTGTGTGGGCACTGCATACATGTGGTTTGAAGGTTGTTTGTTGGGGTGATGATGGACAGTGGAAGGCAGTGTCTGACTATATTTTTGATCATTATGGCTTTCCACAATGTGTGGGGATTCTTGATGGTTCATTAATATGTCTAATGGAGATGCCTGAGAGGGCTGGTTTGACCTTCATATGCTGCAAGAAATATCCTGCGGTATGTGCATATTTAGCTGCAATTCCTTAGCTGATTCATGTCTGTTACCAAAGATCAATGTACAGGCAATTGTAGATCATCAAAAGTGGTTTATTGCATTTGATCTGGGATGGCCAGGTTCTGTGGCTGATGTGACTATCTGGAAGAAGTCACAGGTCTGGCAGCAGTGGCTTGAATATTTTGTAGGGAACACACAGGTTTTGGCTGAGAAAGGTGTGGCCCTCCATGATGCTGACATGCTTTTTAATAAATGTGTTGTAGGCTATCCATCATCGCCATATGTCCTATGGCCATTTACTGAACCAGAGGTAAATACCCAGCCACCACATGAAAGATCTTGGCACTGCAAGTTCAACAAGCATTTATCTTCAATATGAATTTATGTTGAGCATGCATTTGGTATGCTTAAAGGTCGCTTTCCTGCACTAAAGGACTTGCCACTGGAACAAGACATTCAAGACACATACCAGTTGATGGAGGCTTTATTTGCACTTCACAACATATGCATTGACTTGGGAGATTTCCCAGAACGCATTCCATTTTATGATGCAGCTGATCAGGACAGCATAGTGATGGACAGTGATGAAGGGTCTGATACCAGCTTACCATCTTATGGTGGTGTCACAGGAGGTGATAATGTTCTATGTCCTGCTTGGGAAACAGATGAGTGGTTGAAGGAAGCCAGGCACCAGCAATGCCTTAGGATATTAAATGATTTGTTTCCATTGAACTAAGTAGTTGTAACTAGTGGGTAATGAGAGCGAATATGTACTGCAATAAGTGGACTATTAGTTCATAAGGTATTTCATTAAGACATTCCTGGCTGCCATTTTAAGGTCCTCTGGCATCTGTTCCATCACCAGTATCTCCTGTGCATTCCTTACCTTTGCATCAATCTCAGCAAGCTCTACCTCCCATTGCTCCTTTCCATGCCTGAACTCTTGATTCTGACTCTCACGGTCTTCTCGCTTCTTCAACAGTTCAAGATGTTCATTTTCTGCCTTTGCTGTGGTCTCCAAGTAACTGACATTCATTGTGAGAAAATGTGCCACTTCGGATCCCAAACCAGTGCGAGACAAAGTTTTCTTGTGTCGTGGCTCTGGGACACCTGTCGATGGCTTGCAAACTGTAGTTCCCTTGCCTTTTGACTTCATAGATACTGCTGCTGTCTCCAACTTCATTTTCTGTGCAGGTGGAGCTTTGCTTGTAGCTGATGTCTCATCCAGGTCACTTTCACCACCATCAACCCCACTCTCACTCTCGAGGTCAACAATGTCAGCATCAGATATCTGACCTGAGTGATGCTCCTGCTCACGGGAGAGACCTGGATGGTTGCCAAGTCTGATTTTGAACCATGTATTTTCAGTCACCAGCAACCACTTGTTGATTTTAGATGCCTCATACCTGTTGTTAAATAGTGTGTACCATCCTTTCTCATACCACACTTTCAGGACTGTCCCATTTAGGTCTCCTACAGCTTTTCCAGCCTGCCTCACTTTCTCAATCCTCCCATCAAAGTCTTCAGTGTCAGCATCTCCATCTCCATTTCCAGTAAATGACTCATATGTGAGAATTTGGGTGAACACTTTGCGCAGCCACTCATATCACCCTTTCACAGACTCAAATGTGTGGTGGCCATCAAATGTCTTCTCCACAACCTATATAAGACTCAGCCACTGTCATGGTAACTTGTTTCTTCCCATACATACCTTCTTAAATGCAGCCTTTGGGTGGGTCATAAGTAGGTCATACACTGTGCTGTTGGGGCCCAGCAATGCATCTAGAAGGCTCCAGGTTTCCTCATTAGACCACTTCCCAGCTGTATCTAGCAAGGTTTTGAGAGCCCTTTTGCCAAGTCCCTCAGCTTTCACTGCTTTCCAGGTATGCTTACAGCCTACCACTAACTTGCTCCCCTCAGTGTTTGATATGCTGGGTGCTGTGTTCTCCTTGTGAGCATTCTGTTGCTGCTGGTTGATAGCTTGTGGGTGAGCCATCATGTCCCACTGGGCAGGATAGAGTTGGGGCATGTAGCTTAGAGCATCTGGAAGCTGTGGAGTGAGAACACCTTCTGTGTTGTCGTGAGGTCCAGTAAGGTAGCCAATCTCCCTGCCACTGTGACCACCAAGAAGGCTAATTTCATCACAGTCTTTCAGCAGTACCATAGGGAAAAAAAAAAGATTACACACCTTTGCTGTGTCCAACAGCCATCACCACTGTCAACTGGACTGTGTATATTATCTATGGGTCCTGCTGACAATTTAAATGGAGATCGAGACAACTGGATGTCATTGGGACTGGTGTATTGATAGTACGCATTGTCATCAAGAATGTTGCACCCATGGAATGATGGCAGAGGTGGGGTGAGAAGTTGGATGGTAGTTTGCACTGGGTCCAGTCTGGTTGGGCTGCCCATGGGTGCTGAAGTGGCCATTCTGACCATAGTAGTCTGACATCTATACAGTGCTATGATGCTGTATGTTGGGAATTCACATTTTTCTGCCAACTTGCTTTCTGGCCCAGTGTCAGGGTCATACAGAGGCTAGTACACTTTTGGATCTGTCTAATATTTTTTCCCACTGACTGTCAAAGTTAGACCTGGCGAACTGACTTGAACTATGACCTAGTTTTAGAATTGAGCACACCTCACCAGATATGTCAATTTCACTTGGGAATATCCAAATTTAGCCTGGAAAAGTGAAAAAGGGTCATTTATGGTGAAGACTCCCTGGGTGGGTCAAATGAGCATGGGGAATCCCCAGCTTTACCCTGGAAGGGGGTCCAATTTGCCCTGGAGAATACCCAGTTGCCACCTGGGGCAGGTCAATTTGGCATGGGGAATGCCCAGGCTTTGCCTGGAAATTAGGGAAATTAGCCTGGAGAAATGCTGGTTGCCACCTGGACTAGATCAATTTAATATAGGGAATCCCCAGGTTTGGCTCAGGAAGGGGGTCTATTTAGCTTGGGGAAAGCCCAGACAATTCAGGTTCCATGTTGGAGAAAATCACATCTGGACCCCAGTCACTCCTATTATATTGACACCAAAACATATTACCTATGGAGAAATCCATTTCCCCACCTTTCTCCAGCACCTATCATATGGGAGCTCTGGAGATTCTCCAGGCATGGGTTGGAGAATCCCCAGATTTTGGGAATTCCCAACTGGTTGATACCTATTAGGTCAATACATCTATAAGAATATATGAACCTAGATAACGAGACAGAGCATTGACTAGATAGCAGGGTTTGTAGCATAGAGTCACTAGTTATGTAGATACTCCAGTGTTGTCTAAGTCCAAATCATCTCAGGCATTTGTCACAAGCTTATTCAATTCATCAAATTTTCAAGTTTCTATGAGTTCACTGATGGTGTGGACAGTCAAATGATCAGATATGTCATAATCCTCTTCATGTGCAAGTAAGTCTTCTGTGAAGCTAAGATGGTCTCCCTGGATGGAAAATTTGAGGATTTGAAGTGCCTCCATAATTTGAGGAGACAGCCAACTGCATCAAAGTGTTGAGGTTTCCTTGCTGGAGGAAAACACATCCTCACAAGGAATGGCAGATGCCTGTGCTGGGAGAACATCCATGGCAATGTGGAACAATAGCAGGTAGAGGGTCTCAGATTGCTGGCAAGGGCGAAAATATGGTAAACAAGTGTCAATTAAAAGTGAAGGTGACTTACTTCCCAGTACTGGAAAAGATCTGTAACCCTTGTTCCCACACTGCATGTCATTTGTTCACACTCATACCATTCTAGTTCTCATTCTGCATCCTCCTGATCTTCTGCTAATGCTTGGGCATTGTAAGCAGCCAAATCTTCACTGGTCAAGACCTCCATCACTACTATACAAGGGGAATTTGCCATGACAGGAGTTGAGGTTCCAGATGGTGTGATTGATGATGCAGAGGACCAGCAGACATTGACATTGATTGAAGTTAGGCATGAAATAGCACTTGCTTGAGCATGAGCTGCAATAAGCAAGGCACTTCTGCATGTATCATTCAGAGCCAGATGCTGCTTCTTACCAGCCTCCCTTTCAGCTCTTCAAGACTTTGTCATCTTGGATGATCCCCATCAGTACCTATTATCCAAGAGGTGATCACCAATGACTCACTGCTTCCAGAATCCACTTGCATGCATTGGCAACATCTTGTGGCTCCCAATACTGTTGCATCCATTCAAATTTCATGTCAGGATTGACAACTATGGGAATGTAAGATCTAGGGAGGAAAAGAATGTCTTTGTTCCTTACTCATTGCAAGTGCATAGATGTGTGTTTTGCATGCTTCCCTCACATAGTTTTGTAACTTTTGGAGCACAACATTGATATGGTGAGAAAGCTCAGGGATTGTTTGGGTTGCAAGTACCATCCACTTCTGAATCAAAAGTTCATAAACCAGGAGGGCCATTGAGAGTGTCAGTGTGCATTCTGCAGAAAGTGCTTCTTGTGAAGAGTGTGGGATCTTGAGAACTTGGTGTATGTCTCTTAAAATGTTGAGCTCATCTTTTGTGAGGTGGTATGCTCAAGATTGCTTTCTTCTCAGTCTATGATGAAGGCTTGAATTGCCTAGTAAACATGTTAGGACCATCATTTAGAGAGCTCAAATGTTTGAACTCCAGTGTAAAGTTTGATGAGAGGTGATTCCCCACCAACCTGTCATGTGTTGACATGTCCCCTTGGCAGCTGTATCCACTCTACAAGCACTGAGGCTGTTTCTGTCTTAGTAATGCTGCCTTCTATGCTCCAGATTAGCTGACAAAATCACTGCCAGTCCCACTGCACTCCCTTCCAACCCAAGTATGTAGTTATACCTTTTTCTTCCTTCTTACCTTCATGTTTCTGGACTCTGTTTGTTTTACTTTCTGTCTATGTCACTGCAGTGCATGTGATTGTCTATATGTTGGCCTTTGTATTTTCTTTTATTACTTTTTGACATATGACAGATCTGAGATATTCCAATTTTTACCATAAATACCTCTGTCTTTACACTACAAAAGTCTGCTGTACTTAGAAAAATAACCACCCATCTTTTGGAGTCACTATCTGCATGCCTAAGAGTCTTCCTGAGTCCCCCAGAGTTGTTTTCAGAGTATTTTTGAGTCTTCAGAGCATCCTCAGAGTCCCCCAGAGTCTGCCTTATTGTCTATTTGCCATACTCAAATTTTTCCCCACTAGAAAATTGCTGCCAGTTCATAAATTCAATCTCCCTGCATCTACAAGAATTTTCCTGTCATCTACAAGAGTCTACTATCGCTGCCCTTCATGTCTCAAGTCCCCACAAGCTCCTACTTATCCAGAAAAATCCCAGTCACCTACCTAAGGCAGACTTTCAAGTTCATCATTGCTACACTCCCCTCATCACTAAGAAAAATCCTCCATCACCTTCTAGTTCTCTTTCCTATCTCCTTCTGACTCAGCACCCCTTGGGACAAGCCTAGGACTTTCCTACAGCTTTCCCCTCTTTCCCTTCATGCTCTCACAAGAAGAGTTGCCCACATCATTTTGGAGCCCACTGCAAGGGGTCTGTAGGTCTGGAAAGGAGATCTCTACAACCTACCCACCACCAAACAGAACTTGAAGAGCTCTTAGAGCCCTTCTGTTGTCTTTCTATATTGTCATCTGATCTTTTTGTTCCCACTGACACTGCAAGCATGTCACAATTTTTCTTGAGAAAACATGCTGAAAAAATTGAAGAAAGAGATACTCTTTTTTGACACATGTTTTCAAAGAGAAAAGGCAATAATAACACTTTGTTTTCTTTGCATGATTTACTAAAAAACATTGATTGATGCTAATACCCATTAGTAAAGAACCTAATGCGCATTACCATTAATTCATGTTTTTTGGAAGAAAAGACAAAGAAAACATTACATTATATTCACCTTTTTTCTTTGAAAACAGCTGAAATAAAAGAGTATCTCTTTTTTCAATTTTTTCAGCATATTTTGGGATGAAAAATTGTGAAATGCTTGCAGTGTGATAACCCCTGAGATATCCCAGAACTTAGTTCCCCAGATTCAGAGTTTTTTGCCACAGATTCTCTCTGTCATCCAGAACCCATCCTCTCCATCATCAGTTGATATATGTACCTGGTGCCTTTGAGCTCAACAAGTTGTTTGCACCACTGCCAGATCACTGACAATTATCACCACTTACTGATTTATTGTCCTCATCCTCTTCAACTGCTTTGATTTTCACCACCAAACAACTCCTCTTACCAACATCTTCATATATCCCCTCTCAGAGTCTTATTCAGCTGCTAGTCCAACCTCCTCCCTCAATACCATCCAGAAATCCACCTTTGATTCCTAATCTGCCTCTTCCTCCATCATCAATACCAGTTATCATGTCCACCAATACCAACCACTGTGAAATGCCACTTAGGGGCTCTAACAAGGCCCCCAAGTTTTCAGGAAAAACAGAAGATATTTGCACCTACTTCAAGGATGTCAACCAGATCTGCACTGATGCAGGAATCACTGTCAACAAGGTCAAAATCAAATGGGCCATTCACTATGCTGACAGGAATGAGTCAGAACTAAGGTCATCCCTCAATTCCACTGCAGGTGATGACTGGGAGGATTTCACTAAGGAAGTAACCAGGTTCTGCCCTGGTGCTAATGTTAAAGGTCACCAATACACTAAAGCTGACCTTGAGACCCTCCTACACCACCAAGTTCAGAAGTCTATGTTGACCCTTGATGACCCTGGCAAATATGTCTGTGAATTTCACCACATTGTCACCCTGATCAATAAAAAGAGGAAACTCACTGATGACTATGTCAATGAGAAGTTCCTTGAAGGATCCCCCCCCAGATTCCATAATAGTCTTGCCACTTGCCTGCAACTCAAGGACTTAGACCACAACATCGACAATCCATGGCCATTTGATGACATCAACAAGCATGCAACCTACCTCCTAAGTGGAGCATGTCAAAATACCACCCAAGTTGATAGCTCGGCCTTATTCCCTGAGTCCCATTCCCAACCAACATCTCCACCTACTATTCTTAAATGGGAATATGTCCAAGCTGCTGACCCTGCCTTGGGAAGCCACCAGGCTCAATCTTCAGATCAACAGTTTCACTGCTCCTTTGATCTCCACTGCTTCTTCTGTGGTGGTACTGATGGTCACAGGACTCCTGAGTGCAAACTATGCCAGGAATATATCCACCAAGGGAAATGTGTGCTCATTGGCAGTAGGGTCTTCATGAAAGATGGCTCTGACATCCCCAGATCTGCTGCAGGGCAGAATTTCAAAGAAAAGATTGACAACTTCTTGGCTCTTCAAGAGTCTATTATGGTGTCAGCTAACCTTGTGTCTATTCAGTCTCCTGGGACCTCCTCTTCATCTTGAGGACATGATACCCCTCCCCACCTCATTAATACCATGTTCTTTGGCTCTAACAACACTGCTGAGTTCCAGGTAGAAGTCCACCCTCATCCTACCTTGTCAATAAGGAGATTGAAGATAACACCAATGAAGAAGACAAGTATGCCCTAGCCAGAGCCTATGCTCAGGTAGAGGAGCCCAAGAATGCCAAAAAGAAGAAGAAACCCACTTGCTTTGATGGTGTAGAAATCCCTGCTTGTCATCCTTGTAATGCCACACCTGCCAACCCTCCTCTAACCAACAACTCCACACCAACCACAGCTTCAAACTCTCAGCCATCATCTAATGTTGAAGAAAATTAAAAGGAAGGTGGGAGGAGACTAGGATAGTCTCCTGTTGGAAAGAGTAGGGTCAGTTTGACCCAAGAGGTTCTGGTGCAATGAAACATGCCCTGTGAGTGAAAAGATGGCAGGAAAACAAATGAAAACTGTGTTGAGACTCTGCAGCACTTGAGCAATAACATCTAAAGAATGGCTGAGCTGGGTACATATTCCACTGGGCTTTGTCTTTTGTCTTTCTATGTCTCTTGTATTTCATCTATTATTCAATGATGTACTGTAGTGTAACTACAAAGACTTGACTCACACATGGCTTATACAAGCCACAATGTGGCCAAACACAAAGTCAAAAACACTAAATAAAAATATAGTAACAATAAAAATCAAAACTGCTAGTAAAAGAATGAAAATATACTGAATCCTCCAGTAGGGTGATTATTTTCCCTACATCCGAGGGGGGCTTTAGAATCCAACTGTCCCCAGTTGCAAACTCGAAGGGAAAAATCCAACACAAACACTTAACATAAAAAGAGAAGAATGAACTCAAAGGGAAATGAAAGAGATCATGGCAAAAACAAACCCAAAAAGAAAATACTACTCAGCTAAGATCTGCACTAGTGCATGTAGAATGGGGTGCAAGACAGATAGGGTTGACCACCACAATTGCAAGGGGGAGCCACTCTGAAGCTGAGGGCTACCTGGAGAAAGCAGAGGGGGTGGATACAGGTACCATCATCCCATGGAGATACCCTAGAACGAGCAGATACGAGCCCTGGAATTCAACTAGGCCTCACCATGGGTGCACGGGGCTCAGGAACGAGAGCATGGGTGGGGCTCGAAGGGGTTTTGGTGACCTTCAAACTCAACAGTTCCTTCTCGACCATCTCAGGGTGATCTTGAACTGAGGCAGGGGCATGCAGTGACAGAGAACTCAAAGGGGGAGCTGGTGTCTGCATTTCCGACACTCTATGGGCATGAGCGAGAGCCCAGAAGTCCAAACACACCTGTAAAGTGCACCTGAGCACCTCATGAGGGATCTCCTCACCTGTAGGTAGTATGACTCGACCTTGAACTATCCTACACCTTCCTGTGGCCAGATATGAAGCGCAGACCTTGCACTGCACTCAAATGTGCCCTTCATGACCACAGAAGAAACAAAAAGTGAACTTTCAAGGAGGTGCACCCTCCCTCAAAGCTGATCAACAGGGAAGACCATTCAAATCCAAGCTATGAGACAGAGGCAAGGCCCTCGTCATGAAGGCTTCCAGCACTACCATATGCTTACTGTACCAGTTAGGTATTAAGCACTTGCACCATGCATGTGCAACATGATACACACCTAAATTCAAGCCACATTCAGATGTCATGACAGCCTAGAGTGGTCTGCTTAAAAAAACATGTGGAAAGTAAGAAATCACAACAAGAAAGTGTGAAAACCTGGTGATAGACATTCCAGGCTTGATGGGGCACACCTGTAGACTGATTATCATCACTGCATCTGCCAAGGACCCAGGGTGGTTAAAGTGCTTGTGGAAAGTCCTTACACCAACAGTTGCCAATGATACAAGACAGAGGACAGGACACTTCCATCATGTCCTAAACTCCAGAGGCTCTTATATATGGTAGTGAATGTCCCTCAGCAGCAGTGGTTAAGATCTGAGCACATGTCAGCAGGCATGACAGAAGCTTGGCTCAGCCAATAGAAGAAGTGCCCCATGTCCACAAGCACCCACCCTGCACCACATTAAAACATTTTGAGTCTGCTGAGAAATCTTCAGCAGTTCTCGGGTCCCATTCATCATTTTCACTTGTTTGCTTCCCTACTGTATATAGTAACATTACTGCGACATAAGTGTTTGCATGGATTCTTCTCAATTGGTACATGTTTGACATGAGGCTTATAATCTATTATACATAAGTTCCATCTCTTGTGATTGCAGTGTGTCCAAGTGTTGTATTCTGGCTCTACCATTACAATGTTTTACAAATGTTTTATAAGACTTTGGCAATCTAAACCACTCCTGAGCACAGTGGCCACAGACAATATGCATGCATTCATCCTATAATCAAATGTATGACAATGTAACTCAATGTAACTCAATTGTAACTTGAACATTTTCATTGCTGATTAATCATGGTCAAAATGACATAGCATGGAACTGAGGTTTCAGTGATGACCTTGTACCACAGTTGTGAGGCTGCCATTTTGACTGTAGAGGAGCTCATTGTTGCCATAAATTGATAGATGGGGCACCCCCTGCCTCTGGTAAGTACTGGCAATGTTACAGGGCAGTTTTCAGCATTTCCTGCATCAGGAAATTCACAAATTACTATTTTCTACTATCTGTGACTTTTTTTACTCTTTGTACTTTTCCATACTTTTTTTCACTTAATCTAAGTCAAATTGGTTGGGAAATTTCAGAACAACATAGTAGTCAAAAAGGTCATAAAAAGTCACTAGCTGCTCATGCTCAATGAGAAGTGAAACAGTCAACAAATGTCAACAAATATTCAACAAATAGTACAGAAAAAGTAGATAGGCCTACTATTTGTGACTATTTTGCACTTTTGACTAAGTGGTACAAAATAGTCTAGATAAGTCATCAATAGTACATAAAAAGGTACAAAATAGCAAAGTGAGAATTTCCTGATGTGGGCTTTCGAGATGACAAGTTAGTAGCACAATCATGTATGTGCTCACCAGGGTGCAGGTGCCCTCTCATTTGGACATTTCCAGCATCGCTGACCTTGTTATAGTGAATGCCTACTATGTGGGGCCTCCCCACAATGATTCTGGATTGTTTGGTAGGCTTTGAGAGGGGTTGAGGTGGTTGCACAGGGGCTGCAAGGCTAAGGTAGGCATGTCACCTGATATGAGTGTTACTGACACTTTCAGCACTTGTTTTGATCCTTGCACGATGGCAGGGCACCCTGTATGTCATAGGAGTGTGTGTGATGCAGTTAGGAGGTGGTTCTGGTGACACAGGTGAGCTGTTTGGCTGTTTGGGGTCACATTCACTATACTGACTGCTGCTCTTAGCTAGCATCGCTTTTTCAATGCCAGTGAGTCGCTGAGCTTGCTGCTAGTTGTGCTGTCATACTATAGCTTGTGCAATACCATGTGATGGACATATGAGACCATTTGGTGCCTATTTGGAGGATGGATGGCAGCTGCCTGGTCACACTGTGCACCTGGTGCATGTATGTACATATACATTAATGCAAGTCACCCAGTGTTTGACTTAGTACCAAGTCCATTGAATACACACTTGGAGGCATGCTATAACCATCTTGGACACCCTGCCATCACTCACCACACCATCTGGGATATCTACCTTGATCTGCTGCATGCTGTTCAGTCCATGCTCTTTTGTTGTCACATCTCTCTACTTCACTATCCACAGGTGCTGATGCTGATGACTCCCTACCATTAATCAAAGGACAATGTGACCTTCCATTCAATGACATGGATGGCAACTATTATTACATGGGTGGTGTCAGTGGTGACCTTGGTTTGGGTGAGTCAACTTTGTGAATGGATATCAGATGAAAATGAAACTGAAACTGAAATATTCCCAGACAAAATCCATGTATGCTGCCTTGATGAGTTGGATAATGGCAAAGATGAACCTGATGTTATTGAAGGGGGCCCTGATGTTGTAGTTACAGATTTTTCTGATGAAGAGGGACTTGATAGCAAGGATGATTGGAGTTAAGTTTATGGCATGGGGTGGCCACCCTCTTGCAGAGGGTTCTTTTTCTTGTGGAACTTGCTTTATCTTGGGTGTGCAATCTCAAACATTTCAGTGTGTCCAATGACTGCACTACTGCATGACTGATGAATGCACAACTGTGTGACTAACAACTGCACTACCATGTGAGTGCATGACCACCGAGTGTACTACTGCAGTGTCCAGTGTCCTTCTTGTGAACAAACTTTGAAACTTTGAAAGTCATGTTGCATGTCCATCATGCTGCTGAAAAAATTGCCATATTCGGACATGCCAAAGTGTGATTGTCCAGCTTTCCATATTAGTGTACCATCCCTGGCTCTCCCCTCACCCACCAATATTCTGCACATCCCAGAACCAGTCCCATGGTCTGCACCATCTACACCACTGATATCATTGACTATCACCACTACAGCACAGGATTATTCAATCAATGCTAATCAGGTTCATGGCAACCTTCAGGTAAGTATCCCACTGTTATTATACCAGGGATTTCAACATAGCCTTATAATCTCTCTATATAGCCTGTGGATGTCTGCTCAATGATGGAGCCTATCTCTGAGAATACTGGAGGTGATGATGCATCAAATTGTAATCCTCTCCCATCCATCACCATTATCACTGAAGTTGGCTCTCACTTGCAATCTCAGCCACCAGGGGGTACTGCACCCCATGGGCCATTTGATGGTCCAATTACACAGTAGCACTGAGAAGAACTTTACTGTCTGGTTTTTTGTATTGCATCCTGTGTATACATTTACATTGGGTAATGTGATGTAGGGCTTACTGTACATGTAGAGTAGATATAAGTCAATGTGAATCCTGTCTGTGGCTATCATTTTCACACAGTACCAGGGGGCACCATATAGCATTTCCCCCCCAGCCAGTCTGTAGTACTCAGGCTTGGGTTGTCCCCTGTGTGCCAAGGCTTTGTATCACACTGTACCTTATTGTCCAGGGTCTTCTTGTATACACACACTGCAGTATGTTTTACCCTTTCTACTTCCTCTATTATTGCTTCCACAGGCAAAGGTAAGCTTATTTCTTAGTCATTGGATTGTAAATTTGGCAGGCTGGTCATCAGGCCCATGAGCACATGGACATCACTATGGGGTTGGAAAAAGCCTCACTGGTAGGGGACCAGTGGAATGTGTCTATGGTACCACTATTCACATTGAAAACTAATGTATGTATGTACCTACAGAGCCCATCTGTCATACACAGTGATATTTACCCAAGCTATGGCCCACCCATGTGAGACAAGCCACAGTATTCATGGCTTTCTCTCTGCTGGCCCATCAGAGACAGGCAAATGTCACCTTCCACTGACTGCCAGGCATGGCCTACATAGGTACATACATGGGGTCTGTCACAGGGCAGAGTGCTTTATATTGGATTGAGAAAATCTACCATCAAGAAAACATGGTGCTTCTACAAAGTCAGCAATCAAGGATGAAGATTTGCAAGAGGAGATCCTGACCCACCTACAATCCTGTGGGAAATATGTGACTGCCCAGGCATTGTTGACTGCCTGGCCATCCCTGATGTACAACAGCACTTTAATCTATCAAAGACTGTGTCATTAGCAACTGCACAGCATTGGATGGAACATACTGGCTAATCCTGGACCACAGCCCATAATGGGCAGTATGTTGATTGGCATTAATGGGAGGATGTTGTTGAGTACCAGCAGAACAAGTTTCTGCCTGCATGGTATGCCCTCAACTTGAAAATATGGAAATGGTCAGCCACAGACACTAATCAACTTGAAGGGCAATTGTTGCACAACTGACCCACTGTTGCATGGTTCCATGATGAATCCAGATTCTATGCCCATGATTGATGCAAACAATGCTGGGTCCACACCACAACCAAAAGGGGAGGGGTTATCACTGATGGTTGCAAACTTCATGTCAGCCAATTATGGTTGGTTATGGTCACCTGATGGAACAGGGTCAGCACATGTGCTATTCCATGCAGGGAAAGCATGGGATGGTCACTTCTCAAATGATGCAGTTATCTGCCAAGTGGAGACAGCAATGACAATCCTAGAGAAGGATTTCCCCCATGAGGACCATGTCTTTGTCTTTAACAATGCAAGAACTCACCTTAAGCATGCAGGGGATGCTTGCAATATTCCCCATGGCTGTATAGATTGGGGAATTACTGTTCCAAAGAGAGATTCCAATGGTAACAATTGATGCAAATGGTAAACTGGCTCCAGAGAAGATTTGCATCACTGATGGCTTCCATGATGGCATATCACAGGCATTTTATTGGCCTGATGGACATCCAAATGCTGGCCTTTTCAAAGGGATGGCACAGATTCTCACTGAGCATGGCTACAATGTCAAGGGACTGAAGGCACAGTGCAAGAATTTCAAATGCCCACCAAACACCACCAACTGCTGCTTCCATTGCCTTCTTTTCTCCCAGCCAGACTTCACTGATGTTGAATCATGCTTAGATACAATATGTCATGGGCAAGGGTTTCAGGTCCTCTTCCTTCCCAAATTTCATTGTGAGCTGAATTTCATCAAACAATGCTGGGGTTATGCAAAGCAGCTGTAATGCTGCTATCTGCCATTGTTGAAGGACTGTGATTTGGAGCAAAATGTGATTCAAGCACTGGACTCAGTTCCTCTCATGAGTATGCAAAAGTGAGTTCTTATCAATCAAACTTTGATAAACAAGTCCTTACATACCACATCAGATTCACAATTAGGTCACATCACTTTATGGATGCATACCACAAGAGCCTCAATGGACAGCAAGCTGCCTGGGCATGCCTCTTGAACCACTACCAAAACCATCCCCCCATGGGAAAAACCCTCCTCCCACCAAACATCCATGCCCAGCTACCAGCCCATGCCCAGTCCACCTCTCAGATGTTGGTAAAAGGTACCATTCTTTCCCAAAGGGCATGTTTAAGGCTCACTTTGCCCCCCCCAGTACTCCCCAGGTTTGTACTTGCCCACTTCACATCCAACTCTCCCACCTGGACCTGGACAACCAAGGATGGCCCTAACAAGGGCAAGTCCTTCCAGGTCCCCACCATCCCAATAACCTGTGAAAAAACTGCACCCAAGGCTGTCCATTGGATAGTTGCCATTTTTCACTTGTTTAAGGCCCACCTTAACCCAGTTGCACTCAACTCAGACAATGGAAGAGTCCTCCCAGGATGGCTCCAACTCTATCAAAATAACATGTATGTTCACCTCCAAGGCCAATTGAAGGCTCATACAGCACCCAAGAGGGCAACCCACCCCACCAAACCATCCCCCCCCCCTGCCCAACACTCTCCCAGCAAGAACCCACTACCCACCACATCCCCCCATGGCAATGCACTGGCAGAGTTACAAAGGGAGCTCCATGAGCTTTGGTAGAAGTTCTATAATTATGTGTCAACACATGAGGTATGCTGCATTCATCACAGCACTCAACCTTCCCCTTCCCCCTCCTTGGAGGATGATCACAGTGACCATGATCTATCCACCCATCCCATTCCTTACCCCACATTTATGGTGTCCTGTCCTGATGGCACATGCATCCCCACTAACCCACCCTCCTGGCTGATGACAGTACTCAGTCACCCCAACACCCCATCCACATTTCAGGGTGAGGTCATCACCCAAGGCCCACTCTCCACCAACCCACTCCTGTTAGGAGCTACGGAAGCCCTCAAACTTATTTTTGAGGGCACCCCACCATTCTACCTAGGCATCTACAAGGACAGGTCACTTGTAGTTGCCACCAGTGCCAAATGCAGCATGGTATCTGACACCTTACAGTTCCCACCAGATCCCACTGCCCCAGGGTATGCCAATAGTCAGCAAACATAACCTCTCTGCAACCTTACTCTTCACCCCACACCTACTTTACTCCCTCTGTACAGCTTCGAGTGGTTTTCCTCTCCCATTCCCCCAGGATCTGGCCTGCTCTACATGAAAGTGAGCAGGCTTTTGTAGTACATGCACATGTCAGTAGTGCTTTCCTTCACCCAGGCTACATTTCATTATGCTCAGTAGTCAGTACATTGCAACATAGGGTCAGTACCAATCCTCATGCAATTAAATTTCAAGTCCAAAAAAAAAAGCTGCCTGGGCTACAAGGAAGTATCATGGCCATCATGTTCTTCCTGTGTCCATCATGAATGAGCTCAAGGATGCTCAAGTACTCTAATGGTGTGGTAAATATTTTACTTGCAATTCACAGATCTTCATGCAATAACTATACTGAATTTCATATCATTAGGATAGAGCATTTCAATCTTGCAGTGCATGACTTAGTACTTTCTAGTCCATTATTCATTAGCATTCTTGAGCCCTCCATAGCACCAGTACATACTACATATACACTGTAAATGGAATTATGGCCTATTCACTAGCCAGTGTCATTGCAAAGTCCCTATGTCACACTTCAGTCATGGACCCTGAGGTTTGCTGGATCTGCTTGAGGCCTACCTTAGTTGAATACTCTCCATCATAGTTAGTAGACTATTCTAGAATAACATTCCCATAACATATAAAAGCCTGAGCTGATACATACATATGTTTGGCCAAAGCCATATTTCTGCATGAAACTGAGGAATTCTGGTCCCTTGCCAGGACCAATCTGGGTGTTTTTGCAAGTTCAATCTGTAGTCATCTTGATGTGTAAGTTGTCTTCAAGTTTTCTTGTGTGTACTTTCACTTAAAACCATGCTGGATGCACATAAAACAATCTTCTCAGCAATGATAAAACAAAAAATATTATAGGTGTGTCCTTATTTCCCTAGTCACATTTTCAGTTTGCTAACAGTCATCAGCTGTGATTCAGAAGGGTTTCCCATGGTGGGCCAATCTGCATGGATGGGTGGCACACAAACCCCACACATAACAATACTTTCAGTGCTGCCAATGGGCAATGTTACGGTTCACGCCTTGACGTGGGACTTTCTTTCCCTTTGTGACTGCTTGGTCTTGTTGATCTTGTTCTATACGTTTCTTTCTTGATCCTTTAACTCATGCTTTGGTTCGACCAATAGCGTTATCTTCTCTTTACACATGTGCAACACATGTGGGACCCTGGCCAATGGCCTTTATCCCTTAGTTACATGAGGTCGCCTTGAGGCCTCTCCCTCTGTACTATATAGTCACCTCTAGTCTAGAGTAGACCCTTAGACTAGAGCTGCCCAATCTACTGGCTAGTTCCTCAGAACTTCGAACTTGAGCTTCCCAGCTCTCACTCAAAACTACGACAAATCCTTCAGACAGAAGGTTACGATCGTCGCATCGTAGAAAGACTACTTGGGCTAGAACTACGTTACAGACTTCGGTCTTAGCGTAACAAAAGCTCTAGTCTACATCCCGGCCGTCGTGCCCGACTGTCCGCTGCTTAGCGAGACACCATTTTCCCTCGAAGGAACAGATTGTGGGCAAGCCCACTCGAACCACGTGAACCTGAACCAGAGTCATCAGGCTCTGACACCGAACATAGTGCCGTTGAAGCACATACCCCGACTGACCCGAACCCCTCACCATCTGAGGACGATACCGGCTTCCTCCAGAACACTCTCCAGAACGTATTATCCTCTTTAGGATCACCCCATCCCCTCACCTCTCAACCTCGCCTTAAACCCGGAAGCCCATTCACTATGTCAGGATCCGGATCTGGCCTTGGCCTCGGATCAAAGGGTGGAGCCCCTACCGCTCCAGCCCGACCCACCGAACTGAAGATCGGCATGCCGTTTGAATATGACGGTAGCCACGAAACCGCTATGTCTTGGCTGTACTCAGTCAAGGCATATCTGTTAATCAATCAAGACGTCTACGACAATGACGATAAATGTGTCGCATACGCCCTCTCTCACATGAAGAAAGGGGTAGCCCAAGCATGGGCAACGACTTTCTACCAGGCAGCCCTGGAGAAACAGAATCCCAGTTTTGGGACAATGAAAGACTTTGAGAAAGATTTCAAAGCAGCGTTTACCCCAGCCGACACTGCTGGCGCTGCCATCGCCAAAATCAGAACCCTGAAACAGAAAGGGTCAATTGAAGAGTACATCTCTGAATTCAGAACTGCCGCTGCTCGCAGTGGCATTAAGGAAGATGCCGCCCTCGTTGAGTTCTTCGCCACAGGACTCAAACCAGCACTCGTCCACCGCATTTACGGAATGGACAAAGTACCGACGAAGATCGAAGAATGGTACGAAAAAGCCATGCACTTCGAGAACCAATGGCAAAAAGCTCGTGCCATTACTGGAAGAATTGACAACAAGGGAAAAGGGAAGTCCTACCCCCGACCCCGGTTCCAACGACAGGAAGAGAGAGACCCCAACGCCATGGACGTCGACGCGGTTAAACTCTCTAAAGAAGAAAGAGATCGCCATCTCAAAAATGGCTTGTGCTTTGGGTGCGGAGAAAAAGGACACATGTCCCGAAACTGCCCCAGCCAGAACAAGACCCCTGCTAAAAAGGTAAAGCAGGTGAAGAAGGAAGACTCGGACGATGAAGATGAGGCCTCTGTGGCCTTGGTCAAGTTGACCAAATTCCTTGGAAAGGGTTTTTGAATGGGGAACCAGAGTTGACGCCTGGAACCCCTGGACACTGTATCTCGTATGTGGCTTCTCCTGTAAAAGTATCTTCTCTCCCTGAGAGAGTTATGAAAATCCCTATTTCCGTTTTCACGAGAGCCACTGGAGAACAAGTCGTCAACACCACCGCCCTAGTGGATTCTGGGGCAGAAATATCCTGCATCGACTGGACGTTCGTCCAAAGAAATAGACTACCCACCGAACGACTCCCTAGACCCGTTTCGGTCACCAACGCCGATGGATCCCCAAATGAAAAGGGAAGAATCCTGTTCACTGCCACCTTGTTTGTCAAGATACAAGGAATAACACACAAAGAAAAGTTCTATGTGATGAACTGTGGGTCAGAGAATGCCATCCTCGGCATCCCATGGTTACAAAAAAACAACCCGACTGTAAACTGGCGAAATGGAACGTTGACCATCGACGAGTCAACCAATGTCGCCGCACTCCGAATCCCTGCTCCTCCACCCGAGGAGTTTCCTGAAGATTCCCTCCTCGAACCCCTCGAAAGAAAAGGGGTCAACACCTATCTCGACCATGAAGAACCCGACGCCTTCACAACTAGAGCATACAACTGTATGTTTATAAACCGTTTTGCGAAGGCTGCAACCCTGATCGCCCCGAACAACAAATGGGTGAGGAAACTGAATCTGGCAACGGAGCTTGCCCAGAAAGAAGAGAAGAACAAACCGAAGGCAGTCCTTCCCCCAGAGTTCGCTGAGTTTGCCTCGGTGTTTGAGAAACCCTCTGATGGGACCCTTCCCCCCGTACGACCCTACGACCACCCGATCAATCTGGTCGAGGACTTTGTACCAAAGGTGGCTAAGGCCTATCCATTAACACCCTCTGAACAACTCGCTGCCGAAAAGTTTGTTGAGGAAAACCTCCGAGAAGGCAAGATCAGACCCTCTAACTCCCCCCAAGCGGCACCCTTCTTCTTTGTAGGAAAGAAGGATGGCAGTCTAAGACCGTGTCAAGACTACCGATATCTAAACAAACACACGGTCAAGGATGCCTATCCCCTACCATTGATATCCGATCTGGTAGACAAGTTGAAGGGAGCCTCTGTCTTCACGAAGATGGATGTCCGATCCGGATATAACAATGTCCGGATCAAGGAAGGAGACCAGTGGAAGGCAGCGTTTATCACGCACAAGGGACTCTTCGAACCAACCGTAATGTTCTTTGGCCTGTGCAACTCCCCCGCGACCTTCCAACGATTCATGAACGACTCCTTCCGAGATCTCATCGCAGAAGGATGGCTGGTTGTATACATGGATGACCTCCTCATCTTCTCGAACAACCCAGAAGAACACCGACTCAGGACTCTACGAGTCCTCCAACGAATGAAAGAGCTCTCCCTCCCGTTGAAGTTGGAGAAATGCCACTTTAACCTCCCCGAGGTGGAATATCTCGGGATGATCATAAAACAGAATACGGTCGCCATGGATCCTGTCAAGGTCCAAGGAATCGCAGAATGGCCAACCCCCACGAAAGTCAAAGATGTCAGATCCTTCTTAGGGTTTGCAAACTTCTATCGAAGATTTGTCCCGTTCTACTCCGACATCGCCCGACCTCTCATTGATCTCACGAAGAAGAATGCAACCTGGGATTGGACAAAAAAGGCTGAAACTGCTTTCCAAACCCTGAAAAAGGTTTTCGTGAAAGAACCGGTCTTACTCATGCCCGACCCCTCGAAACCGTTTGCAATTTCTACCGATGCCTCTAAGTATGCCACGGGAGGTGTTCTCATGCAAGAGGACTCGAATGGACAATGTCGACCATGCGCGTTCATTTCTCAGTCGTTCAACCCTGCTGAGAGAAATTATGATATCTATGACAGAGAACTGTTGGGGGTTATTCGTGCCCTCAAGACCTGGAGACACTACCTCCAAGGAACCCCCACCCCTGTACAGGTACTCACCGACCACAAAAACTTAACCTACTTCCGACAACCCCGAAACCTGAACCGCCGCCAGGCACGCTGGCTCCTTGACTTAGCCGACTTCGACCTTTCCTTCACACATGTACCAGGAAAGGAACTCTGTGCGCCCGATGCACTCTCTCGCCGCCCCGACCACGTCACCACCGACGAAACAGACAACGAAGGAGTTACACTCCTACCCCAAACTCTGTTTGTGAATATCATAGACACCGCCCTCTCGTCTAAACTGGCAGAGTCCTCCACCAAAGACCCTGTGGTCCTCACTGCCCTACAGGCCATCGAAGGAGTGGACATGCCCCTCCCGTTCAAGTCAAACCTCTCTGACTGGCGTTTTGAAGAGGGGGTGCTCTTCTACAAAGACCGGGCCTACGTCCCTGAAAATCCCACCCTCCGCCGGCAAGTTGTTGCCCGACATCACGATCACCCCTCTGCCGGACACCCAGGAGTCCTAAAGACAAGACAACTACTCTCTACTGAGTACTGGTGGCCAGGAATGGCTATGTTCGTTCGCAGATATGTTGAAGGATGCGCGGTGTGTCAGCAAAATAAAGTCAACACACACCCCACCACCCCGCCCCTCACCCCGATTTCATCCTCTGCGACAAGACCTTTCCAACAGATCTCCTGTGATCTCGTCACTGACCTCCCACCGAACGGGGGCTATGATTCCCTTTTGGTCGTGGTAGACCATGGGCTTACGAAGGGGGTAATCCTTATCCCAACCACAAAAAACGCCTCTGCCCTCGAAATCGCAACCCTCTTTTTCAAAAGGGTCTTCTCCAGGTTCGGACTGTATGATAAAATTATATCCGATCGAGGCCCACAGTTCGCCTCTGCATTTGCAAAAGAACTGGCAAAACTCCTAGGATACTCCCTAGGGTTATCCACCGCTTATCATCCTCAGACGGACGGAGAGACGGAACGTGTAAACCAGGAGGTTGAAACCTACCTCCGAATCTTCTGCCAGAACGAACCGTCCTCATGGGTCCAACACCTACCCATGGCAGAATTCGCTCACAATCACCGACCCCACTCCGTCACCGGTCAATCTCCGTTCTACCTCATGTATGGGTATGAACCGAAACCATTGCCATCCCTTATCCACGAATCAAAACTCCCGGCTGCTGAAACAAGAATAGCCGAACTCCACAAGGCACGAGAAGAAGCCCTTGCGGCCCACGACCTTGCACGGAAGGCTATGAAAGACCGCTTCTCGAAACCTTTTACCCCGTTCCTAAAAGGAGAAAAGGTATGGCTAGAAGCCAGGAACCTAAAGTGTTCCTATGAAAGTAGAAAACTTGCACCAAAACGAGAAGGACCCTTCGTTATCTCGGAGGTCCTTTCCCCTGTCACCTATCGCCTCAACATCCCCGCACGATGGAAGATCCACAACGTGTTCCACGCATGTCTCTTATCGCCCTATCGCGAAAATACCGTACATGGACCGAACTTCCCGTCTCCACCTCCTGATGTTGTAAATGAGGAAGAAGAGTACGAAGTCGAAGCAATCGTTGGACATAAACGGTTGGGCCGAGGGCACGCGTTCCTCATCAAATGGAAGGGTTACCCTTCCTCCGAAAACTCGTGGCAAACCCCCAAACACCTTGAACACGCGGCAGACACCCTGTTAGCCTATAAGAAACGCTTCCCAAGAGACTTCCCTCCCCAGAAACCTTCTCCCACTCGAACGACTAGAAACGTCTCCCTTGTCACAACCATGCCTCCTCGCCGCTCCTCTGCTCCCGTCGCTCGTCGTGTCTCCCCGGCTACTCGCCGCCCCGCTCCCTTCACCCGCCGCCTGCGTGTCCCCGCTGAGGAGGGCATGCTCAACACCTACCAGGTGTTCCTCGCCGACCCCTCCTCCTACAACCCAGTAATGTGGGAGGTGGATACTGACTCGCCTCTTGACTTAGTTTATCGCATCGCCCTTCAGGGCTTCAGGATCGAGAACGTCGCCCGCTACGTCAAAAGACAGGGCCCCCGTCTTAGCTTTACCCGAACCATCCTCGAAGAAATCTCGAGGGAACAAGTTCCACTGATCCTCCGCCTCTTTGATGTCCTTGGAGGGGCAGACCTCATCCATAACGTCCGCCAGCGCGCGGCCCCAGTCACTGCTCGCCCCCCATCTCAATATAGGAACTCGTCGTCGTCGTCGTCCCACTCTCCACAGTCCTCGCCCTCCCCACGAAGGGTTCGACCCCGTGCCTGCTGCCTGTCCCCGTCCTCCCCATCCTCGTCCACGTCGCCAAATACGGTCGACCCCCAGGAGGCGTTTGGCCTCTCTGAAGAACAGGTCGCTGACCTCCTCAGTCAGACCGAGGAGGCCCATCGCCCCTCTGGCTCCCGGAACCCCCCTACTGCTGTAGACACCACACTTGGTGTGCTCCCCCGGTCTCACCCCTTGTATGGGGAAACCTGCTTTGTCTGCCACCGACTCGGACATATCCGAGTGAACTGCCCCGCCTATGAATGTCCCCTTTGTGGGATGAATCCCCCAGGTCATACCCAGGCGAACTGTCCTGCCCGCCGCCGTTCCCTTGAAGAACGTTTCTCCATCCCCATCGTTGAAGAGGAACAGACCCTTGTCGCTGAAGAGAGCGACTACGACCCCCGCGACAATGATTTCGATTTCGACGACGATGCCGTCGCCAACATGACTGGCGAACCCTATGGAGAGACCCATCTCTGAAGAATGGAAGACCAGTGGTCTCCCCCATACGAAGGGGGTAATGTTACGGTTCACGCCTTGACGTGGGACTTTCTTTCCCTTTGTGACTGCTTGGTCTTGTTGATCTTGTTCTATACGTTTCTTTCTTGATCCTTTAACTCATGCTTTGGTTCGACCAATAGCGTTATCTTCTCTTTACACATGTGCAACACATGTGGGACCCTGGCCAATGGCCTTTATCCCTTAGTTACATGAGGTCGCCTTGAGGCCTCTCCCTCTGTACTATATATAGTCACCTCTAGTCTAGAGTAGACCCTTAGACTAGAGCTGCCCAATCTACTGGCTAGTTCCTCAGAACTTCGAACTTGAGCTTCCCAGCTCTCACTCAAAACTACGACAAATCCTTCAGACAGAAGGTTACGATCGTCGCATCGTAGAAAGACTACTTGGGCTAGAACTACGTTACAGACTTCGGTCTTAGCGTAACAGGCAAGACTTTGCTGCACATGCTGTTGAACTCTTCAAACTGCAGCCAACCCCCACTGTAGTGGATCCCAAGAGTCACCTGGCATTTTTGAATGTGCCAACCTCATCATCTGTGGCATCTGGACTTGAAGATAGTGAGATAGAGGAAGATGAAGGTTTTTGGTAGCACTGCCCTACAACTTGCAGATATGAATGTGGATGACAATAGCCACACTGCCCCTCTCTTGAGTGGAACAATGCACCACTTCTGACACCTATATGCTGAATCTGTTAGATAATTAATCCTCAGCAACTCCAAGCTACTATATTAGTATGTACCTGTTAGAGAATTAACTACAAGTGATCAGTAAATATAAGGACTAAATATGAAAAGGGAAACTTACTCCTCAGCGACTCCAGCTACTGAGCAAGGGAGAAAATTTACCCTACAGTGTGTATGCTTTTTCACTTATGTAAGCAACACATCATCACACTAAATATGAACTACTAAAAGGCAGTTTAATAATCTAACAGAATCAGCCAGAGCCACTCCTTTGACCAAAAAACCTTTCAGATGACCAGGCACATTGGGTATGCTGGAAGGCACTGGCATCATGGAGACTTCCAGGAACTCCAATAACATAGTCTGTGATGCAAAGATTGTGGGGGAAGATGATGACTTTAAATGCAGGTGAATATATGTGGTCACCAAGTTGCAAATGCTCACCTGATTGGGGGGTGAATAATTGGATTTTCTGTCAAAAAATCCCTCTCCATGCAACCCAG
Organism: Pisolithus marmoratus; assembly: GCA_024613145.1. NCBI lineage: Eukaryota > Fungi > Basidiomycota > Agaricomycetes > Boletales > Pisolithaceae > Pisolithus > Pisolithus marmoratus. Next base: position 151,557 of record JANFAE010000062.1, read on the forward strand.
GCTTCTGAAAGAGATTAAAGGGTGTTCCATCTACACACAAAAATCCCCCCTTCACTGAGGACATGTTCTTTCTTCCACATATCTTTTTGCCATCTCCTTTTCCTTCCTGTCCTCTAGATTTACTGGGTTGAAGTGAACCACTTCATCATGATGATGCAGAATGGCAACTATCACCCACTTGTAGCAGTTGTGGACTGTCCGAAGAGACACCAGCCCACTCTACCATATCCTAGCAAGTGGCAGCATTCAGAAAAACAGCCAGTTGGATTGGGAGCTGAGGATTGTTAGAATTGTTGTGGAAGATTGGATGTGCTTCAATCTTGTCCACTATGGAAGAAAAAAACATCTGGGGAGACTCTGAATTTGTGCTGAAAGAGGTGGGGGTGATCCATTTCCCACTCATCAAGGAGGTGGAGCTGGGGGGACTAGCTTGGTCTTGGTCAGTTATTGAGGACACAAGTCTTGTCAACTTCATCCTTGCATGCAGCAATAGCATCACTGAAGCCAGAGAAAGCAGTAGCACTGGATAGCACATGCCCCATCAGATCAGATGAGGTGTCTGAGGGTGTGATTTCAGAAGATGGAGATGAAGGGGTACCAGTGCTGCCATCTGAGTCATCCCTTGAGCCTTCAGAATCAGAAGATTCAGCCTCCTGCAATGCTACATGAAGGATATCCAAGCATTGCAGTAGACCAAAGTGTTCTCTAGCTTGTTGAAGGATATCCAACAGTTCCTGATGCTCAGATACCTTAGGCATTATGGGGGTGTATGGTTATCAGTTGCTGTGTTGCATGGGCAGCCTTACGTCTATTGATAAGCAGATAACAAATGCAGCTACATGGGACTTGTTGTCTGCACACAAGGATTAGATAAGTAGCTCCTTTTTTTGAAACCAGAGTTTAAAATTTTAATTGGTGCTTTAACCATTCCACACTGAAATCTCAAACTCAACCTCATGCATCAAATTTTCTCATTAAAACTTTAACCTTGAGACTTGCTAATTGTGCAATGTTTGTTACATGATATTAATAAGGAGCAGGAAGCAAACTGAGGCTTTTAGAGTGTGGGAAACTGGGTAAAGATTTAAGAGACTTGGAAAAAATGTGTAATAATGCACCACAGAGTGGCTCTGCAGCTAAGATAGTTTGTAGAGTGTATGTAGGAGCACTCCTGAATAAACTCCAGATAAACTCTTACCATAATATGATAGCCTAAATTGTTGGAATATTAAACTGCCTCTTAGTAGTCCATACATATTTAGTGCAATGATGTGTTGCTTATGTAAGTGAAAAAGTGCACATACAGTAGGGTAAATTTTCTCCCTTCCTTCCTCAGTAACTTGGAGTTACTGATGATTAATTATCTGACATATATATCCACAAAAGTGCAAACTAGTTGATGTGCAATAAACTACAAAGACTGCATGAGATCTGTAGGAGAATAATCACAAACACACTGGGCTGGTTTGGCAATGCAGAAATGGTTGGGGGCAGTGCAGAATCAAAGCAGCAATCTGGCTATGTATTTACCAGTGGTGGGCACATCAATAAAATTCCATAAATATAGTGTTTGACCACATCCTGCAAGCAAACCTGCCAAATCATTTTTCAGGGGCATTGTACTATATACCCTTCATCATCCCCATGCACCAGGAATTCCAACAGGAGGCAGGATTTAATCCCCCAGCACATACATTGGGGAGGAGATCTGATCATATCTCTGGATTGGTTGATCCAGATAATCTGTGATTGATATATGTTGTTCATAGATATATGTATACTAGGGCAAGCTGGGATTAAATTTTCATTTTGATATGTTGACATCTGCACAGGTGGGAACATAATTCACATTTTTAACCTTATTTATATATACAGCCATGTTAGCACTGAACTAGAACAAAATTATGTACAGATATAACAAATATCATGCCCACATTACATTCTGACAAGGTAAGATGATGGATTTATAAGACCAGTATATTCAGTAGGTCATTCATGATTTGGAACTCACAATGACCTCCTTTTCCTTCCCTCCACCTTTGCTTATAGATCTTCTAGACATCTAGTGTTCATTGGCTACAAAAGAGAACCTAAAACCTGTGCATACATGTTATGTGTCATTTCCTCTTCCTAGTTCTGCTTTTCCTGAGCCTGGTCTAAACATTAAGTACAAGATGTGTCTCATCATGAAGGCTAATTCCCCCAGCGAGCAGCAGCTGGATACAATGGGGAGAGCAATCCTGACTCACATATATTGCACCAGCAGCCATATTGATAACATTTGAATCCCATATCACCAAACTGATAAACACTACAAACCAGCCCATATTGCATACTGACACATTCCAGTGTTCCAGGCTGCAGCCAGTACACAGCTGAGAACTATCTCACAGAAAAAACAGAACAAACACAGACCCTCCAAGTGCCATGGAAGTGCACACAGAAATAAACCAATTGGGAGCTTCATTTATTCTCACAATGCAGTTGCAGAGAGGAAAGAGAGGCTTGGAGCAGAGAATTTGAATGTGCATGGAATGTCACATGGTTTGAGCATGTGAAAATATTGAAACTGACCTGTGTAACTATGGCACAAAAGCCTATGCTTGGGTCTGTGTGTCACTGTCAACTGCCCCTGCTGAATAAACTGGTGCCTACAGTAACTGCACCCTCATGACTTGACAACTTGAGTACCATGACTCAGTCCAATATCAAAGTGTGCAGGATGTAAGAAATGAGATTGGGATACAGTAAGACATGTGACCAGTCCTGATGCCCACTCTTTGGAGAATCCTCCACTTCATCAGCATGTTGCCAGGAGAGCCAAGTGAAAATCAGACTGGTTAAGCAGCAAGTCACAGTCTACCTTGTCAAAGTTTAGGTATGCACCTATTGAATTGGTCTCAAAGTCAAGTTCTAGACCATGTTCTGTCTTCTGATGTTTGTTATCATGGCAGACACATCTTCATGCATTCTGCCTGAAGCACACAAGCCAATAATATTTACATGACCCTGTGGGTGGCTGTCCATTGGCACTGTCACATGAAATGCCCTGCATTCAACATTCATCCATAGTGATGGAAACCTCAGAGTGCAAGGACACTAGCAGGCTCAAGGGGGGATGCCATTATGAGTCATACAATTGCAACTGCCTTACTTGATGCTGGACAACAATTTCAATTAGCATGTACCTACACTGATGATGATGACAAAGACACTGAGGATACAGATGCAGATGAGGAATGCTGAGCACTCAACCAATGCAAAAACTATCTTAAAGCCCATCTGTAATGTGTTTGATGAACTCAAATCATTGGCAAGCAGTTGGCAGAGTAAGTACAGTAATGCATAGATGGAGTTATTAATAGACAGCGATGATAAACCCTTGGGTTGTTCGCAGTTATTTTCATGGCTAGTGTATATATACCTTCCACAATCCATTTCCCTCTCTTGCTCTTTCAACTTGCAAACATGATGTCTGCACCCTGCACTATAACCAACCTCTTTGTTGTGATCCATAGACAATACTGCCATTCACCAGGAAATCATTCTCCTGCACCAACAGATTGGTGAAGCCTTTGAGACTCTCAACATCAAGCAGTCACCCATACAGGGCCAGCTTGAAACTGTCTTGGGCTGCCTCAACAACCAAGGGCAACCTTCAAACCATCTTGGGCCACATCAACAACAATGAGCATCACCTACAACAGGTCTATGGCCATGTTGAGAGGGTAGGCATAGAGCACTCTCATCATGCAGGGTCTCATTGATATGGGTTTACAGTCAAGCTTTATTGCCAATGAGATTATACAATTGGTGTATACCTCCAACAGGGACACTGAAAGGGCCACAGGGTTTTATCCCCACAATATATCCCAATGCACATGAGAAGTTACATTCATGCACATGTAAGTGCTTCTCTGATACCAATCCAGTTCATCCAACTCACCTGGTAAGTCACAGTGGATTTGTGCATCTTGTTATCCAAGTTCCTGCAACTTGATGCACTTCCAGACAGCTCCTCCATTGAGGAGCACAGGGCTGCAGTTGCCAATTCCCTAGGGATTGCAATGTAAAGCATGTAAAGCATGGATGGACACAAAGATAGGATACCTCACATTTGTTTATTTTTCAATTATTACAGCATTGTCAAATTGTACCATGCCTTCGTGAATGACATTTGTATTCTGGCACTTAGCTGTCAATGGGCTAATCATTTGCTTTCTCTGAAGTCTGAGTGGATTCATGTTTGGCAAGTAGCACCCCACTCATGTTCAATGGGGGTTGGCTGTGGCATATGGTCTGCTTGGTAGGACTTCAATCACACTACACCTCAGTGTGACCCATCAGGCATTGATATTCACCATCAAGCCAACTGGGTGAAGCTGGTGTGCTTCATGGGGGCAAGAGTGCCCTGGATCAACTGCCAACTTTGCTGATACTAGGATGCAGTTGATCCCTGTTGAAACCTTCCCATAGTGAGAACAAGGATTTCATGCAGGTAGAATCATCAAACCCTGAAATTGATTGTCTACAGGAGTTTCATGGATCAAGTTACAGGAACTTGGATAATAGGATGCATGCACCCACTGTGACTACTGGATTGGTATCAGAGAAACACTTACATGTGCATGAACATAACTTCTCATGTGTGTTGGGCTATATTGCAGGGATAAAACTACATGGCCCTTTCAATGTCCCCATTGGAGGTATACAATGAATGAAAAAACCCATGAAATGTTTGGCTGTTTTGTATCAAGTCCAGTGTACAGTGACTCAAAAAACTGTCTGGATGTTTGCCACTTTCTCAAAGAATGACATCTAGCTTTGTCCATACTTGTCTATAAATGATGAAAAAATAGGTGTAGAGGGCTATTGGTCAGGTAAACATGGATGCCAGACACTACCCTGGAATGCCTCTTGATCCACTACCATCACCATCCCCCCGTGGGAAAACTCAGTCCCCCCCAAACACACCTGCTCGACAGCTGAACCGTGCCAGATAAGACTGTCAGGTGTTGGCAAGCGCTACCATTCCTTCCCCAAGGGCTCTTTCAAAGCCTGTTTCATCCCACCCTCAGCTCCCCACTTCATTCTTAAACACCTTGCTGCTCACCCCCCGACTTGGACCTGGACAACCAAGGGTGGTCCCAACAAAGACCATTCCTTCCAGGTCCCAACCATCCCCATCACCTGCGACAAGGCGGCTCCCAGGGCTATCCACTGGGTAGTTGCTGTGTTCCATTCGTTCAAGGCCCATCTCAACCCCATCGCTATCGATGGAGAGTCTGGAAAGGTGAAACCTGGATGGCTCAGGCTGTACCAAAACAATCTGTATGTCCATCTTCGAGGACAAATGAAAGAGACCACAGCGCCCAAGAGGGCATCCCCACCGAATGTCAAGCCATCCCCCACCTCCCCTCCCTTAGTCCACCCTAAGCCCACCTCCCTGCAGGGGAACCTTCTAGAAGCTGAGCTGTCCAAACTCTGCCAGGAGATAGCCGAATTAAGGGACAAATTTCTCAACTATATCACGTCTCACGAGGCATGCTGCACGCACCGCAGCAACTCACCATCAGAGTCTTCAGAAGAAGACCACACTGCCCATGTCACCCCTCGTCCCCCCCCCGGTCCTGCTCACCCTCCTTCTGGATGGGTCATCGAAACCTGCAGCCAACCCCCCGACCTGGTTAGTCACGGCACTAGCCCAGCAGGACCTTCCCATCACCTTCAGGGACAGTGCCTACATCCCATCCCCATTCACCCCTACCTCCTCGTTCCCAGAGGGAACACTCGAAGTCATCAAACTGAAATTTGATGGCACCCCCCCCTGTTTCTAGGTACCCATAGGATGGGGACCTTAGGATATCTACTGCTGCACCAGCCAGCATGGTCACTTCATCCTATAATTTGCCACACAATCCATACGTACCCACACTTCCTCGCAGGAGGAAGTGATTAGCACCCACTCCACCACCCTCTCTTCTGTTCCCATAGCTGTAGTTACTCACCACTCACCACTTCCCTTCGCAGCTTAGTTCTGGGGGCTTCCGGGCCCCAGTCGGCTGAGTGTGCACAGTACTCAGCTTATGTAGATCAGTACCGTTAGTTGACCCTTTCCTCGTTTCCGGACAATTGTGTCTCGTTTAGTGCAACATAGGGACGTCATGTACCTCATGCACTTTAATACAGAGTTAAAAAAAAAAAAAAAAAAAAAAAACATGGATGCCAAATACGGTTAGCATCATGTGACCTGATCTGTTACAATAAATCAACAATGGCAAGTACTCATCCAGACAGTTTTTTTGCAGGGTATCCAAATGACAAAGGGTATACATAATATATCAAGGCACATCTCCCTGGGAATTTTTTTCCATTCATATTCAATCCTCTTCCACAGCTCCCCTATTCCCTTGGTGGGTTCTGGATAGGTTCCCAGCCTTTTCTTCAGGTGGTTCCAAATGTGTTCAATGGGATTGAGATCTGGTGACTGTGCAGGCCAGTCTAGAAGCTCAGCACCATGATCACTGAACTGTTTTTTGCCAATTTGGATGTATGCTTGGGATCTCCATCTTGTTGGAAGATGAAGTTATTGGAATCCATCCCATGTTGCTCCACAGATTGGAACAGATGGTCCCCCATGATTTTGGTATAGCATGCTGCATCCATCCTCCCATTAATCCTGCACATTTGTCCCACTCCATGCACTGTCATGCAGCCCCAAATCATTAAACTCCCCCCCACCAAACTTGACAGCCCCTTGAACTTGGTTTGTAAGAGGAGCCCCTGTCTTTTTCCACACCCAAAGCTTCCCATCCAACCCAAAATGATTGATTGTGGTCTCATCAGACCAAACAACCCTTGCCCAGTCTTCTTCAGTCCAGTGTTGGTACTTCTGTGCAAATGCATAGTGCTGTTGCACATGCCAAGGCCAAAGTTGAGGCTTTTTGGTTTTTACAACAGCCTTCAAGTTCTCCTTGAGGTGATTCCTGATGGTCTGGGTACTGACATCAATCCCACCAAGTTTCTTGACTTGGGTGGCAGTATCTGCTTGCCCAGAGGTGAATTAGCCAAGCAAGACAACAATGGTCATGGCCTGTAAGGCTAGAGGGATGACCACCAGTATTGATGGGAAGGGGTGAGAGGGCCTCTAATAGAATGAAGTTCTGAGACAGAAGAATGACCAATGTCAAGTTTGGGAGCAATTTGATGACAAGATTGACCATCCTGAAGCATAGACAGCACTGCTAGCTGAGTCTCAGGGGAGATGGGCTTCATGGAGGATAGGGAGCATAATGTCCAGAGGTTGGACCTGATTTATGTATATTCATAACAGAGTTATATTAATTTGTTGAAATTCAGCACAGCCACAGCCATCTCCACAGTTCCAACCACCTGCAAGAAAACTGTCCAGATGAGTACCTGTCATTGTGGATTTAACTGCAACAGCTCAGGTCACATGATCATAACCATATTCAGCATCCATGTTCACCTGACCAATGGATATCCACCCCTATTTTGGCATGATTTATAGATAAGTATGGACAAAGCTAGATGTCATTCTTTGAGAAAGTGGCAAACATCCAGACAGTTTTTTGAGTCACTGTACACTGGACTTGATACAAAACAGCCAAACATTTCATGGGTTTTTTCATTCATTGTATACCTCCAATGGGGACATTGAAAGGGCCATGTAGTTTTATCCCTGCAATATAGCCCAACACACATGAGAAGTTATGTTCATGCACATGTAAGTGTTTCTCTGATACCAATCCAGTAGTCACAGTGGGTGCATGCATCCTATTATCCAAGTTCCTGTAACTTGATCCATGAAACTCCTGTAGACAATCAATTTCAGGGTTTGATGATTCTACCTGCATGAAATCCTTGTTCTCACTATGGGAAGGTTTCAACAGGGATCAACTGCATCCTAGTATCAGCAAAGTTGGCAGTTGATCCAGGGCACTCTTGCCCCCATGAAGCACACCAGCTTCACCCAGTTGGCTTGATGGTGAATATCAATGCCTGATGGGTCACACTGAGGTGTAGTGTGATTGAAGTCCTACCAAGCAGACCATATGCCACAGCCAACCCCCATTGAACATGAGTGGGGTGCTACTTGCCAAACATGAATCCACTCAGACTTCAGAGAAAGCAAATGATTAGCCCATTGACAGCTAAGTGCCAGAATACAAATGTCATTCACGAAGGCATGGTACAATTTGACAATGCTGTAATAATTGAAAAATAAACAAATGTGAGGTATCCTATCTTTGTGTCCATCCATGCTTTACATGCTTTACATTGCAATCCCTAGGGAATTGGCAACTGCAGCCCTGTGCTCCTCAATGGAGGAGCTGTCTGGAAGTGCATCAAGTTGCAGGAACTTGGATAACAAGATGCACAAATCCACTGTGACTTACCAGGTGAGTTGGATGAACTGGATTGGTATCAGAGAAGCACTTACATGTGCATGAATGTAACTTCTCATGTGCATTGGGATATATTGTGGGGATAAAACCCTGTGGCCCTTTCAGTGTCCCTGTTGGAGGTATACACCAATTGTATAATCTCATTGGCAATAAAGCTTGACTGTAAACCCATATCAATGAGACCCTGCATGATGAGAGTGCTCTATGCCTACCCTCTCAACATGGCCATAGACCTGTTGTAGGTGATGCTCATTGTTGTTGATGTGGCCCAAGATGGTTTGAAGGTTGCCCTTGGTTGTTGAGGCAGCCCAAGACAGTTTCAAGCTGGCCCTGTATGGGTGACTGCTTGATGTTGAGAGTCTCAAAGGCTTCACCAATCTGTTGGTGCAGGAGAATGATTTCCTGGTGAATGGCAGTATTGTCTATGGATCACAACAAAGAGGTTGGTTATAGTGCAGGGTGCAGACATCATGTTTGCAAGTTGAAAGAGCAAGAGAGGGAAATGGATTGTGGAAGGTATATATACACTAGCCATGAAAATAACTGCGAACAACCCAAGGGTTTATCATCGCTGTCTATTAATAACTCCATCTATGCATTACTGTACTTACTCTGCCAACTGCTTGCCAATGATTTGAGTTCATCAAACACATTACAGATGGGCTTTAAGATAGTTTTTGCATTGGTTGAGTGCTCAGCATTCCTCATCTGCATCTGTATCCTCAGTGTCTTTGTCATCATCATCAGTGTAGGTACATGCTAATTGAAATTGTTGTCCAGCATCAAGTAAGGCAGTTGCAATTGTATGACTCATAATGGCATCCCCCCTTGAGCCTGCTAGTGTCCTTGCACTCTGAGGTTTCCATCACTATGGATGAATGTTGAATGCAGGGCATTTCATGTGACAGTGCCAATGGACAGCCACCCACAGGGTCATGTAAATATTATTGGCTTGTGTGCTTCAGGCAGAATGCATGAAGATGTGTCTGCCATGATAACAAACATCAGAAGACAGAACATGGTCTAGAACTTGACTTTGAGACCAATTCAATAGGTGCATACCTAAACTTTGACAAGGTAGACTGTGACTTGCTGCTTAACCAGTCTGATTTTCACTTGGCTCTCCTGGCAACATGCTGATGAAGTGGAGGATTCTCCAAAGAGTGGGTGTCAGGACTGGTCACCTGCCTTAGTGACAGGTCAGGGGTATGCACAGCCACACTGAACATCAAAGTTGTAGCCCAGGCTGAGAGGATCCCAGCAATATCATTATGTCAGCAAGATCTTTATTTTTAGATGAGATATAAGCAAAATGCTAAAATTTCCACAAGTCTTTGCATTTTTGGCACAGCCACACTAAAAACCAAAGTTGTAGCCCAGGTTGAGAGGATCACAGCAATATGCTTACATCAGCAAGATCTCGATTTTTGAATGAGATATTAATAGAATACTAAAATTTTTGAGAGTCTGCACTTTACCTCTCATATGTGCTTATGTAATCAAAAAAGCGGACTAGATACTTGGATTGTTGTTGCTGCACCACTTGTCCCTTCTAACATATGATTTTTTACTGCATTACAGTATACTGTTAGGATGTGATCTGTTCATTCCATACACAATTTGCATCCAATCCAGTGCTTTCTATGGATATAAATAGAAATAAATAGGGGTAAAAATGTGAAATCTGCTCCCATTTGTACAGTTCTTGACCAGTTGACTTGAAACTTTCACCCTTTGTTGGTCTGACATATATCTACTACATATCAAAATCACAGATTACCAGCCCCAGCCCTGCTGGAGATATGACCAGTTCTCCTCCTCCTCAGTGTATGTGCTGCAGCCTTTCATGGACTCCCCTGCATGGTTTTATAATACATTGGACTTATGGCAGATACATCATACTATGTCCATGTAAAAGAGCTTGGGTGGTTTCATTGGAAAATGTTATGTGGGGCCACTTTGTTGGTTTTTAGAGGCATGGGTACCATACACCCCCTCTGTGGATGACATGGGACTTAATACATGGGATGTCTTCTAGACCTATATATCTACCATCATTCAAAGTTTTGTTGGACACATGGACTTTCAGCATTTATTCCCACCTTCAGACAACTTCAGAATTGTGTCTTACTGTAGATGACATGTCCTGGAATTTTTCTTTAGCTTCAGAACTTACCATATTACATAATCACATTAGTAGAAACTTTCTGCTCTTGTTCCTTCCACCTCAGTGACTTCCATCCTGAGGTGAGCATACTTATATTCCACTTGTTACCTACTTCATACTGACCTACTATAGACTCATAGCTGCATTAAGTTTCAAGTCTGTTCATTGAGAATTGCAAGAGCAGGAAAGCAAATGAGAGCTGGGGAGCATGGGAAAGTGTGTGAAGGTTGGTTCAATATTTCCTCATGCTCTAAAGTGTATTGGGCAGATATTATTGTCAATAACCTTATGACATTCATGCAATATATAATTTTCAATTGTCTTTGGATCAATATCTAATGTTTCTCCCAATATAGACTAGTAATAAAAATTATAAATCTTCTCAAAATAAAAACTTGTGAGAGCCCATTAATTTGAATCATAATAAAGCATTGCATTTTCACTTTTGAATACTCTTTAGAGTGTGTGAAAACATTGAAGCCGCCACTGTGTGAGTGTTCGTGCTGCGACTCCGGGAATCTATTTTTGATTATGTAAGCACCTATGAATCTCGCGGAGACATTTCATGAAGTGTGTTCTCAACGACATGGCCAATGCCCCCGGCCAGAACGTACTGAAATTGCTGGCACTTGGAATTGTATTCCATGTCATCTTTATAGCATCTGTATTTGACTGCTATTTCACAAGTCCAGTGGTTCATGGAATGAACCATTATGGCTCTGCTCATGGCGAAGCAAAGCGTCTCGTCCTCATAGTTGGTAGGTATCCTCCAGTTACCTCGCTTCTGAGTGGACTCATTGAACCTGCAGCCGATGGTCTACGTGCCGATCTTTTGTTCACTCCAAACGGATTCGCGTTCAGCGAGTCTTCACCGACCGTGGTCGCACCCCACTTGCGCTCAATTGCGGAAGAACGCGGGGCGTTCGGCGTGTCACATACAAGAGTGCCAACGGAAAGTCGCCCTGGTCACGTTGCTATCATTGGTTTGTCTGCTTATACGCGTGCCATTCGTGATACTCACGTATCTTAGGCGGAATGTATGAAGACGTCTCTGCCGTAACAAAGGTTAGGCAAAGTAGACGCAGTGGACAGAACATAGCCTAAAACTTACTTTTTTCAGGGCTGGAAGACCAATCCAGTAGGTACATACTTAGAATTTTCCCTCTCCGCTTGCTCACTTCTGCAAGGTAGATTTCGACTCCGTGTTTAACCAGTCCAGCCGTACATTTTCATTCGGTTCTCCCGACATCCTGCCTATGTTCGCTCAAGGCGCAAGTCCCGACAAAGTGCTGACTTGGTGCTACGACGAGGAAGCGGAGGATTTTACGAAGGGTGCGTTCTCAAGACTCGTGATAGGTCTTGGTATAATCGATATCCCTTTTTCAATTTAGATGCAACCGCCCTAGACAATTGGGTTCTAGACAAGCTTCGTGCATTGTTTCAGAACGCGTCCACGGACACTACCTTAAATTCTCAACTACGGGGCGACAAAGTCATATTCTTTCTTCACTTGCTTGGGTTGGACACTACCGGACACGCGTATAGACCTTTTTCCAAGGTAGGTCAGACCGGCCTTGAGCCTTTTATTGGCTCACAACATCACCGTAGGAATACATGCGAAACATTCAGGCCGTAGATAACGTTGTTGATGATGTAGAGAACCTTGTTTCTCAGTTCTATGGGGACCGAGAGACGAGTTATGTATTTACTGCTGACCACGGAATGTCTAAGATAGGGAACCACGGGGATGGTGGTAATGTTTCTCTCTGTTTACTTCCCATTGACTAGTAATTTGACAGCTACGCTTAGATCCGGATAATACTCGTACCCCCTTGATTGCATGGGGTAAGGGCGTTCGCGGTCCACTCCCTGACTCGACACCTTCATCACACGATGTATATTCTAAACCATGGAATATGACCCACCTACTACGACGCGACGTATCGCAGGCAGACTTGGCTCCGTTGATGGCAACGCTTATTGGGATCAACTGGCCATCGAACTCGGTAGGCGTGTTACCTGATATTGACCCGACGCGAGCCGGTTACCTAGCACCCCTTGAAGGGGAGGAAGCGCTCGCTCGGTATTCATTAGTCAACGTAAAAGTTCTGCTGGAGCATTATCTGGTGAAACATGGTAAGCGGCATTCTGTGTTGGTCCTGGTGTCTACTGATTGCGCAAAGAAATGAAAGCTGCCCATGCCATTTTCTATAAGCCCTTTGATCTGCTGGAGCGCAAAGAACTGGGCGTGCCGGCTCGGATGCAAAAAGTTACCACCATCGAACGGCTAATTGCAGAGGGAAAGTGGTACGATGCACGTAGGTATTCCATGGAACTGAGCGAAGCTTGTTTGCAAGGTCTGCGTTATCTGGAGACGTGAGTAAGCAACCGTATCCGACACGGCACAAGCTAATGCGGAAGACAGCTACGACCGGCTCTTGATCCGTGCTATCGTTATTGTGGCATACCTCGGATGGGCGGCATACACCTCAATCTCATTACTACCGCCTGTAACCCCCCTCTCCGCATCCCGAAAGCGGGCAATCGACGCCGCTGCCATTGTTGTGTTGCTAGGTTTTTGGGCCGCGTTTTGGGTGCAGAAGTCGCCTGGGACGTTTTATGTCTATGTAGCTTTTCCCTGTTACTTCTGGAGGGAATTTTACTCTCGCGGTATACCGGCTCTTCGCAGATGTGTATCCGAATCTTCGCTGACATACCGAACGCTATTCGCACAACTGACCGTAGTGATCTCTGCACTACAAAGCATGGTGGTACGTTGGCATTCCTGTTCCTGTCATTCTTGCCTTCGGTTCACCGACTTATAAACAGCTTGCTTACACACATCGTTCGATATGGAGTGTCGGTTTTGTAGTGGTTGGTCTTTTGTGGCCGTTGTCCACGTGGCCATCGTCGTGGCTTTCTCAGAATTGGAAGCTCCTAGGGCTTTGGTGTGGGAGTTGTATCGTGACTGGTGTGTTTCCCCTCCTGGCGGTTGATAAAGAGGAAAGTCTGCCTTCGATGTGAGTGTTCTGGGTATTTCCCTATATGACCCACTTAACTTGCAAGTAGTTTGGCTGGTGGAGGTGTCATGCTGTTGATAGGGGCCCTTCATTTGTATCGTTCGGGTCAAAATGTTGTGGACAAGTCTATGCAGAGATCCGGTGTGGTGCAGGTAAGTTCTTTGAGTGCAAGTTGGTTTGCTACTGAATGTGTGCAGATGGGCTTGATTGTGGCCATGATGCTGGTCACCTCTAGCTCTGTCATGAGTTTACAGGCCAAGGCTGGATTGCCTCGACTCAATCAGATTGCTGCTTGGTTCATTCTCGGTGCGTGAATTTCCACTTCCTGACATCTGCCACCCCATTGAGCTTGTTGCTGTAGCATCATCCTCCGTGTGTCCATTCGCTTCAAAAGTACGCCATCCATCCCCAACATCCAAGATTATATCCTTTTTCCTCGCATTCGCTGTCTGCTTCGTCGTTTTATCGATCAGTGTCGAAGGACTTTTCTACTCTGCCTATACCTGCAACCTGCTTCTTTGGATAGAAGTTGAGGCACTTGTGCGGAAACCCGATGCTGCCAACGGAAATGGGACCGTGACTGACCAACAGCCATCCATATCCTACCGTTTCCGAGTGGATGATATCCGTATCGCCTTGTTTTTCTTGTTCTATGTTCAAGTGGGATTTTTTGGGACGGGCAAGTGAGTATTCGTAGTGCCATCTTCGTAATTGCCCCACTGATCCATCCCGCACAGTGTTGCTTCTATATCGTAAGTGGATATTCGGTTGACCCTGTTGCTGTGGCCAAGTGATGTACAGATCGTTCTACCTCGAGCCCGTGTATCGCCTTGTACCCATCTTCAACCCATTCTTGATGGCGGCTCTACTGGTTGGTTATCCCTTTGTTCACTCCAGAACACACAAAGTTCATAAGATCGCTTAGATATTCAAGATTGTATGTCCATACGTCATCCTATCTGTAGCCTTCGCTACTCTCAACGCACGGCTGCACCTCCCTCCGTTCTCCCTATTTTTGGTCGCACTCGCTCTGACAGATGGTAAATATCGTTGTTACGGTTACATTCTACGCGCTTACATGCACCTAGGGATGACAATGACGTTCTTTTTGAATGTCACGGATACTGGTATGTTCACACTAGCATATCATACACTGTTATTCCTAATCAGACGTGTATAGGTTCTTGGTTGGAGATTGGTCAATCTATTAGTTTCTTCTGTATTACCTCTCTACTACTGGTTTGGTCAGCCGGGATATGCGCAGCTGGGGAATATCTTATGGGCGATACACCGGTAGACTGTAAGTCGACCAAGGTAGACTGAAGTATTTGAGTGTAGTAGACCATGTGATAGAATGCGGACTGCATCATACTGCGTGTTTCTCTCTTCGCATCCCCTTCGACGTTTGTCTGTGTAGGAGTGCGGAATTGTGCAAATATCACACTAGTTGAATGATGGTTTCGAACACCTTGGATAAACCGCTTGCCTTGTTTGAAGCGGAATTTACATAAAGCACTAGCCTTATTCGTTTTCTCGCCAAATGTATATAGTCAGTATACATATACACCTTGTGCCGTATAATCGTCATATTCTTTTCCTCCTCCACTCTCTGCTTTTGTCTGACCCTCCCTACCTTTCTATCGCGTATACGGCATCTAATTGCACGCAGCCCCTCAGTCACTGTCATTTCGCTTCAACATCCCTTGAGTTTCTTCTCGCAAGGCCTTCCGGTGAGCTTTTCCATGTTGATGCGGTAGTTGACCATTTGGTTGATATTATATGTATATGATTTCCAATAGTATAATTACAGCAGTTTTCAAAAGTATGTGGAAAATCAATTCTGAGTTGTCAGTGATTGGCAACAGCCACACATGGACCCCATAAGCACCTAGTGTGAGAGACTGAGCTAATTTCCTTTCTAGGCTGACAATGTGTCAGCTCATGTGTATTAGCAAGTATTACAGTGCATTGCATAGCTAGTATCTTTGCACTACCATGTCCTCCTCGCCCTCTCCTGTTGGGATGAGAATCCACACTCTAGACAGGGTAGGAATGGTCAGGTAGCCTAGTGGTAAGGCACCCCAGTACTAGTGGGAGGACCCAGGTTTGATCCCTGGTCTGGCCAGTATTTTCAGTCATTATCTCCTACCTGCAAATCAGAGAGACAGCATGCATTTACTGTTGTTCTAACAGTTTATTTGAGGCTCAAGAAGACCATGAAGGGAAAGGCCTCAGCTTTGAAGGAAGTGAAATCCATCAAAACAAAGGAACTTCTTTTTTGCTGAGGGATGACAATTACCTCATGTTTCTACAAAGCATACTTGAGAAGCATGGCCAAGACCAGTACAAGGTCTCGGGCTGTAGGCACTATCCATTCAAATTCATGCCTCCCAAAGCAAAAGGGTACATATTTTCATTGTTATTAGCATCACACAATCTGATATTCTTGTAGTCAATGTGTCAATGACACAATGGATGTTGATAACAAGGCTGATTATAAGGAGATGGTTGGAAAACTTTGCCATGACAAATCCAGGACCATCAAAATACTTGTTGACATGAAACAGGTTGAGAGGCTTCCCTCGAGTGAGTCCAGAGATGAGACCAGTGATCCATCTGATGGCGATGACAACCTGGTATGTGGCATAAATGTTTTTTTGTTATAACTAGTATCACTCATTTCATTCATAGAAATCTTCATCTCACAGTGCTGCAGACCTTGACACTCACCTTGCACAATGGTGGATCAAACTCCAGCAGTTGCACAAGAATGAGCAGAACAAAGGATTCACGTATGTTGGACCCATGGGCCCCATCCTGTTGACACCAGCCATGATCTTGGACTGGTGTCATGCTCTGGTGCATTCCACTCTCTCTCTGTATGTCTCATGTCTTCTAATCTGTTCATAGGAGGATGGGGAAGCCACGCTGCGCTCCCCACCCAACCTTGAGTCCTTCAACATGGCTAACAAAGTGACGTATCTACATCCTATGCGCAAAGTGCAAGCTCTTGCCCAGCCTCCCCCTCCCACAATGCTGCCCCTTGATGTCAATGCTCTAACATCAGTTCTCCTCCTCCAAATGCTTACCAAGTCTGGGCTACTCCCCTCTTCTGTGCCCACCACTCCCAGTGGTCAGTCTATCCTGTCCCTGGTTACCCCTCCCCGAGCAAATGCAGAGCACAGCCCATCCTCGCCACTTGTTCCATTGCCAACTCAGCTCTCTTGCTTTCTTCATTTCGCTGAAGTGAACCTTGGCATTTGCAATGCTACAAAGTATGAGGTGGACCTCAATCTCCAGGGCATCAGCCCAGACATCCTTGCAGAAGTCGATGACAAAGTGCTTAGTGATGTTGGGATTTCTGTCAGTAACATCATTCATCTGAAAAGAGGTTGTGTGGTATGGTGGAACAGTTCAGATGCAAAACGAAAATGGAGCAATACTGAGGCATCGACAAACAGCACTGAACCCCCACGTCCAGCTCACAAGAAGGTCTTATACAAGAAGCATTTTTTTACAGGTGGTGGGAATAATTTTTCAGGCCCTCCTATGACACCTGATGACAACCTGGACAACTCTTTTTCAGTCCCAGCAGACTACAACCTTTTTTACAAGTGTGATGTACAGGGTCAGTGGTTACCTGTCCCAAAGGGTTATGTTGTTGACAAGAGTGGTGAGGACCTGGCGAATGACTTAGATCCATTCTATACTACATAGTCACTTCACATCATGTCGTGTTTTACCTCTAGTCCACTATGTACTTCGCAATATATTTCACTTGTTTGGGACATGTTGAGGTTTGAGTGTGAAGTCTGATATGTGGAGCACAAACAATGTATTGTACACACCAATACAGATGACACAGGCGTGGTGGATACCTACACTATGTACCTGGATGCTCTGAAGTATCCCTCTGCTTTCCCCGGTGTGATACTTTGACATGCATGAACAATTCCCGTGAGTAGGTGATTACCTGAATGGTGGTGCAGGTAACACTACAAGCATTTCACAATATTTTTTGAGAAAACATGCTGAAAAAATTGAAGAAAATGATACTCTTTTTTGACAGGTCTTTTCAAAGAAAAAAGGCAAAAATAATATACTCTTTTTTTTGCATGACTTGCCACAAAACATTGATTGATGGTAATACCCATTAGCACAGAAGCTAATCAGCACTCAGCCCAAATAAAAGAGTATCTCTTCTTTCAATTTTTTCAGCATATTTTAGGATGAAAAATTGTGAAATGCTTGCAGTGTAAGCTTTGACAGATGAAAACACTTGTTTGACAGGGTTGTAATCAGGTGAATATGGCAGCAAGAAAATAAGCTTACACACTAAAATGGGTTAGTTGAAGTGAATGTGCTGGAAGGAAACACTTATGGTGCATGTCTTCAACTAGAGTACGAACGGCCTCTCCCTGATGGATGCGACAATTGTCCATGATGATTACACTATGTGCACTGGGGTATGGGTTGGTGAACAGCAGCTTGAACATAGATTAGTATTGCTGATATGAAGAACAATCTGTAACGTACCACATGTTCCCTCAAAAAATGCATGAACCGCTCACCATCCAGACCCTTCAGTCAACTATTGGCCTGAAACTGGGACACCCGACATGTACAATTGACCCTAAAGGTGGGCCTAGCTGACACCGGCTGACTAGCCCTGAAGGGGATAGGCCGAGGTGCAAAGGTGTTTCAGCCTACCCCCCTGGAAGTGGGGTTGGCTGACCTGGCTGGAGGATGGCCCACCCCCCTGAAGGTGGGGTTGGCCTACCTGGGTAGGGGATAGCCAACCCCCCTGAAAGTGGGGTCAGCCTACCTGGGTAGGGGATGGCCTACCCCCTGAAAGTGGGGTCAGCCAACCTGGCTGGAGGATGGCTCACCCCCCTAAAGGTGGGGTTGGCCAACCTGGGTAGGGGATGGCTTACCCCCATGAAAGTGGGGTCAGCCGACCTGGGTAGGGGATGGCCTACCCCCTAAAGGTGGGGTTGGCTGACCTGGCTGGAGGATGGCCTACCCCCCTGAAAGTGGGGTCGGCCAACCTGGCTGGAGGATGGCCCACCCCCCTAAAGGTGGGGTTGGCCAACCTGGGTAGGGGATGGCTTACCCCCCTGAAAGTGGGGTCAGCTGACCTGGCTGGAGGATGGCCCACCCCCCTGAAAGTGGGGTTGGCCGACCTGGGTAGGGGATGGCTTACCCCCCTGAAAGTGGGGTTGGCCGACCTGGGTAGGGGATGGCCTACCCCCTAAAGGTGGGGTCAGCCGACCTGGCTGGAGGGTGGCCTACCCCCCTGAAAGTGGGGTCAGCCAACCTGGGTAGGGGATGGCTTACCCCCCTGGAAGTGGGGTCGGCTGACATGGCTGGAGGATGGCCCACCCCCCTGAAGGTGGGGTCAGCCTACCTGGGTAGGGGATGGCCCACCCCCTGAAAGTGGGGTTGGCCAACCTGGCTGGAGGATGGCCCACCCCCCTAAAGGTGGGCTTGGCCGACCTGGGTAGGGGATGGCTTACCCCCCTGAAAGTGGGGTCGGCTGACCTGGCTGGAGGATGGCCCACCCCCCTGAAAGTGGGGTCAGCTGACCTGGGTAGGGGATGGCTTACCTCCCTGAAAGTGGGGTCAGCTGACCTGGGTAGGGGATGGGTTACCCCCCTGAAAGTGGGGTTGGCTGACCTGGGTGGAGGATGGCCCACCCCCCTGAAAGTGGGTTGGCCAACCTGGGTAGGGGATGGCCTACCCCCCTGAAAGTGGAGTCAGCTGACTTGGGTAGGGGATGGCCCACCCCCCTGAAAGTGGGGTCGGCTGACCTGGGTGGGGGATGGCCCACACCCCTGAAAGTGGGGTTGGTCAACCTGGGTAGGGGATGGCCTGGGGGATGGCCCACCCCCCTGGAAGTGGGGTTGGCTGACCTGGCTGGGTGATGGCTCACCCTCCCTGAAAGTGGGGTCAGCTGGCTTGGGTGGGGGATGGCTGACCTGGGTAGGGAATGGCCTACTTGGCTGGAGGATGGCCACCCCTTGAAGGATGGGGTCAGCTGATGAGTCTGAGAGATGGATGTCCCAAACACCAGATGATGAAGGTATAAATTCTTGTCATTGGAACTTATTGTCATGGTTAAACAATTTTATTTGGTATTTACAGCACATGTATAGATAATGCCATTTATAGTGTGAACTTCAGCCAGGAAGATGTCCCTTTCTTCCCTTGTTCAAGTTGTTTGGCATTTTTAGGCATAGTGAAAGTAAAAGATTTAGGTGGGAGGGACTCTCCATCCAACCCCATATTTTTGCCACAGTCCATATAGTTGCATTCATAGGATAGAGCCTTTTGTCCTGAACCCACCTCCCATTTTTGAATAGTTCCACATTGAGGGCATTGGAGTGGCAGGTGGTTACCCCAGGGTCTGATCTTCTTGTCAGTCCAGACCAATTTAACCACCACCAGGTCTTCTGACTCCCAAGTAATCAATATGATGTTAGAATGCCTACCCAGCATTGCAGAGTCATGTAGGGCAAAGAGTGCTGCAAGAGTATCATGGACCTTGGGTTGAAACTACAAAATGTCAGATTAGTCACCATGACATGAGGATACTCACATTTGGGCAGCTTTTTTGACATCTTTGAAACTTTTTTCCTTGGTGACTATAGAACCACAGACATTAAAAATCATATCTGCACCCTTCACCACATCTTTCAAGGGGGTGAGAAGGAGTTCAAGAACCTTACCCAAGTTAGTTGGAGGTCAAGGAGAAGACTTGGTTCAACATACCTCAAGAACCTTGGAGGATACAGCTTCCCCATGAAGCAAGCCAGCAAAGAGATCACCCCTCTCTTCATCACTATGGGTAGTGATGATCAGGACCACCCTTGAATTATGGAGAAAGGGATTGTGCCAGGTTGGATGCAGCCTTTTCATATACCTCCATAGACTCAGGAGTAGCAAGGTCAAAACCCAACTGAGAGAACTTGTAGCCACCTTTAGGAAAGTAATTTTCCAGGAAGGAGTGGAGCATCTTGACCTGGGAATGACCAACCTCCAAGGCCTCTAGGTGGAGGTGGACAAGGGCTGCAGGGAGGGAGGCTACCTGAGAGGTCATGCTATGTTGAAATCCCCCTAAGAGGAGAGGACGATCAGACAAGATGGTTTCCCCTTTGGAGTAGAAAGCCTTGCCTGTTGTTGAGCATGGCATAAAAGGTGGAGGTGGAAAATATAGACTTACAAAATAAGGTTGGGGGTTGCCTTTTGTTTTTTGCCAATGGCAGGTAACACATCTGAACTTGACATCACTACCTCTTACTTTCTCTGTGGAGTCCTCAGGTACTACCAAGCACCTATAGCAAACCACTCTACCACACTCTTCCTCATCACAAATCCAGACATCCCCACCATCTCTACACATAACACAGAACTGTGGAGTATGAGCAGATGTGTGAGATGTGTTATAATACTCACAGAGTTTGTCATGGCCTGCAACTTAGGAGAAGGCTTCTGGGCAGCAAGCTTGGCCTTGCCCCTCTTCTTCTGGAGGACATACAAGTTGATTCTTGCAGCATGACCTCCAGTAACCTTCCTTGCAGTCTGCTTGGTTCTAGCCATGGTGATATCAAAGCTGTTGCAACAAGGAAGTTTTACATGTATATACAGTGATAGTGAAGAGGTAAACAGTTGAGATAAGGTGACAATGGTAAGGAATCAAGGGATGGATAATAAGCAGGGGGAGAACCAAGAGAAAGTACATACAATGAACAAGGGGTTCAAGAGCATGGGTGAGTAACAGGGAGAAGGGGAAGGAGCAGGAGGGATGACAGGGAGTAGGTGTGAGGATCATGTTGCCAGAGGGAAGATGAATGAGCAACGAACCTTGTTTTTAACAAAGGGGGGAGGGCTGAAGGAGGGCGGGTGGGTGAATTTTGAGCCAGCAGTGATGATGACAGAACAACGAACCTGTGTTTAAAAATGGAGGAGGGCAGATGGAGGGGGGTGGGTGGATTTTGAGCCAGCAGTGACAATGATAGAATGAGAACCTTTATCTAAAAATGGGGGGGGCAGTGGGAGGGCAGGTGGGTGAATTTCGAGCCAGCAGTGATGACAACACAGCGACGAACCTTTATTTAAAAATGTGGGAGGGCAGAGCGAGGGCGGGTGGGTGAATTTTGAGCCAGCAGCGATGACGACAGAACAATGAACCTTTATTTAAATGGGGGAGAGCAGAGCAAGGGCGGGTGGGTGAATTTCGAGCTAGCAGCGATGACAACAGAACTACAAACCTTTATTTAAAAATGTGGGAGGGCAGAGTGAGGGCAGGTGGGTGAATTTTGAGCCAGCAGCGATGACAACAGAACAATGAACCTTTATTTAAATGGGGGAGAGCAGAGCAAGGGTGGGTGGGTGAATTTCGAGCTAGCAGTGATGACAACAGAACTACAAACCTTTATTTAAAAATGCGGGAGGGCAGAGCGAGGGCAGGTGGGTGAATTTTGAGCCAGCAGCGATGATGACAGAACAATGAACCTTTATTTAAAAATGGGGGAGGGCAGAGCAAGGGCAGGTGGGTGAACTTTGAGCCAGCGGCGATGATGACAGAACAATGAACCTTTATTTAAAAATGGGGGAGAGCAGAGCGAGGGCAGGTGGGTGAATTTCAAGCTAGCAGTGATGACAACAGAACTACAAACCTGTGTTTAAAAATGGGGGGAGCACAGGTGGGTGAATTTCGAGCCAGCAGCAATGACAACAGAATGACAAACCTTCATTTAAAAATGGGGGAGGGTAGGGGGAGCACAGGTGGGTGAATTTTGAACCAGCAATGATGATGAATGAATTACAAACCTTTTTTCTTAAGAACAGGGGAGTGCAGGTGAGTTGATTTTGAGCCAGCAGCAATCACGAATGACAGACCTTTTTGTTTAAAAAAAAAGGGATAGCTGAGAGGGAGCACAGGTGGAGTGAGAGAGAGCATGAACAAGCTGACCTGTTTTGGGTGAGGATCTTGGAGGGCAACTGATTGTCTCCAGTGTGCGCCGATCTACAGACCAATAAGCACCGTAATGGGCATGTGTTGTTTGCCGAGTGTTCTGTCAGATAGTGACATGTACCAATCATGATCTGAATTCAGACCCAAACATTGGTTCTACAGGGACTGCCAGCATGTGGCCTCTGGCTGTCAAACAGCTCTGCATGCCAAGCACTCCAATAATTCAAAATTAATTTGATGACTGTAGGAAGAAGCTATGTATAATACAAATGTTGCAAATGGTGGGTAACTGGGGCATTGGCCCTGCCAGACCTGTAAACTGCTAAGCACAGGCACCACACTGTGTGCATGACCATAATGGACACGTGTTCATTGCCAAGCATTCCCACAACTGTAAATCACTTGGCTTGCAGATAATCTGATCCCTTCACTTGGCCTGATTAGGAAATTGCATAGGTCTACTATCTGCAAGCCGCAGTACTAGCTACGTCTGATAGTTCCACACCATTTGCGAGGTCTACTGTCTCTCTAATGTGTTTCTTATGTGTACATGTTTGTTTGTGTTGGCAATGTTTGCCGAGCGTTGCAACAATTCAAATGCAATTCAAAAACTGTAGCATGTGCATCCTGTAATTCAGCTGACTTGGCAGTATCCATAATTGGACGTGTTGAAAATTTCGGAAAGTCACATGCATCCCCTTTAGGTAGTACCTACACATGTTGACATGTTGAAAACCTTGGTTGTAGCTATTATTACATTAATTACTTACATTACTTACATTACTTATGTACTTACATTAGCATTGACGAGTGAACAACCTTGCCAATTCACGTGCATGCACAAGCACACACAAACACATATTTATATATCAGGCTCAAGCAATTTGTTTGCTTTTGTCTTTTGTCTCATTCCCTTCTCTCTCGTTCCCTCCTTTCTCATTCCCTTTCATTTCCTCCTCTCTCATGTGTCTCGTGGGCTCCCCCACTCTCATCATCTCTGGTCACCCCTGGCTGCTGCACCTCTTCTCTTGTATTTTCAGTATGCATGTCCACCTTTGCATTATCAGTATCATTAGTAATCACTCCCTCTCCTCCCTCTTGTTGTGTCTGGTCTCCCCTGGCCTCCTGGTACCTGTGCCTCCCCTCTCGTATTTCCAGGTATGCATGCCCATGTGCACATTATCAATATCGTCACTAATCACTCCCCCTCTTGCTCTCATCATCTCCACTCTCCCCCTGCACCTCCCCTCGTGCTTCTGCTATGCATGCTCACCTGCATGTTATCGATATCATTAGTAATCGCTCTCCCCTCTCGCTATCGCCTCTGCTCTCCCCTGCACCCTCCCCTCACAGGTATGCATGCCCACCTGCATGTTATTGATATTGTTACTAATTGCTCCCCCTCTCGCTATTGTCTCTGCTCTCCCCTGCACCCTCCCCTCACAGGTATGCATGCCCACCTGCGTGTTATTGATATGATTAGTAATTGCTCTCCCCTCTCGCTATCACCTCTGCTCTCCCCTGCACCCTCCCCTCACAGGTATGCATGCCCACCTGTGCATTATTGATATCGTTACTAATCACTCCCCCTCTCACTATCGTCTCTGCTCTCCCCTGCACCCTCCCCTCACAGGTATGCATGCCCGCTTGTGTGTTATTGATATCATTACTAATTGCTCCCCCTCTCGCTATCATCTCTGCTCTCCCCTGCACCCTCCCCTCACAGGTACGCATGCCCACCTGTGTGTTATTGATATCGTTACTAATAGTTGTCATTGTGTGCATCTACAAGAAGTCTAGCAGGTAGGTCAGTGGATGGCATTGTTGACACTTTGTCCTCCCTCATAGGTTATCCCATGCTACCTAGTGTAGACTGCAGGCTACATGATGGTGGCATGGTATCCCTCCATCTGCATTGCACCTGGCCAGTGTATTGTAAGCATGGGGAGACTTTTTTTTGTCTGTGCCTGCTGTGCAGGTCAGCATGTTGGATCTGAGGGTTTCTAGTCTGTGCCTGCTGTGCAGGTCAGCTAATTATTTTGTCTTGAGTGTTGTGATGAGTCTGTGCCTACTGTGTGGGTCAGCTTGTTAGTTGGGTGTGTTGGCATGATCTCAGTCTGTGGGTGTGATTGGAGTCCATGCCTGCTGTGCTGGCAAGCTTGTCACATCTGTGGGCATGATGTGAGTCTGTGCCTGCTGTGCTGGCCAGCTTATTATTTGTCTTGTGTCTTGTAGTCGGTGTGTGATTGTGTTTCTGTCATGTAAGTGTTGTGTCTCTCTCATACTATATGTTGCTTATGCATTTGTCTAGGTCTGTTTGCTGTTTCAATCTCCAAGGTATGTTGGCAGTTTCTTGAAGGTTTGTTACTGACCACAACACTAGGGATAGATAGATTAGTAGTGGGTTACTTGTGTTGAACTTTGAGTGTCAATTTTTTCTTGAGTACTTACTGTTGTCCTGGGGGAGGGCCCCCTCTAGGATGGCAGCAGAGGCTCTGTTCCTTTAGGAACTTTTTACTTTGTATTAATTTGTGACTCCACTTGTAGTTGATCTTTTGCAATGTATTTTGACACTGGAATGTAATCATCATGTCTTGAATTTGCCATCTTTTTTGAAATTTGGTGTGTCTAACCCTAACCCTAAGCCATTAACTTGATTTGGTACACTAAGTATGCAGGCACTAGGCATGTCTTACTAAGAAGTTCACAGCTTAAAATTTTAAGTCTATTGCTTATCATAACTAAATTGCTCCCTTCCCAACAGACTTGAGCTGAATGCATTCAGAAGCCTCAGATCCAGCCCTCTCAGTGCTGGTGGATGAAATCCTATCATCTGTACTCAAGGGATCCAGACTCTCCTCTTCAGTACTGACAAGATCTGACCTCAGGAAGCCAAGGTATTCCATGTGTGTTTCTTGTTGATGGCACACTTTGATCCCAATCCTGGGATATGATAGACTTCGAGTCATGTCCTGATTGAATAATCTCAGATCATCTATGTCAGGAGTAGAGATACCACCAGTTGAAATCTCCAAGGTAGAACTTGAGTTGTCTTCTCTGGTGATTGCCCATGCAGTCCTGAACCCCTGTGAGTACACATCTCCAGGTGCTTTATCTAGGTGTCTGATGATGGGTGAAAGATGTAACAAAATGGGATGTGGACAGGTTTTCCCAACCTGTTGGTAAGCATGTGGACAAAACCACATATTTTGAATATCCCAAGTGGGGGCACATTTGGGACCCTGCCACAGTCCTGGACCTGCATGGTCGAGTGCTGGTTTGGTATCTCCCTGGTATCATGCCTTCTCAGAGAGTTGTATGGCTCTATTCCACCCTGGTGATCCAAGCTTAATGTTGAGTAGGAACATCTCAACCAAATTCACCTCCTGTTGAAGGGCAGTCTTGTCAAGGAGGCTAAGAATAAGAACCAGGCCAACAAGAGGTTTGGTCATAGGCATGTCCCAGAGGTTGACCCTGCCATTGGGGATGCCATCTTTGGACATGGAAGGCTCATGACTGCCATTGCAACTTTCCAGCAGGGTCATATGGTCATTTCTCTCTCTCCCTTGTCTAGGTATCAAGGCTGATATTTCTACAGAGATTGGTTGATAGACTCTATGAAAGTCCACATCTCAGATCCCCAGCTGTAAAACAATATCTTCAAGATATTGCTTATGCAGAGGAGTTCTGGAACTCCATTGCTGAAGTCACACTGCCAGATCTCGCTTGTGTGGGCAAGCAGGCTATTGCAGCCAAGGATGACCTGGACAGGACCATATCTAGAACCACCACTCCTTGGCCTTCCATCTATGTGGGGATAGATGTCATAGTCAACCAAGAGACTCCTCCTCACCTAGACACCATTTCCGCTCCCTCTCTGCTGGATTTGGTAGTGAGCCTGGGAACTCATGACTCACACTTTCATATTTCCAATCTTGGCATTATTTTTGCTTATCTCCCAGGCACCATGATTTATCTAGCAGGCAAGTTTCTCCACCACTCAGTGCCCAAGTGGGAGAAGGGTGAGAGGATAGCCCTGGCTCACTACATGAAGGACATGGTCCATAGCAGGTTTGGGGTTCAGAGGCCAGCTTTCACCCAGCAAAAGGACATTCTTGGGAAATTTTTACAGGCTTAGCACATCATTTAGCTGATGTCAATGTCCATGTCAATTAGCCGATGTCACCCTCTACCAAATAGTGTAGTATCTGATGTGTCAGAAGGTACATACCCACTGTTGTTCCAACATGCAATGAAGAAGGGCCAAAGTGCTGGGCAAAAGCTCTGGTAGAGGATCATTGTACACTTTCCAGCCCACCAAGACCAGAAGAGGAAAGCTCATATACAAGGAAGTCGATGCTAGCCACCTCTACCTCCCATCTGGTAGTCAACCTTCCACTCCCAGGACCCCAAGGACCAGAATATTCTCCCAAAATCTTGATATCCCAGGTTTCTCTAACTCTGAGTGGAATGATGTAGAAGATGCCCCCCAGTCCCAAAGGCTTACAAAGGTAGGTACTCTGAATTGGGAGTTGACCTGAACTAAAACTTCCCTGCAGAGTCAAAATGACTTTATCAGAGAGTGGTTGCCTTGGAGAACCAAGTATCTCAATGTTATTCTGGAGGAAGAGCAGCTGGCTAAGGGGGGAATTTGTGAGGAATGTTCTCAGGCAGAAGGATGTATTAGATGCATGTCCTGCACTGGTGTACATGCCTGGTGTGGTCCCTGTGCTGTCAAGGCTCACAAGAACCTTCCTTTTCACAAGGTCCAAAGGTGGAATGGTACTCACTATGAGGCTACCTCCTTGATGGAACTTGGCTTCTTGTGGCATATAGGGCATGGGGGGCTGCCATGTCCCCGAGGCCCAGAGAACCCCAGTCTAGAGGAGTCTGGCTATGAATCTGGAGAAGGACCTCCACATTACAGGTCAGTAGCTTTTGCTCAAGGAGGCCCTATGATAACCCACCCTGCCAGGAGGTCCTCTCGATCCCAAATGACCATTGTGCACACCAAGGGCATTTTTACCCATGAGATCTCTTGGTGCAGTTGCCCTGGGTCAGATCCTAATGACTGGCACCTTGAGTTGCTTCGGGGATGACTCTTTCCAGCCAGTACAGTGAGCTCAAAAACCCTTTCCATGTTGACCCTAATTTCAGTGCATGCAGTGTACTGCTAGATACCATGGGAATTTTGCTTAGCGTTGGTGGAGTCATAAATAGTACTTACTCTTGGCTACAAAATGGCCCCTAGGTCATGTGATTTGGTTCACAGGCTGGCAAGATATAAGCAATATGAAACAGCAATGTCATGGAAAGGGTTTTTGAGCTTTTGAATAGATGGGTATTCTAGTACTTGGTATAACCTCCTTTTGCTTTCAACACTGCCTGAACCCTTCTAGGCATACTCTCAATCAACTTCTGACACTCTTCAACTGGTATCCCTTCCCATTCCATGTGAACTCTCTCCCACAATTCATGAATTCCACTAGGGGGGTTTTCATGTTGTGCAAGCCTCCTCTTGAGACAACCCCAGAGATGCTTGATGGGGTTTAGGTCTGGAGACTGTGCAGGCCACACCATGGTCTGGAATTCTTGCTCTTCCAGCCAATTCTTGACCATTCTGCAAGTGTGCTTGGGGTCATTGTCCTGCTGAAAGATGATGTCAGGAGGATTGAGACCATAATACTCCAGGGTTTGCTGGAGCTCATCCCTCAAAATTTGAAGGTAAAGGTCCCCATCCATCCTACCATCAGTCTTGGTAGCAAAGCCAACTCCCTGCCAAGTCATACAGCCCCACATCATAAGGGAACCTCCTCCAAACTTGAGGGTTCCTTCAACCAGCCTATCACTAAGCCCCTCACCTGCCCTTTTCTATGCCCATTTGTGTCCATCTGACCCTAAATGATTGATTTTGGTCTCATCAGACCATATAACCTTTTTCCAGTCCTCTACAGTCCAGTCTTTATGAGCCAAAGCAAAATCCAAATGAGCCTTGTAATGTCTAGCAGAAAGAATTGGGTGTTTGGTCTTGACTACAGCCTTCATACCAGCTTTCTTCAGGTGAAGATGAACTGTGCTGGCAGAGAGAGGTTGATTGGTAAAGTTGGACAGAGTTTTGGTCACTTGGACAGCATTTTCAGCCTTCCCAGAAGTGATGGGATGTTGAGCATGATGAATATTGGTAGGGGAGAGCCTAGTTGGATGACCTCCAATGGCCTTTGGAAGGGTAGGACACTCTTTGGAACAAAGTTTGGATATGGTGGAAGGGCTGACACCAGTTTGCTTGGCAATGGCTTCACCACAAAGTCCAGAATCAAGCAAGGAAAGGATGGTGCTTTGTTGAGTAAGGGAAAGGGCTCTGACCAAGATGGTAATGGGGAATAATGAACTGTGTGAACTTTTTTGAGCTCAGACACCACATTTGCATATGTACCTTTGTTTGTACTAACAAACATTAGCAAATATACTATGATTCTACTCACCAATTCAAAAGCTCAAAAACCCTTTCCATGATGTTGCTGTTTCATATTGCTTATATCTTGCCAGCCTGTGAACCAAATCACATGACCTAGGGGCCATTTTGTAGCCAAGAGTAAGTACTATTTATGACTCCACCAAAGCTAAGCAAAATTCCCACGGTATCTAGCAGTACACTGCATGCACTGAAATTAGGGTCAACATGGAAAGGGTTTTTGAGCTCACTGTATATCTAAGCCCAAGACTGCCTTCACCTTTGATGTGCTCAATCACTTCCTTGTTGATGCTTTGGAGTGCAAGACTTCAGCTATGAGCTTCTATCAGAAGCTGAAATGGCTCACCAATAATGCATTTCCTGACAGGGTACCAGTTGAGTGCCTCTTCCTGTTTGGTGGCTTGTGTTAATACTGCTTTCTTGGCTTGATAGGATAGGTACAGGGAGCTGATGAGGGTTTCTCGATTGTGGAGGGATTTGAAACATAGGAAATGGTTTGGTTTTGGTCATGATACAGAAAAAGATCCAGGAGAGGGGGGACTTGCCCTTTTCTGCCCTGCCTGCCCCCAACCAGGTCTGAATTTACCTACAGACTGTAGAGGTCGATATGACAGGTAGGAGGCTTTAATCTATTTACATTCAGATTCTAACCTGCTTCAGTGATACTGTAATGAGAAGATATGTCATTGATGGGAACTTCACAGCTCAACACATGAAAATGAACAAGCCAGAGTTGGATGTGGCCTTGTCAGATGGAAAAGGCTATATGGTTTCAGAGGGACCCTATCAGAGTCATCTCCAACAGTCTTTGGATAGCAAGGAGGTGAGTGGTCATAAGGTCTTGGAGTTTACCCACTGACCATGCCTTTAGAGATCCACCTGCAGCAATCACAGGGCAATCAATGCTGCCAACATCAACAAGTCCAACCTCCAGTCGACTGGGATTGGTGCCACAGCTTGTGCCCGACATGGTTGCTTTGTTCCCCACTCTGTGGTAGATTTTCAAAAAGGGGAAAGGTGAGTGAACTTGGTGTATTGAAATTGGTGCCTTTGGACCAAATTGTTGGCCAGGTATATGAACACGGACTACTCCATTTGCAATGCTCTTGGGTATTGTTCTGAGGCATCACAAAATCCCTGGTCATTTATGATGTAGGGTGCCAGTGGAGTGTCAACTTCCATCAACGGGTAAAGTCTAGTCCCTCTCTCCTTCTTCCCCCAGTTCTGGAAATCATTCCTGCTGTGGGGAAGTTCCATTTGGCTGCACACAAGCTCTCTTGCTTTCCAAGGTACAGCCTTAACTTTATCAAGGGTGCAGGCCACTTGGATGGAGAAATTCTGGAGACATTGTGGGCTCCATTCAATAAGATCTCCCCAACTGCCAGGTCTATGAGTCAGGCCCACAGGCAAGAGGTGTATGATGATCATATGAGGGATTCTAACTGGAAAAAGCTTGTGGGAATAGGTGAGGTTTTTTTTCTTGCAGGGGAGTGAAATTTACCCCAAACTTCAAAGTCCCATCCTTGCTGAAGAAACACAAGATGGCCAACAAGTGTCTGGAGGAAATGAATCAGGCATATGAGCAGTTGACTGCTGTTCTAGATCCTGACAAGGTTGCTCAATGGGAATTGGATGCTCTTAGGGTAGAGGCAGATAGGGGGGAGGCCCTAGATATTTATTTGTTGAAAGGGGACAAAGGTCTGTCTGTTGGATGGAATGATGTCTTGGTCTGATGATTTTTGTAGCTCCCACTGAAGTGCAGTTAAAGCTCACCAAACACCCAAAGGCCCCTTCAGGAAACCTTGGTTCTGTGGCCTGGCTTGCAGAAGGAATCAGCATTGAAGACTCACAGTGGGGTCTCTGTTGAACTGAAGGTGATTTTCTTGCTGACCAGACCTGCAGGGACCAGCTGAGATCTGAACTCCGACAACTTCCCAGGCCCATGTCCACCAGGCAAGAAGTCAAAGCTTCCCAGAAGAGGCAAAGACTCTCTGCCAGGATTGAAACATTCCATAGTAATGGTCAAGCATTTTTCAAAACTTTGGAGATAGATGGTACTTTCATTCCCCAGGATGATCCAGCATTCTGTGGGAAAGAAGAAGATGAGGATGAGGATTGGGAGTTCTGGCATGATGATGAAGGGGATTGGGAAGCTCCTGAAGAGGACTCTGAGGAGCTGGCTTCTGAGCTCATGAGTATATGGATGCCATCTTCCATTGGGGCTGCTAAACTAATGGAGCTGGGCCTTCATGGCCTTCTCAAGGAGGAAAGGGAACTCAGGATTGGACAAGCTAATGATTGTCTAGACCAGCTTAGGACTGACCTGGGAAACAAGGCCATGTTATACTGACAGAATTTCAGGACTTCAAATTCCACTAGGGAGGGTACCAGATCCAAGAAGGAAATCCAAAAAGTGGTGGCCAGGGTCAACAAGCATGTCAGAAGTTATCAAAGGGCCAGGCAGGCCATTCTCCAGTTGGACCCTGATGTTAACATCAAAGAAAGGTATCAAGAAATCCAACCAGAGGATCTTGCAGTGAGTAAGGAGGTGACAGAGGAAAACAGGTTTGGACAGGGGACCAGTAAGCTGGCCTGGTTTTGGATGATGGATGGTGATGAGAGGCAGCTGAATGTGGAGGCTGGGGGGTTGATGGCAGAATGTAAGTGTATACTCCTTCAATATATCTTACTAAAAGTTATGCTCAGTTTACCAAATCAATTGGCTCAAAGCAAGGGCAAGAAGAGACGGATGGAAAGAAGTATTGCTGGTGAGGCATGAGATGCTGTGGACTAGTTTGTGGTTCAAGCACCACAAGAACATATGGGAGAAGAGGGCTCTGCAGTCCACCGAACCTGGGAAAGAAGCTTATGCTAATAAGCAGATTGGGTTGTGGAGTGACTTTGACAAGAAGGCAAGGTTGATGTTCCAAGGTAAACAAATGGATTGTAATTAGAACAGCAGTATATACATTCCATTTATTGTCCTACTGCACAAGGCTTTGGACTTCGTATCTGAATCATAGTGAATGACAAATATGTCAAAACACATTGATATTTTCCCTAAAAGAGGAATAGCCGATCATTTTTCAACCACCTGCCTAAATCAGGTAAGGGCCGAAAATTTTCACCTCATCCCACTGCAACAAAATCTCTACTGCCACTTACCTCCCCAACATTGCACTATCCCATGGCTGATTGGTCTGAAGCCTACTCTACTATCCTGTCATCCTATTTGGGGCAGTACAAAGAAGCAAGGGGGAACTCAGAGCTCCAAAATGAGATTTTGGCTGAGGTGAAGTCAGAGATCCTCCAGCAGGCAGCTCCAGGTTCTGTGGCATTGCCTAATAATTTGAGAGTGGTGTGACATCTTTTTGCATTATGTTGGACATGTCTCAAGTTTATCTAGGCCATCAGAAGGGTGTTCTTACCAGAACTAGACCCTGAAGACTGAGATGACGAGGAGAACATCATCCTGCACATCCTGTCTGTTTCTGAGAAAAGGAAGGAAGATGCTGGGGAGGGTGAGCATGTCAGGGAAGAAAGGGCAAGGCCAACCAAGGCTGGAGACTACAGAAAGCCATTCACAGCCTTTACTTGTGGCCAGAGACTCTTCAAGGATGACCTGGATTTGTATGATAGGGAAAGGAGGGATACCAAGGACCCAAAGACCATAGGCCAAAGGACTAAGATTGTCCAAAAGTGGTGGGAGTCTCTCTCTGATGATAGAAAAGCTGAAGCTGGGAGGGCTGTGGAAAAGTGGAATAAATTAGGTGCTCCCAAAGAGACCCATGATTTGTATGTGCCCATCTCATTGTAAGGCCTTATGCTAAGCTTGCTAATGCACAGATACTGGAGAAAAAATTTCCCCAGCATGGCTAGAGAGTTCATTGACACAGTTCGAAGAACCATGGGCTGCCACATAGTGATGTTTTCAGCCCATGAGGCAGGGAAAAATCAGATCAAGATGACAGTGTAAGTTCCATTTAACCTGGTGCATCCCATGCTAAGGAAGACATCTAGTTTTGAGACACCTCCTGCTGATGGGAAGAAAGCTTTCACTGAGTCATCAGAGTCCAGCAAGGATTGGGTTTTGAATGGAGAGCATAGTTTGACTGACTATCTTTTGACTGCCCCTGGTGAGTTTGGTGTATTTTCTATGTGTACCTAAACTGATCAATACTTAGTTGAGGAAGAAGATCTGAAGGAGAAGCAAGAGGTGGAGATAACTGTTGACGAGGATGGAAATCCTGAAGTGCCATCTTGGTCTGGGCAGAAGCTGAAGGTCCAGCAGAATTTGGCAAGAGCAGTTTTCCAAGCAGCTTATGGTGGGTTCTTGGTTGGAATGTGGATGTCAGGTGGTTGGTTGAAGGCACAAACATAGCCAAGTTTACAAAGAGGCCAAAGGCCAAAGTTCCCTGGGGATTACTTATCAAGTCTCCTCTGGAGTATCTAGACAAAGAGTCCATTCCAGATGGATTTACTATGAAGGATCCTTCAAAATGGACAAAGGCAGACCTTTGGTTGCTTTGGACTCATTGGCATTCCCTAGAGGGTGAGGATAAGGTGATTGTGTCATTTATCAATTGCAGAAAGGAGGATGCACCATTGGCACTTCAGTCTGACAGGAAAGGGAAGGCCAGCTCTAAGAAGAAAGTATATATGAGCCCTGGGGATGACAGTGAAGCAAGTGTGGGTCCCATGGGGATGGTTGGTGGCTCTGATTCCGAGTGGGAAACTGGTGGGGTTCCTAAGAGGGGGGAGGTAGCTCCTGGAAGGGCTGAGGATGATACCCCTCAAGAAACAAGTCCTGCTTGGCATGCCAGCAAGGACAGAGTCAAGTTTTTAAAGTCTCTTTCCATCATGCCTCAGTACCAAGAGCTGGTTGAGCTGGTGCTTGCCTTACCCAAGACAGTGAGTGACAAATATATGGGGGGACCCTACTAACAGATATGTATCACAGGCACCTGGAATGGGAACTAAGCTTGACATGCCTGTCTGGGCAACATGGGCTTGGAGTGCCCAGTATCTTCCTGCAGATATTCATATGGATGGGAGTTCCTTCTGGAAGGCACTTGGAAAGCTACAAAGTGCAAGGTTTGGTTGCTCCTTGAAGGGCCTTCAGGTGGTGCTTGGATTTGGGCTTCTGTTGAGGGAGTGTAAGTGGGCCCAGGAAGTGGAACCAGATGACCCTGAAGTAGCTGACCTTGATTTTTTGCTGAACTCGGAGCTTGGTGTTGAGAGGGGGGAAGATGTGATGGATGCAGTGGGGTTGGTGGTCTCCAGGTTGCAGCAAAATTCCAGCCAGATGGGTGAACAAGAGAGGGGGGAGGGGATTGGTGGGAAGGGGGGTTGTAGGGTGGGAGAGGAGATGAGTGGGAATGAGGGAGGGAGTGAGGAGGAGGAAACTCCTGTTCCCAGACCTATGAACAAAAGGAAAAGAGAAGGGAGTGTGAATTTGAAGCAGAAACAGAAGGTGACAAAAGGAGGTCATCATGAGGATGAAGTGCAGGGGAAAAGAGAGCAGAGAGAGAGGAAACAGACCAAGAGAGCATTGGGACTCAGTTTGTAGAAACATCATGAAAACTGTGTTAGATCAGAAATGTATCTCATTTAAAGGTTGTCCAAAATGGGGGAATATTGGGATTGTTGGATCCCTCTTGATATTGGATCTTGTCTCAGCTTGGTAATAATATGGTGGGGATCCTTGTCCCCCTAGTGAAGTTGAAAATTCCCCAGCCAGGTCGGCCAACCCCACTTCCAGGGGTGTTGGCCAACACCATCTGTGGCATCACTAGTCTTTTCATTTGACATGGATGCCCCTCAGTGTGGGGCTGTGACCTGTATCCAATGGCTGATCCCAGCCCTGTTGACCCCACTTCCAGGGGGATGACCACACTTTCAGGGAGGGTGGGCCATCCCCCAGCCAGGTAGGCTGACCCCACTTCAGGGGGGGGTAACTTCAAACCATCTGTGGCATCACTAGTGTTTTCATTTGACATGGATGCCCAGGCTGTGACCTGTATCCAATGGCTGATCCCAGCTCAGTTGACCCCACTTCCAGGGGGATGGACCATCCCCCAGCCAGGTAGGCCAACCCCACTTCTGGGGGGTGGGTCATCCCCCAGTCAGGTAGGCCAGCCCCACTTTCAGGGGGGTGGGCCATCCTCCAGCCAGGTCAGCTGACCCCACTTCTGGGGGGGTGGGCCATCCCCCAGCCAGGTAGGCCAACCCCACTTTCAGGGGGGTGGGCCATCCCCCAGTCAGGTAGGCCGACACCACTTTCAGGGGGGGTGGGCCATCCCCCAGCCAGGTAGGCCAACCCCACTTCTGGGGGGGTGGGCCATCCTCCAGCCAGGTAGGCCTACCCCACTTCTGGGGGGGTGGGCCATCCTCCAGCCAGGTCAGCCGACCCCACTTCTGGGGGGGTGGGCCATCCCCCAGTCAGGTCGGCTGACCACACTTCTGGGGGGTGGGCCATCCTCCAGCAAGGTCAGCCAACCCCACTTCTGGGGGGGTGGGCCATCCCCCAGCCAGGTAGGCCAACCCCACTTCTGGGGGGGTGGGCCATCCTCCAGCCAGGTAGGCCAACCCCACTTCTGGGGGGGTGGGCCATCCTCCAGCCAGGTTGGCTGACCCCACTTCTGGGGGGGTGGGCCATCCCCCAGTCAGGTAGGCTGACCCCACTTTCAGGGGGGGTGGGCCATCCCCCAGCCAGGTAGGCTGACCCCACTTCTGGGGGGGTGGGCCATCCTCCAGCCAGGTCGGCCAACCCCACTTCTGGGGGGGTGGGCCATCCCCCAGCCAGGTAGGCTGACCCCACTTCTGGGGGGGTGGGTCATCCCCCAGTCAGGCAGGCTGACCCCACTTTCAGGGGGGGTGGGCCATCCTCCAGCCAGGTCAGCCGACCCCACTTCTGGGGGGGTGGGCCATCCCCCAGTCAGGTAGGCCAACCCCACTTCTGGGGGGTGGGCCATCCCCCCACCAGGTAGGCTGACCACACTTTCAGGGGGTGGGCCACCCACCAGACAGGTCAGCCTACCCCACTTCCAGGGGGGTGGGCCTGCTGGCCAACCCTATGTCAGGGTCAGTTGGCCAGCACTGGCTAGTCCCACTCTTAGGCCAAAATGTACATGTCGGGTGTCCCAGTTTCAGGCCTGTGGTTGACTGAACTATGTGCACCATCAACCAGACCCTCAATAATGTCATAGGCAATAATCCCATCGAGCATGATGGCAGGGAGAATGGAATAGCAGACTCCTTGGACAAAGAATCTCTTCGTTCAGCACCATTGTCCTCTGAGTGATTGCCCATACTTGCACAGGGATGTACGCTTATCCTTCACTGCTTCATCAACAAAGAGTAGCATGTTGGGGTCCAGAACTTCCATAGCAATCCGGTTCATATAGAGAGCATGGAGCTCTTCATTCTGCTCTGCAGCCGAAGCTGAGATAGTCTTCTGCGTGAAGTGAAGAAGCCAGACTGCTCAAACAAGTGTGGGGAGGGTAGCATACTTGCAACACTGCATCCACAGCTCATGCTGAATTTCGTCGAGGTAAATGGTACTGCGGTGTTGAATAATAGAGTGAATGAAGTGGTAGTCTGCTAAATCAAGGATGCAGCGATGGCCAGGGACACGAGAATATGTGAGAGGATTGAACACGACACCAAATTTTGCATGAAGAGCAAGAGATTTATAGACAAGGGTCTTCTTGACACCTAGAATGTCACAAATGCACTTGATGCTATATCCAGCATGATAAAGGACAGGGATGCAAGCTTTGAGGTCTCTTGATATGGTACAAGGCAGCATGGAAGATGGGGAGAAGTTGACTAGTGGTATATATCTCACACGCTACAGGCTGAGGTACTTACAGGGTCCTTGTGTGGCTGTTTCTGATGACTGACAACTCAAAACAAATTTTCTGCATACTTTTGAAAACTGCTGTAATACCAGCATGCTTCCAGATGGCAGTTCAGACCTCAGTGTCAAGCCCCCTACCACCTCTGCAGTGGTTTCAAAGATGAGCCCATTTGCTATACAGTAGTACTTGGCAGTGGAGAAGTTGGTGCAGCTCGAGTCAGAGGTCTTGTCGCCATCTGAAATTGCAATTGTCTTGGATTGTTTCAAGGACAGCTTCTCTCAGGCAGGCACATATTTAGTACTTGCAGAGCATGCCTCAGTTGAGATTCAGGAAGCATGGCTTAGGAGAAGGATTGGGGAAACTATCTGGGAGAGTGACTAGTATGAGAGTTTTACTTGCTTACACAAGCGCTTAGAGCACACTTAGTAATACACAGCTGTGGATCCAACTGCACAACAACTTAGATACATTGCTTTACATACATATCATGTGCTTCAGAGATGTATGAAAATTGGCATGATGATGTTTTGGCTTTTCGCTATTGGGAATTACAAGATACTGGTATTTGGATGTCTCATTATTGGAGAATTGGAAAATATAAAGAAGTATATATTGGACTTTAGGCATTTGGACTTCTCAGGGTCTTGACCAAAGTCAGTTGCCAAAGATGGATAAGTCGACTGGTGTGTGTCCAGCTTTCCATAGGTGCCTGAATATTTGCTGCTGACAAAACCCTCCTCCCCATCCCCACTTATCATGGGAGTCAGGGACCTTACTCTCGTTTTCAGTAAGGTTGTCACCATGGGAAATGTGTGCAAAAAACATGTCTCCTCACTTTGGTCAGCCATAGGATCTCAACACACAACCAAAATTCAAGAAAAAACATACCCATAGACTCCGACTATCCACAGAATCCATTCTAAGTTGGCCATGAGATATGTACTTGCACTGGTTATTATTATTTACACTATCACTGTATTTATATGATGCCATAAATCCTGAGGACACAGAATCCCGAGATAGGGAAACTTCTGATTTGCTTGACTGGTCAACCTGGAAGACATTCTGCAGACCTGTTGGAGCCAAATGGTATATCTATCTTCAAATTCTGGCCATGTGTTGAGGAGCTATGGGTGGCCAAAGATGAAACACATTTTGACACAAATTTCCCACAGTGACAACCTTACTGAAAAGGAGAGTAAGCCTTGTTCATTTGCTCAACAAATGTATAAGTATACAGTCGACTCCCTTGTAACACATACCCCCTTGGGATAGGCCCAAGGGTATGCATTATGAGGGAGTATGCATTCTTGTGGAGATTGGCTTTTAATGAATTGTACTTAGTTGATTGAGTATGAACATGTAGATCTAGTGCTTGTCTGACATGGAAGGGCTAATTAGGATGGAAAAAATGTGTTATCTTACTGTTCTCCATCCCCTGCATACCAAGAACTCACATCATCCACCCAAACGAACCCAACATCACTTCAAGCCTACATGCAAACAGATCATCCATATCCTCAACATACTTCCTCAAAAGCAGTGATGCCTGAAGTGCCTCCTTATCATCCAAGACCTCTACCATGTAGAAAAGGGCTGTAGGCAGCCTCAGTAGTGACTCAACTACTATATATATTGAAGTACCTGTAGGCAGCTACAGGTTATCAGTAAGTAGTCTACTGTAAGATATATATGGACTTACCCTCAGTAGTGACTCAACTACTGAGGGAACAGTATGAAAAACATACTACTAGGTGCGCTCTAAGTGCTTATGTAAGCATAAGAAACTCACACCAAAATTAAGATATCACACTGGGGTGATTCAATCTCCAACATACCACCCATTCTTCATCAACCAAATTGCCATCACCATCTAGCCACTCCTGGTCAACCTCAGAAACCAGTTGGCCAGCCTTTAACTTGGCTGTAAGATTTGCTTTCCGGTCTTGAATTTGATCTCAGAGCTTTGTTAAGCCCTTTTTTAGAATATTGAAAGGGTTCATAACAATAGAAATTGCAAAGACAATGCACTGGACAGTAAGATTGTATAATAAATTTTCCTAATTCAGAAGTTAATTCACGCGATGTATGGGTTATGACTGCCAAAAAATAGGATGGGTTATGCCATATGGGAGGGTTATGGGTTATGTACAGAAAATCCCTGCATACCAACTCGGGAAATCCAAAAAGGTATACATTATGGGGGAGTATGGGTTATGCAAGCAATGCGTTACAAGGGAGTCGACTGTATATATACCTAGGCTCCTACACAGCCCTTCTGCTGGGAGTGTAAGGGCGTCACACTCCCAGCGGAAGGGCTGTGTAGGAGCCTGATATATACCTTGTGCTGCGTACTCATCATCATATTCTTTTCCTCCTCCACTCTTCGCTCCTGTCCTCTCTACCTTACCCTACTTTTCTATCACGTATACGGCTTCTAATTGCACGCGGCCCCTAAGCTCTCACTGTCGTCCTGCTTCAGCACCATCCCTGAGTTTTTTCTCGCCTGGCCTTCAGGTGAGCTCGTCCATGTTGACCTGGTAATTAACCATCTGGTTGATATGATATGTATATGATTTCCAGTAGTATAAATAATACTGGCATGCTTCCAGACGGCAGCGTCGATCCCCCTACCACCTCTGCAATGCTTGCAAAGATGAGCCCATTTACTACAAATTGCTTGGCAGTGGAGAAGTTGGTGCAGCTCGAGCAAGAGGTCTTGTCGCCGTCTGAAATTGCTATCCTCTTGGACCGTTTCAAGGACTATCCCCCTCATGCGGTAACATATATAATACTTGCGGAGAATGCCTCAGTTGAGATTAGGGAAGCATGGCTTAGGAGAAGAATTGCGGAAACTACTTCGACGAGTGACTAGTATGATGTGATGGAGATACACCGATAGGATTTTGGCAGAACGATGGCTTGAGACTTTCCGAGGACAAAAATCGTGGGAAACTGCACTCCTTCCCAACCACGCGAGGCGTGCTCCTCCCCTATTAGTATGTGCATATATATGCCCTGCGCTGTGTACCCATCTCCTTTTCGTCCTCCCCTCTCCTCTTGTGTTCTCTACATCTATCACATCTACCGTACTTCATTGCTGTGCGCCCCAAAGTGTTTATTCTGTTTTTGTGCCCTCGCTGGTGAACTTTTCGTGCTGATGAGGCAATTAACCATTTGGCTGATACGTGATATCTTCCAGAGGGCGGCCTCTGATAATAATCTGTCGCCACTGGGACCTCAGCCCCCCGTCCCTCCTACGCGCAGAATCAGCTCAACTCCGAAGAACTGCAGTTAAAGAAACTCTTGTGAGTGCTTGGGACTCGGTCAACCGAGATTTGAGGATACGTCTTGAAGGCTGACGCCCATTGTGTATGCAGCTCTTGCTAGCCATCTCATTCGAGGCGGATAGAACAACTCGGAGATACAACCAAGACAAGCAGAACCCTTCCACCACAGACGCGATGGGGGACGCTACAAGACGTGTTGAAGTGAAAGAATTGGTGCAACTCGAGTCAGATATCTTAACGCCATCTGAAACTGTCACTGTCTTGGACTGTTTCCAGAAAGACAGCACTCTTGCGGAGACATATATGATACTTGTGAAGAAAGCCTCTCCTGAGATTAGGGTGGCATGGCTCAGGAGAAGGTTGCTGGGACCTACTAACTGGGATTTAACTTGATCCCATCCGTGGTCACAGTGGGAAAATCATTGATTAGTAGAATGCATCATAGCTAGAGGTACAGGAACCGCAGTCATTGCACGACGGCAGCGACGTAGCTTGCACTTACTTCAAGCTTCTCGATCCAGTTCGTCAACTTGAACACTTGAATTGCCGCATTGCGCGCTTCGACGATCCTAATTGTGTGCCAAAGCCGAAAGCTGAATCACCCACTCTTCCATTTCAGGAGCAACCAACATATCCTCGCCTTCGCCTGTCCCATATCTGTATAGAAGCAACTGAGTGGCTTTGTCAGTTTCGCTTACCCGTTCCAGTCACACTCAGGTGACTCGATGCCCAGTTTAGTGACTGTGTGGAATCGGGCAACACACAGTCGATAGTCCCCGAGACACTGAGATACGTCGTGTTCAACGTAGTTGTGCCAGTCAGATATAAGGCTGAGGAAAGGTCCACAGAGTAGGATCCTCGTGACAGCAAGCAAGAACAAGAAATACAGAGATTGCAGACAGCGTGAAGGGTACGGATCAGGTGCCACGGCCTGGCCACCACGGGGTCTACGTGTCAGTCGGTCGACCGTTTAACGACTACGTTCGGGAGAGGACCGACGTTGCTTACAGGCATCCATCCTGGGCCGGACAAAGGGAGCGTGTGACGCTGGGAGCAGGAAGCACGAGTGGATGAAATGATGCAACGGACAGTCGTCGATGAAGTTCACTCCAAGAGGGAGTAACACGGGCTTTATAGTATGAACAGTGTAGAACTTTAATTTACCCGTCCGTTTAGAATAGTCCGGCTTCTTCTCAAGACGATCGGACTCGAATGTCTGGACGTCAAGCACTTACCTTCGGAAGTCGTCGTACGCATGTTCAGCAGGAAAAAAAAAGGCTTGTGTATCCTTGGAAATAGTGCGCATAATGGAAACAACAGCAGTAAATCAGCATCTATATGTAAGGCGGCCCAAGAGCTGCAAACGCCGTCAGAACATGGATTCTGCAAGGAAAGACTGAGTATGACTAACCTTGTCTAAAGACGTTGAGGGTGAATTCTACCACAAGTAACAACACTCCACCACCTGGTGCGAGTCGAAGTACCTTGGGTGCGAATCCCTTATAGAGAGCTGCGGGACCCTCCTCACGGAAAATCGTGACAAGACTGCGGCGACACAATGAGCAATCGCATCAATGGAGACGACCTACGACGTACGCTGGGTATGTCCAGTTGTACTTCGGAACCACACCCGGTACCTTGCTGGCACCCTGAATACGGGATTTCACCACCTACAAAAAAGTGCCTTTGAGGGGCGTTCAAAATCAGAACGGAATACAACGAACATCGAACCTGTGTGTACGAAGTTAGACTACGTCACTCTATGCCACTGGCATACATACGGGGTGTTGAGAACAGTGCCCATGAAACCTCCGACGGCTCCAGAGATAAAGTTGTTAAATAACTGGCCTTGAGGTGTCTAAATTGGTTTCCACATATGAGGGCCCTAGCACTAGAGATGTAACAAAACAGTAATACCTCTGCCTGGGGCATCATAGCGCGCACTTGGTGAATGCAACCAAAGTATCCACCATTCCACCAGAAGTGTCTGTCAGAAATATGACTTCAGCCATGGCATACACGGGCTAGCCAGTGACCCACCTCCAAAATGTAGCCTCCATACCAGCATAAAGGCCTAAAACGCCCTCTTTCTTGACCACCTGCCTGACTACATCCATGGGACCAGCAAAGGTGCTGCTCTTATCCTGGAGTCTGCAATTGGTTTAGCGTTTAGTTGTTATACCGAAGAGTGCACTCACTTGATCTTTACTAGCTCGAATGGCACAACTACGAAACTTTCGGTGGCCCCAGCGCTGCACCCGGTAATGACGGAGAGTTGAGCAGTCATTTTAGACTCGCCAGTAAGTCCAAGGAATATCTTCCCCCAGAAGTCGTTTGCGGCACTGATAATAGTGAATATCTGACGATTCCTTCAAGTAGCGACCTACAATTTTACTGCCCGTTTGGGTGCCTCAAGGAGGAGGGGAGGTACCAAACCTAGCGAAGGTCAATGACTGTACGGACGCAAGGGAAAAAGAGATACGGTACCTCGGTATAATCTTCCTACGCTGAGAAAATTGGCAGATACAGCGTAAGTAACAGCGATCGTTTTCTCCAGACTCACCCCTCCTCACGGACGATCGCTGTTAGTGTTCCAACCATACCATGCTTGCCTTTGCCGGTCTCAAGTTGCATACGAGTCTTCACCTAAAGCCGCATATCATGACCTTACCTCTAATGCTGAAATGGCAAGGAACGCACGACATCTTATAGGTGTCACACGACGGCTCCTGAGACATGGACACCACTCACCGAGGGGGTAAAAAGTCAAGATTTCCGATACTCCTGCGATAGCTCCTGCCACGAAGTTAGCAACGAAGGGAAGTGCTGAATAAGTCAATTTCCTCGCGGTCAGATCAAATCTTCATGTCATAACCTAGTATGTACTCACGCTTCCGCTGTTCTGTCGCCATGGCTCTATTGGACTAGACTTAGGCAGAGAATGAGTGGGTATCAAAGGCCAATAATGATAGTAAGAAGAAAAAATAAAAGCTTGTGTGCACTAGTCTAGCGATGGCAGTACAGCGCCTGCTCTGGCTCGGAGGATGCTCGGCCGCGCGCCACTTCGGGTCCCGCGTGACAAAGTCACATAAGGTGTGACCACATCACGCTCCTTCTGGCGAGAACGAGGGCGCGCTGTTTCGCAATGCGACGATGGTGTACATCGCGTCCTGGCAAGAATACCAAGAGGCCGCAGAGAGTCTGTATGCAAAGTCACCTAACAAGGTAAATCCTGCTTAACCGCTGCATTGCGCTCCATCACGCTGACTATGGGCGCATCCAGACACGATATTGTGTGAAATGGAGGTCATCCGAGGGCAAGCTGGTGTTGAAGATCACTGACGATACGACAGTATGTGGATTGTGGTTACTGGTGGCATCGAGACAGCAGATCTTACCGGGGATACCCAGTGCATTAAGTTCAAGACATACTCCTCGATCTTTCTGAATCGATTTGAAACCCTAAACCTCTCCCTCATGCAAAAAATGCAGAACAAGCGTCCAGAGCCGACGCCATCTCCTGCAACGTTAAAATCGCCACAACATGGTGGAGATGAAAAACCGCGTGCTACGTCCCCCATACCCCCTCAGCAGGCTGGACCAGCATCGGGCGGTATCAAGAAGAAAAAACCGAAGAAAAAGAAGTAGCATTCTTTCAAGGTTAGCTTCGATGAGAACGCGATATCCCGTCGGTTCGTTCTGATCCCAAGGATAGATGCGCGCCACTCAATGC
This sequence comes from Pisolithus marmoratus, assembly GCA_024613145.1. Taxonomy (NCBI): domain Eukaryota; kingdom Fungi; phylum Basidiomycota; class Agaricomycetes; order Boletales; family Pisolithaceae; genus Pisolithus; species Pisolithus marmoratus. Next base: position 195,507 of record JANFAE010000062.1, read on the forward strand.
CATGTCGATCTTCTCTTGCACTGTCGTTTGACAAAGGCCATCGGCGAGTCATGTCCGTGCTAAGTATGGACTCCCCACCTGCACGTAGCACGAGTTAGCATCCACAGCCGTAAACTACGATTGTCCCCGACCACCCTCCGAAAGAGACCTGTGCACATAGTAGTATTTGCGACCCGACATTGGCCTTGCACCAAATTTTCATTCGCTGCGAGGATATCTCTTCTCTTTGAGAAGTCCGTGTCGTGAACCCCCGTGGCATAGTGCAGAAACCAAACATGTCCATAATTGCTGCTGGCAACCCACAGCTTGGCTGCTGTCAGAATTGTTCCCGAACCTACTGCCCCTGTCATGAGTCCACGCCAGTTTGAATCGTTAGGGGCCGGCTGCTTTCGGCGGAGCCTGGGTTTGTATAGGGGCTTTGCATAATGATTTTAACCTCCTTTCCCAAGTATGTTACTGTAACCTTCTCCTCGCACACACTTGTAACTTTGAGACTGCTCACAGGCAAAGAGGACAACAGCACTCCATCTCTCAGTGACATAATGAAACAATCGAAGCCGAGTTTTTTGCCATCAACGAGGAGCGGAAAGCATAAGCTCCAGGTGGATGATGAGAAGCTCAAGAGATATGATGAGCAGCGCAAGATTTATGATGAGGAGCGCAAGAGATATGATGAGGAGCGCAGGATTCGTGATGAGAAGCACAGGGCTTATTTGGAGGAGCTCAAGATTCACAACGAGGAGATCAGAGCTTGTATGAAGGAGCTCAGGGAGCGGTTGGTCGCCATTCAGGAGCTCCTAGAGAGACTTGACACCCTTGAGCACGACATGCATTTTCCGAACATGGTGCGACAACCTTGCTCAATGTTTTGTGCTCACTCTGATACGTATTAATTGCCAGGCGATCATGGCCCTAACAGGACGCCGCCTCCCCCGCGCCGTACGCAAAACTCACGGCAGGTCAGACCTGTGACCTGTAGAAAAGGGCTGTAGGCAGCCTCAGTAGTGACTCAACTACTATATGTATTGAAGTACCTGTAGGCAGCTACAGGTTATCAGTAAGTAGTCTACTGTAAGATATATATGGACTTAACCTCAGTAGTGACTCAACTACTGAGGGAACAGTATGAAAAACATACTACTAAGTGCGCTCTAAGTGCTTATGTAAGCAACCTTAACTCGCACCTAAGTCAAGCATTACAGGGGAGATTTACAATCTCCAACATGACCAGCTCTCGTGCTACTTCGATGCATCGTCCCTTGTTCCTCTATTACTTCCCGCGATCCCCTTGTTGCTCGGACATCGAGCAATGAAAGGACTGACACCAAAAATGTGGCTGCAATGGCAGCCCCTCTCCGTGTCACACACTCATCCTGACCCCGTGATATACCATTTTCCATCATATGTTGTCCTAATAGGTCTGTGGGGTGTAGGATATGAATCAGATATGATATGATACACGGATTGCACGAGCTCCGTGTCGGTGTGAGTGGGATCATCCCGTAAGCAATCTGCCAGCTCGGTCTGTCGTCTCCGAACTGTCAATCTCATACGCTGTACTCCATGGATATTCGTCCGTCGCTTTCCAGAATCTGCTGCGTCATTCTGCTGCACTGCCAATCATGACTCATTTGGGGTTTTAAACTCCGCTATCGGTTGGTATATAAGCTGTTGGCAGGAGTGGCGGGGCCTCCGCAACGTCTCACCTGCATCCACCACTGCTACTCTTTCGACAAGTAAGTGTATTGTGGACATCGCTCACGATTGGGGTGCTCACAATTTATTCCCAGCATGCAAATCTTTGTTAAGACTCTGACTGGCAAGACGATCACCCTCGAGGTGGAGTCCTCTGACACCATCGATAACGTGAAGGCCAAAATCCAGGACAAAGAGGGGTGCGCGCTATCACTTCTTTCTCAACAAAACGTTGCCTAATTCACGCTACAGTATTCCTCCTGACCAACAGCGTCTCATCTTCGCCGGAAAACAATTAGAAGATGGCCGCACGTTGTCGGATTATAACATCCAGAAAGAGTCCACTCTCCATCTCGTCCTGCGCCTGCGTGGCGGTATGCAGATTTTTGTCAAGACCCTCACGGGCAAGACAATCACCCTCGAGGTCGAGTCGTCCGACACCATCGACAACGTGAAGGCCAAGATTCAGGACAAGGAGGGCATTCCTCCCGACCAACAGCGGCTCATCTTTGCCGGGAAGCAACTTGAAGATGGTCGCACGTTGTCGGACTACAACATCCAGAAGGAGTCCACTCTTCACCTCGTGCTTCGTCTGCGCGGTGGGATGCAGATCTTCGTAAAGACCCTGACGGGCAAAACGATCACCCTCGAGGTCGAATCGTCGGACACGATCGACAACGTGAAGGCCAAGATTCAGGACAAGGAGGGTATTCCTCCCGACCAACAGCGGCTCATCTTTGCCGGGAAGCAACTTGAAGACGGTCGCACGTTGTCGGACTACAACATCCAGAAGGAGTCCACTCTTCACCTCGTGCTTCGTCTGCGCGGTGGGATGCAGATCTTCGTAAAGACCCTGACGGGCAAAACGATCACCCTCGAGGTCGAATCGTCGGACACGATCGACAATGTGAAGGCCAAGATTCAGGATAAGGAGGGCATCCCTCCTGACCAGCAGCGTTTGATCTTCGCTGGCAAGCAACTGGAGGATGGTCGTACTCTGTCTGACTATAACATTCAGAAGGAGAGTACCCTGCATCTTGTCCTCCGTCTGCGCGGTGGTCTCTAAGATGTTTGTAATTTGGTGTCGTGCGAGTCCTGTATCACATCGTGTCCTATCCCCTGCCTGCATCATACTTCCAATGTATTCCGCAATGTTTTTTGTCACGTATACTACACGTTGACGTGATCCAGCTAGACTGAATGTACCTTACTTGCAGCCATGGATGTGAATAGCGTCCACACTTTGCGAGTGTTAAGGAGGCTGAAGCCGGGCGCTTTCGGAATTTACATAGTTGCCTGGTGCTGAACGCGTGAATGAAGGGTGCCTTACTGCACAAGACGGTAGCAGTCCGTGTCGGAATATTGGTTGTCATATGGCAAACTCACAAGACATATATTAGACATATGATTGACTGATGTTATTTAGTTTTTTGATATATTGTCTCCAGCTACAGATATAAGCTCGTAATCGTAGTCTGTAACTACATCGCGTTTGCAACCTGGTTCACACCCGCCCGTCGCCGTGATCCTCAGCCCGTGAATTCTAACAGTCTGCAGGTACAAAAGAACACGAGCCCACGGTGTATCAAGATGCAAGTAAAACAGTGAACAATAGGCCGGGGCTCGGTAGTCCACCGTCAAACGATGGAAGGCCATGCGCACCCGGGCCGGGATACTTCGCCTTCCCGTCCACTGATTAGAGATTAGAACGTACTCGATGAGATAAATCGAACTCGTTTTAATTAATCGGTATGTAACAGAACTCCGTGGTACCCCAAGACTGATACCCACCATAACTAGACAGAGTCGTGAGGACAGGCAAACGTGGACCACCACGCTTTCGGCCTCTCTTCTTCCTATGCTGAGGGGCGGATTGTTCGTCCGCATCAACTTCCTGCTTCCTTGTCTTGCCGGTGGCCCCACTTATTGGTATCTCCTACGAGATTGCGAGTAGACGCTATCCACCCAACCAGGCTGCTTTGCGGTCAATTTCCGGGTTCGGGGTCGGCAACATCTGCAGCCGGCCTTCGGAGATTTCTCCTTGGAAGATTTCTCCTTGGAAATGAGGTTCGTGTCTACAGCATTGGGTTAGTAAAGCAGTAATGCGTTAGCTCATCGATGTCGTGTCATTCGATGGCCAGGTTAGAGATGAGGTCATAGACGGACTTTGTTTCGCCTCGCGGCACGGTATTTTATTTACTTCGCGAAGCGGAACATCTATCTTCCTCCAACAACCTCCTGAACTTACTTTGATCATGGAAGATGGGAAACGTTTATCCGAGATATCCAGTGCCAGTCAAGTGCCGTACGGGATGCACGCTCCTTGGGAGCCGTCTTGGCTGGATCTTGACCCCACGGAAAACGTGTGCGGAACACCTCATCCACGAGAAAAAAGATTTACACTCAAGGAAAACGCTTTCACTCGGGTCTCATGCCGCATGAATGGTAGAGACGACCAGCAATGGCACGGTTTCGTCCATTTTGTTCTCCGCGAAATACGCGCGCTTGCTGAGGCCCGATCAAACCACCGCAACTCGCTGGCAGCTTCTTGCGTTGTTGGCTATCATTACTGGCCTAGCTGCGCCCGTGTTCCATACATCGTGTTACCCACGAATTGCGCATAGGATCTTACGCCTACAAGCTATCCAAACGATTGGAAGTTAAGGGGTTTGCACCGACACCTTAGTGATCCATGTTCCTGTCCTGTCGCTGCGGAACACAAGGTGGCTGACTACCATTGCTCGTGCCAGTGACCAGGTACGTAAGTGAATACCCCTCTTATTGATAGCGCAGTTTAATAATCCCTGCAATGTCATGGAAAGCATTTCTCCTTACTCGTCGAACATGATGCCACATGTAGTAACACTAAAATGTCGAGCAGAAAACATGTCGTTCTCACTGCCTGCTTCCACATACTGGGCAACAAGAGCAATGTCTTGGCCATTGCACCCTGTTTGAAGGGGATAAGTGAGCGTGACCTGCTGCGCCACTACTCTGCCAATCCAAAATCGACACGAGGAGTCTTCGCTTTCTTCCACGACCGGTTGATGTAGCCAATAGGGCTTTCACGGGCAACGTGGGAGGGCCATCAGTCTTCGTGACGGCCATTGCCAACTTGCCCATGGCATTCAAAAGCCGCAACGTGGGTACCGTCTTGTACCAGCCGACTCTCGGCGAGAACATGGACAGCTGTCCAAGTTACGGGCGGATTCAGTCGGCGATATGAGGGTTGCACAAGTTTTTATGCATCTCTTCTCCACGGACAAGCGTCATCGTACAAGTTTTACGTTAGTACCCTTACGCGCTCAAAGTTGAGGGTCACAGGCTCGCGGGTACATCAGTTTCCGACGGCTGGGGCTGCCATGCCAGGCACAATTCTAGATTTTCCCGTCCGCCAAATGGGAATTCATTTATGAAGTGTTCCCCTACCTTGGGGATAGAAGGCGGGTGACGACGAACCTTGTTGACCCTCTACATGTAAATGGTAAGTTATGTATGTATATAGAACCGGAGAAAACCGTGGGTGAAAGCTGACAGTATTCGAGAACAATTGTTCTCTGTCTGCTGTGTAATTTGTGTGTATCTGCGATGTAGAGTCAAATGAAGCCATACAGAGCACCTACACTTGCGCTCGTCCGAAATACTACGGCCAGGGCCGACGGCAGTATCCAGGACATTGGGAATGCTTCTCATTCCATCGCGCGGCGGTGGTAGAACAGTCCACACTGCCAAAGTCACCAAAATGGTTGAGTGGCTTATCCTGGCAGATGAAAACATGGTCTCATTATCCAGATGAGGGTCTTGGTTGCGTTGTCGTTATCGGCGGAGGTTTTGCGGCGACCCCCGCGATATCTTCATGTGTGTGCGTGCGTTTGGGAGACGACTATCATCTTACTGGTCAGGTCCGCCTTAGAGGATCGATAGCTAAGAATGCTCTCTCAAGGGGCAAAGGCAACAAACGGCGTTCAGCGCACTCGACAACTGTTAGCTGCGGCTGTCAGCTATACTTATTCGACAAAGGAGATTGAGTGTACTTCTGAATGCTCCTTTGCCATTAGACGATCGTCAGTACTGCCGTATTGTACGGATCCTTGAATTCATAACAGACGGACTGTAAGCTCCGAACCAGATATACCTGTCCATTAGGTTGGCATGGATGAAAATGCATACCGAATACTGCGCATCAAGTGTAGCCTTCAGTCAGCTTCAGCGATGATATCGGTAATGGACGGCGCAGCGAGTCGAGAGCTAAATATGACCATGCTGGCAGTTCTGAGGCTAATAGGCTCTTTGTCAAGATGTGGACTGAACGCGTTGTCTCTACTGACGGATGCTCCGTCGAGGGGCATTTGCTTGCCAAGTCGTGGCATGTGCTAGGTGTGGTACACGTCGTGCTTGGTACCGACGGTACTAGATTCAGCTTGCCAAGTCATCCAACGGGCTGGTCGAAATACATACATAACTGTACCATCCAAGCATCCATCTATCCCAATGCATGCGATAGGGTACACTAGGCCAGAATGTGGTCTATGATCGAGACAGGTACGGACGTAGGACGCAGAGTAAACCTACCCCTAATGTAGTACCGAAATAAGTTTGGCCGGTGTCTGGACTTGGCCATAGACGAGCACGACGCAGACCAAGTCGTCCAATTGGCATCAACGCAGATTCGACAGCACTTGGATTAATCCTCCTTTGTCCGTCCCTGTCCTGCATTAGCCAAATAGCTGCGCATCGTGCGTGTTTTGCGCATCTGGTTTAGTTCAGGCGACCAGTTCACAGTCTCGACCCTGGTTTCTGCCAGAAGACACACTACACTTGATGCCATTCGACCCGTGTTGACGATCAACTAGTAATTTTGGGCAAATGGCCTTGCGGCGATATACCACAGTCGTGGATGGCACTATCCCCATCTCGGCCCTTCTGTACAACGACGAGGAGCTCCTTGCTAGCCAGAACAGTGTAGGGATCTACGATGGGTACGTGTTTCTTTCAATTTCGCGTCCTAAGTGGATGTTTCACGATTGTCTGACTGTGCGGGTAACCTCGTGTGTTTTTGCTTGAAAATTCATCATATCCACCTCCGGCGGGCGTCAGTCAGCAGAAAGCTATGGACCACCAATCGGGCACGGTCCACGTAACTACACATCGACTTTTCTTCATAAACACGCGGAACCCAGCTACCCAATCCTTCTCCATGGATTTGTCGCACGTAATACGAACGGATTATTATGCTGGTCTATTCAAATCATCACCCAAAGTGACCTTATTCCTCGATGCCAATTCCATCTCCCATTATAGAGATGAGAACAATGCGGATGCCAGATTTGAGAGTTGGGAGTGTGAGGTTTGTAGCTACCGCAACCCTCCAGGGCTTAGTCCAGCTGCGGCACAGGTCTGTGGTCTGTGCGGTGTGCCAAGAAACGCGGTTCCAGCACCGACTTCTCAAACTTCGGCTGGGACTCCAACACCATTGGTATCACTTCCTACATCGTCTACATCACTACCTGGTACACCATCGAGATCAGGCAGCCCACCTCATGGGAACGGTGATCCTGAGCCCGTTGCATGCGGTGCATGCACGTTCCTCAATCATCCGTCTCTCCGCATTTGTGAAATGTGCTTCACACCGTTACCTACAGTCCCACAACGTTTTGGGAACAACAACAAGACGAAATCTGCACCCTCATCACGACCGGTGTCTCCCGTGTCGACAGCAGCGGATCCAGCCAACCTGCTCATCAAGCTCAGTTTCAGAAAAGGCGGTGACAAGGCCTTGTACACCATTCTGAAACGTGCATTGAAAGCACGCACATGGGAGGTTAGCTGATACCAACATGAATGTGAACTTTCCACTGATAGCAGTCGAATTCGTCAGGGAAGACAGATCGGAAAGGCCTCCAGGAGCGGCCAGTCCAACGCGGTGTCTTCGGACGGTTCCTCCACCCCTGCTTTCCTTCGCACTGGTATCGGTAAGATACTTTCATATGAGTCGTCCTAACAGGATCCGAGAATTCCTTTCAGGCGGGATTATAGATAATGTCAATACATCAGTGAAAAATACGCAGACGGAACTTTCCGATGCATTCCAAGACTTAGAAGCACTAATGGTGAAAGCAAGGGACCTCGTGCAGCTAGCTGCCGAGTTGAACGAGAAGCTCAACGCGTCCTCCACCGTTGCCAGCACATCTGGTTCCGCTTCCCCATTACCACCGTTCGTAGTTGCCCCAGCAGCATCCCAGCCGGTGTCCGGTTCAATGTTCGCAGTCACATCACTCGTGCCATCTGCAGAACCCGAGGAAGCGAAGTTTATACTGTCCTCTTTATCACAGCTCGGTCTACAAATGACAAATGCACCCGTTACGCTAGACATGATCCGAGATGAAAGAAGATGGATAGAAGAGTTGGCACGTGAATTGGCAGGAGTGCTCCAAGGCACATCTAACGACGTACCGGGACAGAAACCAAGTGGCATCATGCGACAACGAGGAATAGTTGGCCTTGATGAGGTGTGGGGTGGTTGGAATCGTGCACGGGGTGTTGGTAGGTCCCTATTTGCCAAGAATGGGAAAGCATCTCACCGAAATTTGTCTATGATTTGCCTCCTGCAGCACTCATCCCACCTGCCACGTTCCTGCAGACGCTCCAGTTCCTTCCTGGTTGTACATCTCCCCCGATCTACAGCAGAACGTTCAAATCCGGTCTTCGGGTCTTACATACGCCACCCTACACGCATGCCTCGTTTACAGCACGCCTTCTAGGGCACTTGATGTTATCCGAAGTCTTAACGACTAGCCAGGTAGCACAAGAAGAGAATATTACGATCTCCCTCGCTGCGGAGATGATAGAAGCTGTGGAGTTGGATGGAGTGGTATGTAGAGACGATGAGTGGTCTGCAATCAGAGGCGGTGGAAGTGGAAGTGGATCAGAGCTTCGATGGACACTAAACACGTTCGAAGAGTACGTGTGGGACGGACAGACATTTGACTGATAGGTCAATGATTTGATTGTTCATGATCATCCACGTTATATTTAGCATGTGCATAAGTTAGACACCAGGAAGTGTTTCGATCAAGTGGTCGGTAGGTTTCAATCCAAGTGATAGTAGTCACCACGAAATGTGGTTCACACCCTCGTTATCGGTCCCAACGAGGCTATGAAATCATATCCGAAAAGGGCTTCTCCTTTGGCAACATCTTTGGCAAGCAACAAACAAACACTTCACCTCATTTTGCATCGAACGCAGTAGAGGAGTTCATCATGAAATTCATTTCTATATGAAGAGTCGCGTGCTGCGTGGCTGAACCGGTTATCCCAGTTTACCGCGCCGGTGCGAGGATTGCTCGGCGCGGATGTCCCGGATCGTACTTGCTGAACCTCATGACGGACATATCTTCGTCATTAGAATGCCTGAATTGTCATGTGTGTAGTCTAGCAGGATCCGGTCACATCACTTCTAGCACGAAGGCAGACCGTGTGTGGTGATTTCAGTTTCTACTGTGCACAAACAATCGTAATGGGATTAGTGCCTGTTGTCTGCAAACTGGGATCGTATATTATGGCAAGTGCGCCCATTGGTGTACTGATGACCCTTCGTAAGGTTGGATTATACAGAGCCATGGTAACCCCATGACGCCGTCAGAGGGGGAAGGGTTTGTCACTGTTATCTGAGATCTTGGTCAGTGCTATGCGATAGCATCCGGTCCGATCTTGCGAACAGCATCTATACATACATGAATTTCATGATTCATTCTAGCCAAGATAACGTTCATGGCGTTTTCCGTTTACGAGATTCCCGGCCTTCCTTCGCGGGGACGCAGGCTGCCCATTTAGTTTCGGTGACTTGAAAGTTGAGCGTTGACGAGTCATGTTGAATGGTGTATGATTATAAGTCCTCTGCGTATGCATCCCTCTGGACCGCGCATAATTGGTTCTCAGCGCCTGTTGACCAGGCTCAGCGAACGCGAATGGCGGTTCGACCCGATCAGAAAAACTCTGTTGTATATGGCCATGTTTTCTGCTGGTGGAATGACGCCCATGTGAAAATCAGCATGGGCCTTGTGCTAATCTCGTTCTGGGAAATCTGATATCACTCTGAAAGTGGGCGCTTTGCAATGCCAGCGGTCAGGTACCTTTAAGGCTGAAATCCTTGCGAGAAAAGCTCTGGGTATTTCTCTATTAGTGTGACAGAAGCTATCTACTGGATGCAGGATAATAAACCCTTACCTGGCGGAGATAAGTTGTTCTGAAAAGCACATGGTTGCACTAGGAATATTGATTCCCCACAGCACAATGTAAAACGCGTGCAGGATAGCGATAGTCACTGCCGGCAATCTACATCTTCATGGCTCGTGTAGCAACGAGGGAGTTGATGAGTTCCTGGCGCTCGATAACTGGCCCGCTGGGATTTTGGGTTTCGAATGTGTAGTTCGAAGAACCCTATCATCATGATCTATGTCCTCATGTTAATTGGCAGAGAAAAGACGCGCTCGATGAGGGAAGTTGGCCATCGGCTCCACCGCCTGTGATATCCATGATAAGTAACGACGGACTGCTTTGCCAATGGACCGATAAGTAAGAAGGCCCAGGCGTGCGGAGGAATGGGCCCCGTTGATTTCGAGATCGGCATCATCCACCTATACCTTTCTCAACGGCTCTGAAAGTTAGGCTGTGAGGATATGCGACATGATCGAGCTGTCAATAATACTACCAGTGTTTACAATCAAACTGACGACGCATAAATCGGAAGGATTTGTGTACCTTCTGCCGTACTGGGTGGCAGTGAAGGCATTGTGTAGTTCCACGTGCGACGACTGAGGTCGGTGGTAAAACGCAGCAACGCATTCCCATCAACATTTTCCAACCACAGCTTCTCTGAAAATGAACACTGGAATTCAAACAAGTCAACGGCTGTCACGGCGAAATCTGCCAACCTAGTTTGCGTTTGCAGAATCCCCAAGTGCAGGTCAATAATGTGTACACCTATCCCCAACGTTGGCGTTGCTGATTTCATTAGGCACGGCCTTTCATTCGCCCCGTCGGAGTCGTGCTGCCGTTTTGGTAGCCGCCCTGTGATGGACGAACGTACATAGGTATGTTCCATGATTAGCGGAATTGCCACTGGGGCGCTATGCAGCCCCACGCCCCATATAATACCTCTCCAATGCAAGCCATCCCTCGTGGCATCCCCCTCAGCGCCTTGCCATAACCCTGACTAGGCCTACCACTGCTACCATACAGGACCACCCTCAGTACGTGTTTATTTTCGTCCTCCTTGTGCTGAGGTTGTTCACGTCGAGTCGCTCTTATAGTAGTGTCATGGACTATTACCTTGCTGTGCCTGAATCTCGCGGCCTCAGGGCCTCTCCCTCTCAGTCTCCATTAACTTCCGACTTCGGCCCATCTATTCCCTCGACACCCCTTATTCCCATGAGTGTATCAGGTCAGCAATTGCCTGCGCTACCTCCATCAGATCGTATCACAGCATCGGATTCGTCTCTTGCGGCGCGCGGTACCCCAGCATCCTATCAACAGTCACATTGGTCATATACTGATATTTCTTCGGACTCACCTCATCCTTCCGCTGACTTCTCCCCCACTTTCAACCCAATCGATATGGGACTTTCATCGTACACCAAGCTCTCGCGCCCGCTCACCACGAAGGAGCAAGAGAATCTAACTCACCTCGACAAGCTCAGATACTTCCTCGGGACTGCACCTACCCATTGGTCGTCCTCGGACCCCTCGAGTTCCAATTACTCGGATGACCCCTTCGCCGCCACCGTCGCTCCTTATGTGAACTCTCCACATCCGGCGATGATTCGCTTCCGCATTTCGTCGTCGGAGCACATAACATGCGTATTCTGGTCGGGCACATATTATATAACTGGTACCGACATCGTTCGCTCCCTCGTGTTTCGGTTCGAAGCATTCGGACGCCCCGTTCGCAACATCAAGAAGTTCGAAGAGGGCATCTTCAGTGACCTAAGAAACCTCAAACATGGCATCGATGCTACCTTGGAAGAGCCGAAGGTGTGTGCTTACTGCCTAACTTCAGTCCTATCCTCTCTAATCACTCCCATAGTCACCGTTCTTGGACCTTCTCTACAAGTACCAATGCATCCGCACACAGAAGAAGCAAAAGGTCTTTTATTGGTAAGCATACTCCCACTTTGTCGAGTGTTCCTCCTAACGCCTGGGGGACCTAGGTATTCAGTTCCCCATGACCGACTCTTTCTCGACGCCCTCGAACGTGACCTCTCTCGCGACCCTACAACTGTGCCGGTCGGCGAGCCTGCCCTTTCATTTAAGTGGGATCGCAATCAGAGGCTATATGAACAGTTTGGCAGCAAAGTCCAACAAAAGGGATATGACAACAATGTGGCGTCTCAAGCCCCGACCGCCACAGCAAATGAACCCTCACTCGCACTATCTGGGATAGATGAACGTCTCACGGGAGACCTGACCCATATTGACGGAATGGGGCTAAGTCGTCTTCCTTCTCCCATGCGTGGGACAAACTTTTCTCTCTCATTGTTCGACGGCTCCCCGACCTACAAGCAGCGTCGCAAAAAGCCTTCCCACAGGATTTCGCCAGGATCGTCCCATACGATCAATCACAGCATGGGTGATCGCGAGTATTCTTTCGGTGATACTACTCGCGACGTTGGCTATGGACTCGGAGACCGCGGCATGTCAGCGGCCGACATGTTTTCCTCCCAGGCTCGGAGGGCTGCAGAGATTGGCGCTCTGAGCAGTGCGGAGGCAGTGCGAACTTCGAGAGATGATTCCGCTATTGGGAACAGCTCGTCCAGGGTTATCGCTCCTGAGTTATCGTTCTCCGCAGACAACGGGCAATTCTCTCGATTTAGTCGATTCACTGCTGAAGAGAACTCCCATAGGGTACCGCGCCCATGTCGTTCTCTGACAGATCCGACCCTTCCGCTGTTTGCATTGGACATGGAGACCCCTACAACTACCACTACAACGTCCAGGGTGTTCGTCTGTCCTTTATACACGTGCGGACGACTCTTCAAACGTGCTGAGCACTTGAAGCGACACTTGCGCATTCACACCATGGAACGACCTCACCAATGTGAGAGGTGTAAGAAACGCTTCTCAAGGTCTGATAACCTCCACCAGCACCTCCGCATTCATGCACGTGCTGATGGCCAAGACATGGGGTCCGGTGACGTCGGTGTCCTAAATAGCGATGCTGACGAGGAAATGGAAGATGGAGATCTCGGACGATTACTCCACGCGTTCTCAACGCCGTATTCAGGCGACGCGGATGGACTTCCGGACTTGACAATGTACGAGGTGGAGGTGTCTGGACACGTGGAGGAAGTGCAGGGTGGTGAGGAAGGGTTGGTCGTAGCCTCAGATATCACTCTGGGGTTCCGGGAGAACCTTCCGCAGTCCGGAAGGCTCTACAATATTGATGACAGTCACGGTCTCATCGATGGGCAGTCAGAAGCTGAACTTGGTCATTTCGATGCATTCTCTTCCTTCGGTACTACTGCTGCCTGGACCGGCTCTCCTCTTACCGGCGACGCCACAGCGTTCAATGGGGAACTAGCCAAGGTATCTCATTCTACCCCTTCGCAAGGGCTAGAGTACGGGTCGCACAAGTCAGGCACTAGCCCCTCCGCAATTGGGCCGATCAGACGCCACAGAAGCATGACGCCATCCCTAATGAAGAGCCAAACAACACCCGGTCGCACCTACCACCCGTACGCCGCATCTGCAAGCTCATGGTCTAGCCAGTCCAGTCCGTCCAGCTTGGGAGCACAATCGCTGGATCTATCCTCCATATCGGCAGTGACACTGAGCGGCGATGGCGGTTCGTACAACACGCAGCCACGATCTTTTTCCAGTTCGTCACTGAGTCAAGCCATGGAGCCCCCTACCAGTTGTTTGGACGCCGGATTGGAGAATGGGTACCCCGATTTGTCTCTTTACGCCGGTGCGGATGACGGTCTGGACGTAAGCCAACCTTATTCTGCACATCCGTTTGATGGAGGTTTCTTGATCTCAAACGCATAAGGGTTCTTCCGACGCCGAGCTTCACGTACATTATCACACGACAAGATAACACCTGTGGACCAGCTCGCCGAAAGACGTGACCCACCTGCCAATCCCCTTCTTGAATCCAGAGATATTTATGCTGCATCTACCACTTAGAAACTCTGTACGATACGCACCGTTGCACTAATGTTTGCGTCCACTGCTATCGACCATTTTGGGGACGTGTGCCGGTCACCTATAATATCCCCGTCGGATTACACATTGTATACCCTCATTTTTTGGTTTTTGTCAGGTGGTATTTGTACAATGATGTATGGAGGCGATTGCGTGCCCTGGACGCTGTGATCATTGCAAACATAGATTAGTGCAAAGCAAAGAAAGTCCTCTATTTAGCAAATCTAGTCATGCATTATGGCATGGAGATAATAGCAATATGTAAAAAAAACAAAAATCGAGGATGAAATGATCATCAGGAAGCTTTATGAATCTCAATACCTGCGAGATTCCGGAAGAGTTTGTTGTTCTGGGTCAGGAAAGCACAAGTCTAACTGCGTAAGTTGAACCACGACCGTGATGCCCGGAAAGTGAGGTCGGATGTAAGTTCTCCGCACTGCTCGTAGAGACGAATATGGTGCAACTGGAACCATGGCATCATATGCAGATGGCTTCAGCGTGCCTGGATTCTGGAGGCCGAGAGGGGTGACCTCCTTGGAGGGTAAGTTGATTGCACACCCTCTTACGGTAGCCATTGTATTTTTTTTGGTTGATCGATACTCCTTGTATGAAGTATGCTGACACATTCCAACCAAATGATGAGTCGACGGCATAAGCACACGAGGATAGAGTATAAACCTGCATGTCATGATCAGTAAGCAAGTGCGTGTGGAAGGGAGACTGGATAGCCTGATCGGCGTCGAATGATGGATGGATCGCAGCATCCGGCTACCTCGGCGCTCAACCACGGATGCTGAGCATGATATATCGATGTACTGAGATTTGCCAAAATACAGCCCAGTCAGTACCCAGGCATCTCAGAGCCGTCGACTGCACAGATCGAGTTAACTCCACCCCGCACATGGCGGGTGGGCATGCATTAGCATCCGAGGGGCAGTACATTTAGTGTACTAGTATCGAGTCTACTCCCGTCCTCACTCCAATTGACTCTTTGGAATCACGTGGTCGGCACCATTGATGGTATGGCAGTACGTCCTTCAATCCCAAACCGTGACAAGTTGGCAACCATGTTTTCGTCATTCTTGAAAACGCTGGTAAGACCTGCTCCTATCATTATGGCCCTTTTCTGATTTTAATACATATGCTCAGCCGCAAATATCTATTTTGTTAGTGATCATGTGTACCTATCAGCCATTGGCAGCTGTATTCTAACCATAGACTCCAACCCGCTATGGGCATTGGGGGACGGTCTAAATTATACAAACAACCAACAGCCACAACCCATCGTCGCCCACGTCTGTCAGGGCCCTCGCGATGCTGCGATCAGCCCTATCTGCTCCATATCCACCAGACAAACAAGACGCACCGCCCCTCCAGTTCAATCTCGAGGTCGTCGAACGCACGCCGCCTACTCCAGATCAAATTAAGACCATCATGTCGTACCTCGGAACGAAAAGTTCTGAGAACACCCCGTATTCCGCGTTCCTGTCGGCACACCCGAGCGCTCCTGGGCTCTCAGAACAGCCACAGACGGCGGTCGCGATATCGAATTTGGCAGCGCGGACCCCTGAAGCACTCAAGTGGCCGCTCGTTGTAGACTGGCACGGAGGAAGAGCGAGCGTCGGCGATGTGGACGGCGTGAAATCTATTTTGGAAGGCCTGAGGCAGCGTCGAGATGGAGAAGGAACCAAAGACGACGTCAACCGACCGGGCGGGTGGTTCTCCTAGAGATTGGTTGGCCGTGAGTCGATGCATTGTGTGATTTTTGGTGTACGATTGGTTCAAAATGACAGAACTGCCATGGAAGTTCAAGCATTGTGTAATGTAAACGATTGGTCCGATCGAGCAACTTCCATAAAGCTAGTTGTCCGCATGAAGGTACAGTCAAGTCTCACCGACTAATTATGTAACACGTAACGAAGGAAAGGTTGGGAGTCAAAACGAGTATATAACGTGGTACATTGGTATCTCCACGAGTTAGTCCCACCAGAACGTGTAATCGCAAGGGCAATCGTCATCAACCCAGATGACCCCTATCTCACTCAGATAGCGATCATAGCACATCAATAACGGAGGCCAAGCGTCATTGAGCCCCAACGCCAGCAACTTCGGAGGGCTGGGGTAAATATGAAAAAAATGACCTCCATCCCCACCTTGAAAACTACTTACTACTGGGATCGCGCCGTGGCCGTAGGCGAGGGCGTGCTGCTTGTACCAGGTATAGAGACCTGGGAAAATGCCTCCACTGCCACCTTGAGGACCACATACTTGTTCTGGACTAGAGTTACTGCCCGAGCCCTGAGTTTGGACTTGTGTCCATAGCCGCAGCCGGGGTCCCGACTGCGCCAAAACCCTGTGCGAGCGTTCAAGGCATAAACACCACCTGATTCGCCGGACTCTTTGTTAGAACCATTCTGTGTGACTGCAGGCGCCCCCCAGGTACTGGAGAACGGGTGACAGATAGAACGGGTGTTGCTGAGACTGCTGAACCGGGGACAAACCGCGAGGGCTGAGGCTGACCGCCTTCGAGTAGATCGACACCCAAACCTTCCTACAAACCATGCGTTAGAGAGTACAGTGTAGAGGAAAGGGTTGTACAGATACCCGTAACTGTACTCGAGTTGTCTGGGGGTTCTCCTTAGTAGAGATTGGTAGGCTGGAAGTTGATCCATTGTGCGACACCCGAGTCCCACTTGGATGGAAAGGGATCGACGACAACGTTAGCCATCCGAGTGGGTGGTTCTCTTGGACATTTGGTTGGCTGTAAGTCGATGCATGTGCGATTTGGGGTGTACGACTATTGACAGATACTAGTCAAGTCGTGTGAGTCTCATCAAGCAATTTCCTATGTAGTACTACAGCAGCTCACACTCTTGGGAACAGCGGACAAACCGTATGCTATATGTATAAGCAGGAACTCGTCGACATCTGGTCAAACCAGGTCCAAGTGACTGCAAGTCAATGCATTGTACAATGTTTGGTGTACGGTTGGTCCAAATGAGAAAACTAGGCATAAGGCTAATCCCGCATGAATGTACAAGCAAGTCTCGAAATCTCACCGACTAATCACATAACGCGTAACGAAAGAAAGGCTGAGAGTCAAAATGAATATATAGCATGCAGAACATTGGTATCTCCACAAGCTAATCCCACCAGAACGTCCCCAGTAGTCGTAAAGGCGATCGCCATCAACCCCAGCAACCCTCATCTCACTCACAAGGTGGTCGTGGTAGCAGAGGCCGGACGTCACTGAGCCCTAACGCAGTATGGTGGCCTGGGGAAAACATGAGAAAATGACCTCCACCTCTACTCTGGGGACCACTTACCGATGGATCGGACGCCCCTGGGACTGAATCCACGTGGGCGTGGCCGGCGACGTAGGCGTGCTGATAGAACTGTCGCCCGTCAACGCTCCAGCGGGCTGCCCTCCAGTACCCTTCGTCGACCCTCCAACTGCACCCCCCACCACGGCGCCGATAATGACGACAACAATAACGACAACGGTAATGATACCCTTCCGACTGCGCCAAAACCCTGTGCGAGCTTTCAAGGTATAAACACCACCTGATTCCCCGAACTGTTCCTTAGAACCATTCTGTATGGCTGTAAGCGCCAGAGGTCCCCCATGTACTGGAGGAGGAGCGAGAGGAGGGGGCGCGAGTGTTTCTGAAGCTGCTGAACCGCGGAAAAACCGCGAACGCTGAGGCTGACCGCCTTCGAGAAGATCCATGTCATGATTTTCCTACAAACCATGCGTTGAGGAGCACAGCTTAGAGGAGGTATAGAGGAAAGGGTTGCACACGTACCCATAACGGCACTCGAGTCGTCTGGGGTAGTTCTCCCAGAGATCGGTAATAGGCTGGAGGTTGATTCATGGCGCGATACCTGACTCCTACTTGGATGAGAAGGAATCGACGACAACGTCAACCAACCGAATGGGTGCTTCTCTTGGAGATTGGCTGGCTGTGAGTCGATGCATTGTACGGTTTTGAATGTACGATATCTGGTCCCAATGAGAAGACTGCCATATGCGCAATCAAGTCGTGTGGAGTCTTGTCACGTAACTCTGTATATGTATCTGCTATACTCAAAGTAGCTCGCACTCGTGGGAACAGCAGACAAAACCATTTATTATATAAGCAGAAGCTCGACATCTGATTGGCTAGCTACTTGAGCGCCCATCTAGGTTCACGTGAAGACCAGCCAACGAGGTGTAAATGCTTTACTCGTGCATTTCATCAACTCACGATATCAAAGGATATATCATTGATGTCCCCTTACAGTTATCGCTAGCCAGACGACGAGGTAACAAAACACCTTTGCCCGCATGGACGTACAGTCAAGTTGTGCAAAGTCTCACCGACCACATAATTATATAACGCATAACGAAGGAAAGGTCGGGAGTCAAAACGAGGATATAGCATGGTACACAGACATTCCCACACGCTAATAGTCCCACCAGAACGCCCCCTAGCAGTAATCGCACAGGCAATTGCCATTAGCTCTCATCTCACTCAAATGGTGATCATGGAAGGAGGCCAAACATCACGGAATATCATTGCTAGAAACTCCGGCGGGCTGGGAAAATATGAGAAAATGTCCGTTCACCCCCACCTTGAGGACCACTTACTACTACAAATCCATCCGCCGGGCTTGAGCCAGTCGTGACGTTAGACAGCGCGCCGCTTGTACCAGGTATGGAGGACTGAGGAAAATATGAAAATGACCGTCCAACTCTACCTTGAGGACCACTTACACCTGTATCCTGTGGGATTGAACCACTCGTAACGAGCGTGGCCGTAGCCGAGGGTGCGTTGCTTGTACCAGATATGGAGACCTGGGAAAAATATGAGAAAATGCACCTCCGCCCTCACCTTGGGGACTACTTACTAGACCAGAATTGATGGCCGAGGCTCCTGAGTTTGGACTCGTGCCCGTGGCCGTAGGAGAGGGCGTGCTGCTTGTAGCAGGTATAGCGACCTTGGGAAAATATGAGAAACTGACCCTCCAACCCCCCACCTTAAGGACTACATACTTGTGCTGTGTTGGAATTGCCGCCCGAGCTTGAGCCACTCGTGGTCGTCGCCGCAGCCGGGGTCCCGACCGTCGACGACGTTCCAGCAGGCGACCCTCCAGCCCCCTTTGTCGTCCCTCCAACTACTCCCCCCACCACGGCGCCGACAATGACGACAACGATAACGACGGCGATCACGACGCCCTTCCGACTGCGCCGAGACGCTGTGGGAGTTTCCAATTCCAAGGTATAAACACTGTCTGATTCTTCGGGCTGTTCTTTAGAATCATTCTCTGCGCCTGTAAGCGCCAGAGCTTCCTCAGGTACTGGAGGAGGAGTGAGAGGAGGAGGCGCCAGTGTTGCTAAGACTGCTGAACCACGGACAGACCGCGAACGCTGAGGCTGACCGCCTTCGAGGTCCACGTCATAATCTTCCTACAAACCATGCGTTAGAGAGTGCAGTGCAGAGGAAGTATAAGTAGTTTTCCTAGAGATTGGTAGGCTGGAGGTTCATCTATTGTGCGATATTGGTAGGCTGGGAGTTGACTCATTGCGTGATACCCGACTCCCACTTGGATGAAAAGGGATCAACGACGACGTCAACCAACCGAATGGGTGGTCCTCTTGGAGATTGGCTGGCTGTGTGAGTACTTGACGCATTGATTGTACGGTTTCGAATGTACGATTGGTCCCAATGAGTAAACTGCCATAAGTGCAATGGCCTACATCAAGTTGTGTGGAGTCCTATCACATAACTTTGTATCTACTATACTAAAAGTAGCTCGCACTCGTGGGAATGGAAATGGGTAGGCTGCAAAAATAGCACCAGACAAACCGTGTATTATATAAGCAGCAACTCGACATCTGGTTGGCTAATAGCTACCTTAGGTCGAAGTGCTCTGCGCCCATCATTACCACGCTGTCCACGTTGAAGAAGTTAACGATTGGTCCAAATGAGAAAACTACCATAAGGCTAATTCCTCGCATGACGGTACAGTCAGGTTGTGTGAAGTCTCCCCAACGAATTATATAACGCATAACGAAGGAAAAGGTTGAGAGTCAAAACGAATATATAGCATGCAGAACGTTGGTCTCTCCACAGGCTAATCCCACCAGAACGTCCCCAATAATCGTGAAGGCGATCGCCATCAACCCTGACGACTCTCACCTCAGACGGTGATTGTGGTACATCAGTAGCGCAGACCAAGTGTTACTGAGCCCTAACGCTAGAGACCTGGGAAAAATATGAGAATATGACCTTCCACCCCCACCATGGGGTCCACTTACTTGACTACCAGCCGCTCCCCCTGAGTTTGGACTACCCGTCGCAGCCGAGAGCTGGGACGTGCTGGTAGAACTCACGACCGTCGACGATCCAGGAGGCTTCCCTCCGCTACCCTTCGTCGTCCCTCCAACTGCTCCCCCCACCACGGCGCCGATGATGACGACAACAATAACGACGGCAGTAATGATGCCCTTCCGACTGCGCCAAAACCCTTTGGGAGTTTTCGAGACATAAACACCACCAGATTCCCCGAATTCCTTCGAGCCATCCCGTGTGACTGAAAGCGTCAGAGGTCCTCCAGGTACTGGAGGAGGTGTGAGAGGAGGAGGCGCGGGTGTTGCTGAGGCTGCTGAACCACGGACAGACCGCGAGCGCTGAGGCTGACCGCCTCCGAGTAGATCAACATCATAACCTTCCTACAAAGACGATCCATGTGTTAGAGAGCGCAGTGTAGAAGAACTTTGGGGCTGTGCACTTACCCGTAACTGCGCTCGGGTTGCCTGGGGTGCATCGACGAGAAGGTTTTCGTCGTATACGCTACTGTTCTGATTGGGATTTGGAGTCTTTGACCTCGACATGTTTCGCGTGAATTACGGCTCCTTAGAGCGCTGTGGTGGTGGTGGTGGGCGGTGGGGAGAAGATGTTCACATAGAAAATTAGCCGCCCAGGCCGAGCACTGTCACGTCGGACAGCCTCCTTCTTGGCTTGTGCCTGGCTGACCTGTCACACAGCAAGTCTAGACGCACAACACACAGAATGAACGGCGGCGAACGGCCAGCGCAATACTGCCAAACGTACAAGGATACTTTCTTGTCCTTTCCTAACAATATAACAGAGACTCGACCACTCATCAAACCTTCATCACCTCGTGTATGTAACCTCGCACGTAATCACACTACTCGACTTTGGTACTCTCAATGTTCCAATATTCCTGCGCATAATCTTGGATCGCCCTGTCAGAGCTGAACTTGCCCATCTGTTTCGTGTGTCGACAAGTCAACACAGATGCTTCTCAGACGGACAGGCACACGCACCTTGGCCGTTGTTCTGATGCTTTTCTTGATCCATTCCGCACGATCATTGTACGCATCATCAACCATTTGTAAGGCCTCTATATCTGAAAAAATAGTTTCATCAGGATCACGCTTCTCGAGGATCAACACTGCCGACAGATCGCTCCCGACTCACAGGAGTCAAAATCATCGGTGATAAGGTAGTAATCTTCATGTCGAATAGTGTTTAAAAGGCTATGTCAGTTCGTCAATACTTGGAACAAACGATCGACTGTTTCGCGTTCAGATTGGGAACTCACGGCTCGTACACACTCCCGTCTCCGAAAAGCCCTGATGAGATCTGATCTAGTACCTTGGCCAAATCTTGGGACTTTTCTTCTACCGGAACAGGATGATGCTTGTGTTGGTAGCGTAATTCTTCCACAGCAGGTGTCAAGTGCCCGAAGAAAACTAGAGGAGCAACGATCAGTGTTAAGCCAATCTGAAACTCGTTTTAGGTATGTACGTACAGACGTTCTCGCTGCCTACTTCCTCCGCAATTTCAATGTTTGCACCATCTGATATAGTGGTTACATTCGCAGTCGCAAGTAAAGCAACGCACACACGCACCAACAGTCCCGAGAAGAAGACCGCCATTCAAGCAGAACTTCATGTTGGACGTCCCGGACGCCTCCGTCCCAGCAGTCGAGATGTGTTGACTGATGTCCGACGCAGGAATCAATATCTCCGCCATTGTTACAGAGTAATCTGGCAGGAAAAAGACGTTGAGATAGTTCATGGTATCAGGGTCGGCGTTAACGACACGCGCAACGTTGACAATGAGCCGGATGGTCTGCAGAATGTAAGTGTTCGTCTTAAACACGACATTGGCACTATGTCGCATACCAGTTTCGCAATTTCATCTGGGGGGCAAGGTTAACTCATACGGCACATGGACAGGGAAGAACAGGTACGTACACCCCGGTGCTGCCTTTCCAGCGAAGATGACATTACGAGGCGTCACCTTTTTCCTTTCCGACGGTGACATGGCTTTCAGCGTCAGATAACGCTGCAATACAGTGAACACGGTGATACTCAGTCCACGGTTATCGACTTACATGCACTACACCAAGAATATTGAGGGTTTGACGCTAACAAGACACATCAGATAGTTCCATTGCTGGTCCCAACTAGATGTACCTTGTACTCGTGCAACCTCTGCAACATATACGTGAACACTTTGAACCTCGTACCACCACAAAACGTAAATCTCACCTTGATTTGTACGTCAAACATAGCCTTGCTGTTGACCTTCAAGCCGAAAGTAACCCGCATATAATGTGCCAGTCGCTCCTTATTGGCTTGTTTCACGGCAGCCCATTCCTCACAGACACCCTCGTCTTCGACATACTTCAGCAGTTCCTCGAGTAGACTCAAATCTTTCAACCAGACGTTCTTCGGTATGTTTATTGTCTTGGTGATGAGGTCAGTAAGGTTTGGGTTGCACTGACCGTTAACGTGAGACAGCGTCTTTAGTATGTAGTAAGGGAACGACGCACCTGTGCGAGCCAACGACGGGGCGTGACTTCAGATAGTGAGCCAGAGTGATGTACTTGGCAACATAAGGAAGACTTACTGCCGTTAGTGACATTACCAAACCTTGCGGCCGGAAGGCGTCAGTCAACAAAACGCCCAAATAAGTGCGTGTCGGAGACGTACTTGCTCACTCCGAAGAATTCTACAAAGTCTTTGAAGATGGTTGTCCTCACTAACTCGGAATGAAGCTACAGGCACAGCATGATAAGCGTTGACATATGAAAAGCATGTGACATGATACTTGCCTCGGCTACACCATTGATCTTGCGGCTCCCTGCAGAAGGGCGTCACAGTGAAGTGTGGCTCCCAGTCACGAAAACACACTCACCAATGCATGCAAGGTGTGCCATACGAACGTACTTGGGGTGGTTCTCTGCGCAGAAGCCAAATGAGATGCCCTGCTCAAAACAGATCATCTAACAATCTACCGACCTTCGATGAGAGACATTCTAGCTAGTCGGTCGGTGTCTCCAGGGAACATGTGCTCCACAGCTGTCCGCAGGGTTAGCGTCGACTCTTAAATATCGAGGAATAACATATACATTGCAAGAAAATCCTGTTGACGAAGAAAAGAAAAGATAAGGAGAGGTTAATAGTATATAGATCGCTTCGCGTGAGAAGCTTACAGATTCTGCAAAAAGTATCAATAAGCGAAGAACGTCGACGAGAACGATATGTCTACGCACAATGTCATAAATGATCTGCATGTGCCTGGAGTAAACAAGTGACAGAGTATGTCAGCGGAAGATAGCTAGTAGAGTCGTGACAATCGCGAATACCTAGGCAAAAGGTGTTCAATCAAGGGGACTGGCCACTTTTCCAAGGCTTCCTAACACGTTAACAACGTCTTCAATATACTGGCGATATCACACAAATAGCCGACTTACCGGGAGGACTGTATGATTAGTGAAGAAGAAAGTGTTGGTAACAATGTACCATGCCACATCCCAGGGCAGGTCTTCTTCGTCAATCAATATGCGCATGAGTTCGGGGATGGCAAGCGTAGGGTGAGTCTAAATTCCTATGAGAGGAAGAATTCGATGGGGATACGAAGAACACACGTCATTCAACTGGATCGCAATATCTAGTAGAGGGTCATTGAATGACTGAAGAGTAACAAAAAGAATGGAGAGCTTACAATCCGGTAATTCGATCAGTGGCTTTCCGAGGTTCCTAAAACGACGCATGATGTCCGCAAGACTAGCCGCCGTCCAAAAGTACTGTTGTTTGAGGCGCAGCTCCTTGCCAACTGACATGAAGTGAGTCAGTAATTAACTCTAGTGGTAGGAATGGGTCCCTTCCTTACACGTAGTCTGATCATTGGGATACAAAACAGATGTGATCGCAGCGGCACCATTCGAAGATTCGATGGCATGCTCATAATTACCAGCTTGAGAGGCACGTAGATCAGCGACCTCTTCACTGTATTTTCCAATTGCACACCCCTCACCGTTGAAACTCTGCAAATCGAAGCCCCGTTTTGGCTTGCTCGCCCACAGACGCAGGTTGTTCGTGTTGCGGGTATCGTAGCCCGGAATTGTCACATCATACCCGACAGCCAAGACCTCCTGACCACCATACCAGACACCCCGGGAAGTGCCATTAACGTATTTCTGAGCCTCTCCGTAGAATCGGATCTCGTACTGCACATCTGCGCGAGAAACTTCCCACGGATTCAAGTGCTCCAACCACGGATCGGGCGCCTCGAGCTGTTGACCTTCGGGCGAGATGAGCTGCTGGAAGATTCCGTACTTGTAACGCAGGCCGTATCCCCACACCGGAAGTTCCTGTGTGGACGACGAATCGAGGTAACACGCCGCGAGACGTCCAAGACCCCCGTTTCCTAAGCCTGCATCGCGCTCTTGATCGATGAGATCCTCCAAATTGAAACCGAGTCTGTCGATCGTTTCCCTGTACTGATCTTTCAAACCGAGATTGAGGAGGGCATTGTCCAGAGTACGTCCCATGAGGAACTCGAGAGAGAGGTAATACGCGCGTTTGCCGCCATTCCGATTCATGTGTATTTGCGTCTCATTCCAGTTGAGCTACATAAGAGATAAATTTGCATGACCCAGCGATATCAACGAAAGCGCTTACCAGCAGATTGTCTCGAACCGACAGGCCAGTTGCAAGATAAGCTCCCAGGTCGTTGAGGTTGTGCGGCTGGCGGGCGAGAGACGTTTGGACGTGGTTGACGAAGGACCGTGCGATAGAGGGTACATCTGCAGGGTATGTAGTTATGACATGGCCAGGAAATGCGGTATGCAACCACACCTGTGTCTGGGCTTCTCAGATTGTTCCTCCATATCTTCTCCTCGCCTCTTGGCCATTTGTCCTTTCCGTCTTCGTCTTTCTCGGGTATGTAGACTGTCGACGTCAAGCCATCGGTTTCCAATCCTCGGCTAGATATGAGGAATTACATACGTGTTAACGTCCTCACATGTCGAGGACGACCCGGCTTTCCAATCGTCGCAACATCTAGCACGGAGGTCATGTCTAACCTACAGGCTGTCGTGAATCACTGAGATCGGTTGCTACAGGAGACCAAGGACGACAAAAGAGGACATCCCAGAATGGAGAAAGAGGGGCCAATCCACTAAATACGTCTAGGCCTCGAAATTCACCTGACAAGATCCATACTCCAAATTGTATCACATGTACTTGTACTGCGTGGAAAGGGCCCAGATCCACTAACCAGACGATCGAAGCATGAAGTACTTGGGCATCGCATGAAGAAGTTCACATATAAATTTAGCGACCTCCAGTGTCGGAAAGCAGACAGACACAAGTCGCACAAGTCACACAGGACTAAGTTGGTGCATGGCTGTTGTAAGATGTCTTTCAATTCGCGTAAAAGCCAACTTCGTCCGTAGGCGAATGCAGTAGACGCGAGACTAGGCACTTCTGACAGGTTTCTCCACATGTTAGGCATGGTCTGTCATGTTCTCCAGGTGAGGACGCTGACGAAACGTTCTTCGAGTTCTTCATGACCCTCGATGATACGTCACAAGAGAGAATGCGATGGTTCTTCCCTCCATTGCCCCTTCCCCAGCGTTTCGCCGACGGGGCATAGAATGCTGCTGCTGGTATTTTCGGAACGTCCAGTTCCCGCGCTAAAAGTGATCGCATCTGCAAAACCAGTTGTGGTGCAAAGATGGCAGGCTGTAATCGAGAACTTACCTGCAACATTTTGGAACGCGGCGTAGTTCATCTCTAGGCGTAGGCCATCTTGAAAGTAACTATTTTTTGGACCATGGGCGCAGGTCGGAAACCTCGTATTTTGTGGATATTCGAAGCGTTCTAGCAATAATACCGAAAACACGGAGCATGACCATGCACGACTCAAAAGCACTTATTACGAAATTACTTCTTGAAAGAACTCCTCATGAAGAAACACTCACCCGCGGTCATACATCCAACTCAGGATGGCTGCCCACTCTGCCAGTGTTCCCGGAAAAGGTAACGAGCGGACACCCGTCAACGCTCTCTATGATTTGTGGCTGCGGCAGTTCCAGCATGTCTGCAAAGACGGTGGAGCATGCTAGCTTGTTTCGTTGAATCTTGGAGCGTGTTTGTTCGGCACACAGGACGACGTTCCCATCTGAGAACCGAAATCGGGGGTGTTGCGAATGCAAACTGACCGCTGGTAGAAAGTGGCTCGATAACGAATTTTCTTCTGCGCGACAGGCAGTCTCCACCGTCGATGTCCTCCATGTACCCCCGGCATCGTCGCACTCTAAAAGTGTTCAGTAGGTACTCAGACGCGTCGCGTTCGATTACATAACAAGCTACTCTCAGTACCATACGCGTGGCCGTGACAAAATTCAAGAGGGGATCAAGACATTCTGTACTCACAGCATCAAGAAAGTCATAGTAGGAATCAAAAGAATTTAATCAAGGAGTTCAGAAACCATCTCTCTGATGTGGGAAACAACTTCTTTCAGCCTAGTTTCGCCTTCCGGTTCCATGATATCAAGATTCCATCTCTCCTTGGGTGCAATATCGGTAACAAATGGGGGATGGGGTAAGATGCGCTCCGGGGTGAGCGTATGATCTTCAGCGGTGTACTCGTAGACACAGATCTGTGTGCCCAAAGCGCTGATTCCATAGAGCTTGGGGATGGGCATACTCCCTTCAACAAAGTCGAGAAACTTGAGCCGCATCTGCTCGTCTGCCTGCTCGCGGGTGACGGCATCATCGTGTGCGATGTAATTCTTGATCTCCACAAACAAAATGGGCACCTGTCGCCTTGCAGCAATTATTGTAATAACATACATGAAAGGAAAGGCTTGGGTGCGGGGGATGGGAGAGATTTGGTAGCCTTCAGTGGGGGGGAAGAACTCGGCGAGGAGGACGTAGAAAGGCCCGTAATACTCATTGTCATCGGTGGTGAACTTGTTAACGAATTCGAATTGTAAAATGACATGTTCAGACCAAGGCATGTCTTAAACCACCAATCAGTCAAATGTAGGGTAAAGAAACATCACCATCATTTACCGGCGTTGCAAGGAGTTGAGGGAGTGGTTGTCAGCCACTCTTCTACTTGTCTCGTATTTTTTTTTCTTTTGAGTCGGCCCCTCTCCCCCTATCTGTGTTTTTCGTCGTTCAGTTTCCCGTGACACCCCTATCGAGGCTAACTGACGTCGACGACGAATAGTACTCATTAGATCTCGATGGCAAATCTGATGTATTCGCTGCTACGAGCTAATGTAACTACTTTGATCTGCCATAGAGCTCAATGACTTTGGATCTCTCCATCCTACTGGAAAACATTCCGGTCATCATTCGACAGCAATGATACTGCACGCAAGGTCGAGCTAGTTTTCATATATGGCGTGAATTTGCCCCGTTGTATTCCGCACCGAGCTTGCTCATGACACCACAGCAGCATACAAGAGCTGGAGCTCTTAGCCAGCAGCTATTCATTGGCGCCTAGTAGGGAAACGTACAAGGGCATTCCAGCCGAGGGTTTCTCACGAATGCCTCCCACCGTAAGCAAATTATAGACAACCACGTACGACAGATTGCGATGCTTCATGAATACTCCCCTGAAATACCTATCTCTCTCCTTGAACGTCATCTTCGGGATGTGACATCTAGTAGCTTTGCCTTGTGCAACCGACTGCATTCGCGAACGTCACTCCGGAGCAGTAAACGGGTGGTCTCCATTTTCTGACCAAGGCGACTCGACCAACTTTGCAGTGCGTTACTTTTTCATTTGCATGGCCTTAGGGACCACATTGTCGACGCTGCTTGTCAAGAGAAGGTTCAGGAGCTCAAGTGGTCAAGCGAGTACTACCACGACATCACGAGGTGTAGTGCAACCGTGAATCATGACTATAGGCTTGGGAAGCAGAACCGCAGACGAAGGTGCGCCGAGTGTAGGCTTGAATCCGAGGCAAACATCGAGATTGCAGTGCAAATAGCTGCTCCCGGTCGATTTTCGTTGGACTGTATTCGAGCTGAAGCTTGCTCTGTATGTGTCGCTCTGTCGCTTTCTCAGCCACTGAATTCTCATACCCCTCTCGGAAAATATTCAGCGCTGCGCAGCTTCCACACCAAACATACCAGATTTCGTATCACACTGGAATCTGACACGAAATCCTCCATGCAGTCTCATCTCCGCTCAATTCATGTGCTCCCAGTGGAGAATTGCGCACATCCACACCACTTACCTTCTTCCGTAGAGCCTCTACAACCTGCCCCGCTTCCTCACTCTACTTTACCACAACATGCCGACTGGCTAAGTGAACTATGCGCGTACCCGTAACAAAATTTCAGTAGGTTCTTTCATCCAGACATTCTGTGCTTGCGGTATCAGGGAGGGATCAAAATAATTCAATCATGGAGTTCAGAAACCATCTCTTTGATGTGGGCAACGACTTCTTTCAGCCTAGCTTCGCCTTCCTGTCCCAAGATATCAAGATTCCATCTCTCCTTGGGTGCAGTGTCGGTAACAATCAGGGGATGAGGTATGATACACGCCGGGGTGAGCGTGCGATCCTCAGTGGTGTACTCGTAGACGCAGATCCGGGTGCCGAAAGCGCTAATTCCATAGAGCTTGGGGATGGGAACAGTTCCTTCAATAAAGTCGAGAAGCCTGTGGCGCATCTGGTCGTCTGCCTGCTTGCGGATAGAGGGCGTATTGTACTCGATGTAGGTCCTGGCGTCCATAAACAAAACAGGGACCTCTCGCCCTGTAATAACATAAACAAAAGTAAAGTAGGTGGTGCCAGGGATTTGTTTGAACGATGGAATGACTTGGTAGCCATCGCAGGAAGGAAAGAGGATGCTAAGGAGGGCGTTGAAAGGCCCAAGATGATACCCATTCTCATCGTCGGTGAACTTGTTAATGAGTTCCAAGTATAAAGTGATAAGTTCAGACCAAGGCATATCTTAATCCATTAATCAGTCAAGTGCGGGGTAGAGAGATGTTGCAGTCATTTACCGGCGTTGTGAGGAACTGAAGAGTGGCTGGTAAGTAGCTACTCTCTTATACGTCCGGCGTTATTTCATTTGCCTCTCCCCCTATTCGTCTCTCCGCCGACGTTGTATTCCCCCTCTCTCTGGGCGAGGATTATCCTTGCCATTTATGCGAGTAACGGTATATTTGGTATGCATATGACATCAGGACAGAAATCACGCTGTGATGTACTGTGCTCGCCCTCCATCACTCCTCTTTCTTCACCTGCGAGAGTAACAAGAGGTATGTGGCTATTCGCCTCATCATGATAGTACCCCCATCCATCCCATTATACTATTAGACCGGAATACCCCGCTTCATTGAATTTGCCTAGTGCGTACTGCTGTACTTTTTCAGGTTACCTGTGTAGAAAAGGGCCTCAGTAGTGACTCAA
This sequence comes from Pisolithus marmoratus, assembly GCA_024613145.1. Taxonomy (NCBI): domain Eukaryota; kingdom Fungi; phylum Basidiomycota; class Agaricomycetes; order Boletales; family Pisolithaceae; genus Pisolithus; species Pisolithus marmoratus. Next base: position 225,147 of record JANFAE010000062.1, read on the forward strand.
CTACTGAGGATACAGTACCAAAATGTACTACCAAGTGCGCTCTAAGCGCTTATGTAAGCAAGTGAAAACTCGCACCAAAATATACATCACACTGTGGTGATTCAATCTCCAACACACCCCCTGAAGCTCCACTGTGTGATAAGTAGAAGAGCAGAACATATAACTCAAATGAATGTATACCAAATAATTCAATAAAATGAGTGTTTATTCTGCTGCAAATGAGCTTCGAGTCCGTGTGTGTAACGAGTGTTGTTTGGTTGTGTTGACGCGCCGCGTTGTGGCAACTTCCCGTTTCGGAAATGCTTGTGTAGTGCGCGCGCTCCTGCCTTGTACCATGATCGTAAGGCCGCCGTTTTGACCGTAGAGGGGCTCGTCGTCGCCCCAAATCGATGGATGAGGCACCCCCTGCCTCTGGTAAGTGCCGGCGATGTCCCAGGGCGGTTTCCGGCGTTTTCTGGGTTGTCGAGATGGCGATATGGTAGCACTACCTTGAGTGTGCTCACCAGGGTATGGATACCCTCTCATTTGGACGTTTCCGGTGACGCAGGCTTCGTTATAGAAAACGCCTAGTGTCGGGGACCCTCCCGCAATGATTCCGTATGGATCGGTTGGCGTCGAGAGGAGCCGCAGTGGCCGTATGGCGACCACAAGTGTACGGTAGGCGTTGGGCCTCGTACGAACGATGCTGACGTTCTCAGCTTCTGTTTTGATCCTTCCTCGTCGGCGATGGTCCCTGAGGGTCCTAGGAGTGTGTGTGAGGCCGTCGGGAGGCCGTTTTGGTAGCACAAGTGAGTATATGCTGGTATGCGCGTCACCTCTCCTAATGCTGCTGCGAGGCAGCCGTCTGGCCACAGGACAATTTCTTGGTCGTTTTTCATCGCTCCGCGTCGATCTAGGATGCACCCCCTGCCGCCAGTAAGTATTGGCAGTGTTCCAGAACCGTTTAGAGGTGTTTGAGAGGAGTGAGAGCAGCCGCAGGAGAATGCAAGCTGTCCGGTACGTGCACCCTCTCGTTTTGACTCGTCTCGCATGCCTGACTTCGCTACAGCCTATCTTCTGTATCCATAACCCTCCCGTAGGGTGTCGAAGTCGTTTCGAGGAGTCTGTGAGGAGTTGAGGTAGCCGCATGAGAATGCCGGCTGTACGGTGCATGTGCCCTCTCGTTTCGAGTTTTCGTGCACGCCTCATCTCGTTATAGCCTTTCTTCATTGTCTGGTACCCTGCCATAGTGTGCCTAAGCCGTTTCATGGGCCTGAAGTGAGATAGAGGGGGCCGCGTTGGGGCCGCTTGTGTAAAGTAGGCCTTTTGCCTCGTGTGCGCATCGCTGATGCTTCCAGCTCTCATTTTGATTCTTCCACGTCGACGGGGTACCCTGTAGGGTGCAGGAGCACACGTAGTGCCATTAGGATGTGGTTCGGGTGATGCAGGTAGGCCGTCCTGCCGTTGCGCTCCATGCTCGCTGTGCTGACCTCTGCTGTCAGCTAGCAGCTTCTTCTCTGCTCCGTGTGAGCAGACGGTGTTGCTGCTTGTTACATCACCACTACCGCTGTCGCCCCATCTGCCAGCTTCTGGTGGTAGAACCTGTGATATCACCGGTGTGCCATGTCGTTCGAGCTTTGCACACTTGCCGTCTTGTCTCGTATTCTTGCGCCACTGCTGCAAGACTGCCATTCGACTGTCGGAAGGTTCAGCGTGCTTCCGAGTCCGTCTGTGAGGCATGTCCTGTCTCCGGAATGTATCTGCAATATTCCAGAGACGTTTCGAGACTTCGCGAGGTAGCGAAATGGGAGTGCTGAGGACGAGGCGTCTGAAGCCTCTCGTTTTCAGCCCACTGACGTTTATAGGCGTCGTGTTGGCTCTGCAGCACTGGTGAGGTATCCACGATGTCTTCGGAGTGTGCATGAGACCGTTTGGAGGTAGTCCGTGCGGCGCAGGCAAGTCATCTGGCCGCTTTGTCTCGCGCTCGCTGTCCTGACACTCTCTGTCAATTAGCAGCGCTTTCTCGATGCTACGCAGGTTCACAATGTCCCTGCTAACTGTATTGTTGTACCTCCCATCATCTCCCTTATCAGGTTCCTTTGGGCGTCTGCCCACATGTGCCCGTGTGTCAACCATTTGGGCGCTTGTGGCCCTTATCTCCAGCTTCGTCGTCGTCGACCTGATGTCTGCACTATCCCCTTTACCCGTTCGAGCATGCCTATGCACCCCAACCCCCCAGACCTCATCAGGTGGGGAATCCCATGTGGAGTGCCTTTGGCGGGTTCGCTGCAGGCGTTGTGATGTCCGCTTGCTTCGTGCACACGGCAACCTGAGTTCCGTGACCATACCACCATGCATTCGCGCTGGCGGCCTGTTCTGTATTGTAGAACGTTTGTCATGCGAAGCGGAGGGTTCGGCGTGTGTTCCCGGGGGATCAGGTACGTTGGCGACTGTCTTGCCATCCATCGGGATGTGCTCATTGCATTCGATAGATGCATTTTCGATAGAGCGTTCGAAGGTCTGGCCGGTGGTGTCACCTGCAGGCTCGTGAGCCTCAGGGCTCCACCCAGGTGAGTCTCGGTGCTCCGCAATCTCATCATCCGTGCACCGACTCCTCTCATCAGTCGCTTTGAGCGTATTTGCGTGTTTGTCCAGCCATTCTGGGTCTGTAATCCCAGTCTCCACCACCAGCGAGCAACCCTCTGTCCGCTGCACATCTACAATGTCCGTCTCGGGTTCCAGGTGCCCAGTCGGAATCTCAGTGTAGGCGTTTTGGTTGCCTTGGAGGTCTTCTTCCTCCACTGGTAGGTTGCTCTCCACCCCCTGCACATCTACAACCTCAGTCTCGAGTGTTGGGTACCCGGTTTCAGTCTTGGCACAGTCGTTTGGGCTGAAGCCCTCTTCTTCACTAGGTGGATTCAGTGTCTTGTCGTGGCTGTCGCAGGTGCCCTGAGCGGTTTCACCAGCCGCGCTCTGCTCGGGCTGTGAGCTGCTCTGCTGTGTGCCTTGCTCAGCTGCTACCCAGCTCTCTGGTCTCGGAATTGAACCGAAGCGTTTTTCGAGGTAATCCCACTTCTCGTGTGGTGATTTCAGGTGTAGCATGAGGCCGAAAATGGTATCTGGAATACCACAAATGATCGTGTAGTTTACTGTCGCGTTCCGTTGTGTCCACAACTGGTCGGCAGTTCGCCAAGCTGCGACCGCATCTCGTTCGTCGTCGGTCTGGGGTGTCCAACCCTCACCACGACCTTCAAGCTGTGCTGGATGTGTGGGTCGTGTTTCAGACCCGACTAGGAACCCCATCAAGCCGTCGTCTATAATGGCGCATAGGACCAAGCTTCCATAAGCTGTCCAATTGTGCCCATCATGTGCGAGCTCGGGTAGGTAGTCCATCGGTCATTATCCAATAGCTTCGAGAGAGTAATGACAGTAATTAGTTGGCTTGTTGAGTAGTTTTCTGTTTCGAGTCGACCACGAGTCTCCTACAATAAATTTTCCTTCCGCGCTATGCGGGGCTCATAACCTGTAGAAAAGGGCCTCAGTAGTGACTCAACTACTGTAAGGAATGTATATGCTTACCCTCAGTAGTGACTCAACTACTGAGGATACAGTACCAAAATGTACTACAAAGTGCGCTCTAAGCGCTTATGTAAGCAAGTGAAAACTCGCACCAAAATATACATCACACTGTGGTGATTCAATCTCCAACAACCTGTTTACTGGCCGTTGCAATAGGGAAGAGGGAGGGATAGGCCTTTGTACAGTATGCGCTGCTTCTTATACGACACCGTTTTTGTAACGCGTATGAATGGTTTGACTCTAGAGAGCGGTGCTAGGGGATATCCCCACTGAAAAGAGGTATCTCTGTGGCTACAGTACTCGCCGTCTTCGTCCTAACCAGGATTCACATGAGAAACGTTGTTATGTTCGAAACACAGTCTCTATCATACAAGCCAACGACTGGGCACATCCTCACCGAACTTCTATCCATGCACCGTCCGGTCTGACACAAGTTTGGTATCTGGAAAATGCGTAGACGAAGGACTTACCCGAGTCGGTGTTGGTCGTCGCCCTCATCCCTTGGACAAAAGATTCAGCAGTTGTCTTTTTTGCGGGCCAACAAACTCTGTCGTATGCGGAGTCGCCCAGTCGGAGACACAGAAGTCCAAGTCTTCGGACAGGCGTAAGGTGGGTCTGACCTGAGAAGCAGGTTCCACTGGGGCATCTTCGTTTGTGGTTCAGCATCTGACCCCATAGCAGCAATGACGAACAAAACGAAACTCCCCGAGATCAGTTCTTCCTGTACGTTTCGTGGTGAGACGTTTCATCCCTATGAGCTGAGAAACGTACGGACGGGAGAGTATGTCCCCATGTTGCAGACACGGCATTGGATATCTGCCCTCCAATACTCTCTTGCAGTATGATCTGCTGTTCCTTTAGCTGTCTCTGTCTCTGAATGAGCAGCTGTCTGTCCTCCGTCGGTCATGTTGGCAGCTAATCCGACCTCTTAGCCATCCGTCTCTTTTTTTATTATTTTTTTAAAAAGGTGCGATCGCAAACTTACGGTAGTGGTCAAATCGTCCCTCAAGAAGCTGGAATTGTACAGTCTGTGCTGGATATGACACGAAGGATTGTGAGTCGCCAGATGTACGTAATCGGACTTACATTTACTGGAGGTTGCTCTCTACCGATCCTGGGGCTGGAAGGTATGCGATCCTCAGTACTTGCTCGGTACTGACTGACTGATCTTAGTTCATAGGCCGTCGTTCTAGGACACCGACGACCGATTTCTATTCGACGCGCCATGGTATCTCCAGCCTTCCTAGAGGAGCTTCTGAGAGGGCTATCCTCGTTGCAAGTGTATATCACAAACCGGCGGAGACGTTCATAGGTCACGGGTGAATTGGAGCAGATGCCGTTCAGCTCAAAGAGACAGAGCGTCTTCCGTTTTTCCTCCGTACTTTATACGAACTCACTTGCCTTCAACATCCTTGACATAGATTGACAAGTGATCATGCTTTCGTTCAGAAAGCTTTCAGAACGACCGTGGCTGGTCAACACGTGCTCAGAACCTTCTCGATTTCGACGATGCACCAGCTCAAGTTGTCACGGCTCCCTGTAGAGCGTGACTCCTTCCTGAGCGCATTAGTTTGTTTCATTGAGGCTTGAAGCATGTTTGTCCAACACACTGGACGATGTCCCCATCCGAGAATCAAAATCGGTTGTATTGTGAATGTGTACTATTGCCGGGGAGGGGCTCGGCGAGTGGGTTTCTTCTGCCCTTTATGGGCGGTGACAGGTCGAAATTGTTCATGTCCTCTGTCTCCCGTCGTCGCGTTGTGACGGTAGCAAGAGTGTTAGGCCTCATTGCTGTACAAGGAGGTTAGACATATCGCGTTCGTTTGCACACAATGGCACGTTAATCCCCATCATCAGCATCGGGCTCATCCTCGCCAATATTCAGCTTCCGCTTCCTACCAGGCAGCTCTGCCCCTCCACCATACCCAACACCCGCTTTCTTCCGTAGAGCCTCTATATCTTGCTCTGCTTCCTCAGCCCACTCCAACACAAGATGCCGACCGAGTAAATGCGTATGTTTGAGTGCTGCGAATGCATTTTCTGCTTCTCGACGCGTGAGGAACTCGAGGAATGCGAATCCGCGAGATCGCGAATCAAATTTCTTTGGTAGTCGAACCGACTTGAGCTGTCCGTGCGCGCTGTGTGTAACGAATAAAAGTTAAGAACGACCTTTTTACGCAGAAAGACAAATCGCGTACCCGAACAACTCGCGTATATCCTTCTTCGATGCTTCGAATGGCACGTTCTTCACGATCATCTTGGTCGTCTTCGCCTTCGCAATCGCCTGATCCTTCGATCCTTCCTCTTCTTCTTTCCCGCGTCCTGCAAATTTCACATGGAGAGCGTGTCCGTCCAGAACAAACCCTTGCATGCTTTTAATCGCCTTCTTGGCGCCCTCTGGTGTCTTGAAACCGACAAAACCGTATCCCATACTTAACCGAGGTGCTGTTCCGCCAGACACCATAGGACGCTTAGGATCCGGCTTCGTCTGAACTCGTGCAAACGAAAACTCCGGTAAAGCCCCAAACATCTGCGTAAGTCGCTCGGAGGTCGTACTGAACGCAAGATTCTTCACGAAAAGCGTCGTACCAGCGGACAGGGGTGGCTCGTCGTCCCTGCCAGCAGCATTTGGCGTGTCCTGCTCAGCAATCGTAATCGGCTTGAATGCCGTGGATGTAGACGCGGTCGAGTTTTCGTCCCTAGATGTGTCTTCGAACATACCAAGTGGACCCTTCTCCAAATAAATTATGGAATTTCCGAGGCGCCTGTAGGCCACGGCTCGGAAAGCCTTATTAGCTTCGTCCGCATGCTCAAATTCTACTACCGCCATTGTGCCCGCCGGAGGCACGAGAACGCGACTAAGTATCCCATGAACCTCGAACATCTCGCGTATCTGCTCGGCCGTGGTGCCGTAGGGGATGTTCTTGACGAGAATAGTCGTATCTGACCGAGCGCGCGAGGAAAATGTTGAAAGGATAACGCCCTGTGATTCTAGATACGCTTTCGTCTCCTGAATGATGTGCGTCTCGGCCAAGGCAAGTTTCACCGCTGCGTTATCGGACTCGGGATTCAGAATATCAGCCTTGGATATGTTGAGTCGATCAGCGATAGACGAGACCACGGCATCACTCTAGATTGTGCCACAAAATATATTAGACTACTAAACATCGTATGAGTGCGACGTACATTCTGGTACAACATGCTCCAGTTGAAGTCGCGTCCCGCCATAGCTTTCCGCTTGACGATGCGTTCCTCCTTCAACGACCCCCTCGTCCCATCTCCGTCTGTTACCTCGAATTTGCCTGCACGCTCTACAGCGGGAAGGATATGTAATAGTCGGCCCTGGAACGACTTCTTGTCGAGTGCCTCGTAAGCAGCGAGCGCAGAAGACGGTTGTTTAAACTTGACATAAGCGAGGCCCTTTGGCTGTTTTGAAACGCGATCGATCGGTAAATGCACCTTGATAAAGGACAGCTAAGCCAACAAGGCAAAAGGAACCAAAGCAAGGTACTCACCTGCTCTATTTCACCAAACGACTGGAAGAGCTCGTGTAGTTCAGTATCTGTACACGAAAAGGCAAGGTTCCGAAGGAACAGACGTCCGGTCTGGAGGATCGTCGCCGTGGTCGGATCTTTGTCTTGTGGCGGAGAGGTGTCTTCGACCTTGTTCTCATCGTCGTCTTGATGGAAGATCTTTTCTGGCTCGGAAATGCGGTGTGACATTCGTCGTTTCATCCAATCGAGATCTGATACCGTGTCGTCTTGTGTAAGATCCCCTTGCTCTTCGTCATTAGGTGGTATGATAGGGTGCGAGGTATTGATATCGTTTGCCCATGACGGGCCTTTGCGGGAACGCGATACCTCGAGGAACGCGTCCAAATGAGATCGGCCATGGTTTTGCTTCTGATCTGTTTTACCCTGTGCGTCCTTGGGTGAGTTTTGCGCGACGACCGGCTGGTCAGACTGAATACGCCGCCGTTTGTTGGGCCTTGGTGCCGGTGCGTCCTTTACACCCTGTTTTCTACGTCAATGGGATGTAAGGAAGAAGACACGGTCTCACCTCGACCACTGCAACACTTATCCGCGTCGAGTCAATAAACGTCCGATCGAAGTAGTGTCTTGCTGCAGTAGCTTCGTCGTCGGATTTGTAACCTACGAAGCCAAAACGCCGGGACGTCCCATCCGGTTTATGGGACACTCTGATATCCGTGATAGTACCAGGCGGTGCTCCTGTCTGTTCGAAATGTTTGCGTAGACCTTCCGGGGTCAGGTACGGTGGAAGGTTCTTCACTATTAGACGGGACATCGGATTAACTTACAGTAAGTAACAGGAGAAAAAGTAACTCGTGAGAAAGTATCGACCGGATATATGTATGTACACTGCGGTGGTCGAAGAGAACGAAAGGCCAGCAGACACAAACAAGTGAAACATCGATGGATTATGTACGTCGCAAACCCTCCATGGTGCAAGTCGAATATTAAAACACAGGAAGCGTCTGGTCTGTTCGTATACACGACATCGTACGGAAGGCATCAAAGTTCACGGCTCAGTGCGTCCTAAGATAATTCTCATTCATCCCCTTGGACTCATGTGATATCTGGCGGAAAGTTGTGCAGAGAAGGCGGTAGGAAAGTAGTGGATCTGCGAGGGGGCGGAGGTAGTGGGATTTTCTTCACAGTGGACGAAAGAACGACCAGGCTAGTTTCCTTCGCATGAACGGTGCGTAAGAGTCAGGTAAACGGGGAGGAATATCGACGGTGGAGTAGGGGGAGTCATAGGCAGGCGAGGTCAGGAGGCTTAGTCAGCACAGTAGCATACGGGCGCATGCGGACTCATGTACATCATCATCGGTCCAGGAGGACGACGACCAGAACTGCTGCACTGTATCATCGTGGTGACGAGAGTGGCTCCGTACCATGCAAAGTACCACAGCATCACCGTAGCACCGTCACACCGACCCACCGCAACACCGACCCACCGCAACACCGACCCACCGCAACACCGAACCGAAACAGCAGGGAAACACGCAACCAACGCGCACCGTACACGTGTCAGACCCTCAGACAGGATAAAAAACAAGCTACGTGGAACAGTACACCTGTAACACTAAACAAACTGTCTTGCAGACTCCCGCAGCGTGACTCGTGGGGCCGCTTTCTGCCCGCGAATCCCACTACCCCACCGACAGTCCCATCACCGTTGGGTACAACCCCAACCAATACTGAATATCTGTTCCCATCGGAACCACAGTCCCCAACGTCGTCCCCAGACTTCGCTCCAGCACGAGGACTCGTGCCATCACGAGCAGCGTCACCGAGCTCTGAAACGGAGGACCACCATAGAGTCCGCCAGCCAGCGGTGCCCCCAACACCCCCGGTATCAACGGTATCAAAGAACCACAGAGAACGCGCCGCCACGACCCCATCAGGTGTAACCCAACCTCCGCCAGCAGTACCCCCCTCCCCGACTATAACGAGACCGCCGGTGCCGCCACAGATCATAACCGTACCGCCACCAGCCGCACCGCCACCACGCCCAAGGATGATGGCAGAGTTGGTCCCACTGTTCTACGGTGAACGATCGTCGTCAGAGAATGCCAGCGACTTTTTGAAAGTGTTCAATAGAAACATATTGTTCTCGAACCCACAGGCCACCGACGCGCAAAAAATAGCTGCACTGTCAAACTATCTAGGAACGGGATCACCAGCGGAAAAATGGTACCAAAGCCTAACGGGAACACAACTAACCGCATGGAATGACTTTGCGGCAGCGTTCAATGCAAGATGGCCACCCATCCCGAGCGCAACACAAACGTCAGAAGAATATCAGGCAGAATTACTGGGTCACAAAATGGCTGAGGACGACGTAGGAGCGATTAAAACAGTAGGACGACAGAAGGTATGGGCACACGTGAAGTGGGCAGAGGAAGTGTGGGAGCTGGCAATGCTAGCTGGAATCGAGAAAGGATCGATGTTAATCTGGCAGGTGAAGAAACAATTGCCAAAAGCTGTACGAAAACAGTTGGACGACGAATATGCGGACTGGGCAACGTTCACGAAAGCGGTGAAAGATATAAACATGACGAAGCTGAAGCAGGAGAGGGAGGACATAGAAGAGAGGAAAAGGAGTGAGGAGGCGAGGGACTTGAAATTGCTCCAAAGGATGGAGGCGGTGAAACAAGCAACGACGGCCGACCTAACAGCGCAGTTGCAACGCCTCACAGTAGGCCAGGTGGCCGTGTCCCGTACCGCACCACGCACAACGCCTCTCGCAACGTCCTCACCAACGAGATTCTCCCTACAGCGAACCCCACGACGTAGCTCACCAAGCACACCGCCAACAGAGGAGACCAAGGAAACAGTGCGAAAAGCGCTGGAACAGTTCCCACATCAACAAGCTGACGAAGAGGGCCAGAAGAAATACGCAGCGCAGCTCGCAGCGTGGACGGCGAGGCACGGGGAGACCGCACGAATCACGGAGCATACGCCGTACCCCCTGAGACCAGGAACGGCAACAGTGTGTTCAGGGGAATGCTTTAGATGCGGTTCACACGGGCATGGAAGCAGAAACTGCCCCATCCCTGAAGGAGACCCGGCAAGGTTGAGCTGCAACGAAACAGCTTGGAGGGCGTTATGCAACAGAACGTTGGGACCGTTCAATAAGGACACCGCGTATCAGATCAGACTCATAGCGCTAGACGATCAGGGAAACGAGACAGGGTCGCTGTGAAGGACAGCACAACGACCCTGAAGCTCGAAGTATCTATGGTAGCATCTCACGACTTGCATGTACACAGCGTCGAAACAGATATCATCGATCTGTACTCCGCAGTGCAAGAGACGCGACACAGTATACCGACTACAACGAGCAAATCTGTCCCGTTCGTACACCCAATCACGCTAAAGAACAGCGACGGCACAAACGTACAGTTACACGCGTTATTCGACGATGGAGCCATGACTGGCGCGATGGCGCTGTCCACGTTTAATGAAGTCAAAAACACCCTAAAGGGATGGCAACCATCAAACCAAGCTCTGTGCATGGCAAATGGGGCAGTCGTCCCATCAGAAGCAACGTGGACAGGTACAATCAACATCCAAGGGGCCGAGATCACCGGAACCTTCGAAGTTTTTGACAGCGCAGGAGGATGGTCCTTCCTCTTTGGAAAACCATTGCTCAAGGCGTTCAAGGCAATCCACAACTACGCCACGGACGAAGTGATAATCTCAGACGACAACATAACAACAACGCTGCAGAACCAATTCACACCCACCAGCCTTCCCTCCAAAGGCGAAGTGAAGAACAACGAGGTGTACGAAACAAGCGAAACGGACGCCCAGCAAACAAGTGAGACAAGCAACATCTTCACTAGGCGAACGAACCCGTTTGCACCAAAGCGAGTCGAGTACATCCTACAGAACGTGACGATCGGTAGCGATCTGACGGCAGGTGAAAGGGAAGAGGTTAACAAGCTACTGACAGAATTCGCAGACGTATTTGCATGCACGCTCAGCGAAGTTCTGCCAATACCAGGAGCGAAAGTCGACCTGAACATCAAGGACGACATAACCTTTCGCACCACAGTATGCCAACGACCGATGAACCCCCCCCAAAGGCAGTTCATGAATAAATGGGTCAATCAAATGCTCGATGCAGACCTAATCGAACATGCAGACATACCACGCATCAAGCACGTCGCGCCAACAGTACTCACTCAGAAGGCACACGACAGTAGCGGGGGCATGTCGATCGAAGATCTACAACGGGAATTAAACAAACAATGTGCGGAAGCGAACATACCGCGCCCGTTCCAAGATCACCCAGATACGTTCGAGCTGGAGGAATGGGTGCAGATACCGGGAGAAACACCGAAATGGCGAGTAACACAAAACTTCGCTGAGCTGAACAAGGTCACACAGATACCCCCAATGTTCCAAGGAGATATAAGAGCCAAACAACAACGGCTAAGTGGACACAAGTACGTATCAGTGTTTGACTTTGCATCAGGTTTCTACGCTATCGAAATACCAGAGAAATGGCGGCCGTATTTCACATTCTTCATAGAAGGGAGAGGCTACTTCTGGTATAAAAGAATGGCGATGGGCTGGACAGGTGCACCAACAATTTTCTCTGCAACGGCAATCAAATGCCTGCACGACATACTCGCCGGCGACATAATGGAACTCTTTGTCGACGATGGAGGGTGTGGCGATGACACGTTCGGAGGAATGATAGCAAAACTAAGGCGAGTCTTCACATGCTGCCGGAAGTACAAACTATCGCTATCACCGATCAAGTGCAGGCTCTTTATGTCGGAGACAACGTTCGCAGGAGCCACGGTAGGCCCACAGGGAGTCCAACCAGACATAGCGAAACTATCAGCAGTAGTCAACTGGAAAAAACCCGACACAGCGCTCAATTTGCTGTCGTTCCTAGGACTCACGGGACACTTCAGAGACCTCATCAAGGGCTACGCAAAAATGGAAGGACCACTACGAGATCTCATCAAAGAAGTGGAAATACCTAAGCCCATTTCAAAACCTACATACCGTAGAGCGATGGCTAACCACAAGTTATCAGGAAAATGGGAGCATAAACACACAGAGGCGTTCATGAGGTTGAAGGTCGCGCTAACTAGCCAACCTACACTACACGCGCCACGGTACGACGGCACACCGTTCATAGTGACCACCGACGGATGCCAAGAAGGCTTCAGCGCCGTACTAACTCAGCGGATCAAAACCAAAGCCCCAAGTGGCAAGACCGTTAGCAGGACCATACCAATAGCCTTTGCGTCGAAACGAACATCAACAGCTGAGCGAAATTATAAACCGTTCCTACTTGAATTCGCAGCGCTGAAATTCGGATTAGACCATTTTTCTGATATAATATGGGGATTCCCGGTGGAAATAGAGACGGACTGCAAAGCGCTAAAGGACGTCCTGTCGAACGACCACATATCCGCAGCGCACGCCAGATGGAGAGATGGAATCATGGTGCATAACATCGTAGCAGTGCGACACGTACCAGGAAGACTGAACGTTGTAGCAGACGGATTAAGCCGTCAATGGGATAACACCGGCCGCGAAACTGACGAGGACAGCCAATGGACAGTCAATCCCAACCCCGAGGCATCGTCAGGTCTAATAAACGACATGTTCACCCTCAAAAAACTCTCCAAGGACGACCAAATCCTAAGGGAATGCTTCAAACAAGAACCGTTGTTCTTAGAGGTGATCGATGCCATACTCAATACGGACACTAACACTCCCATACGAGACCGTAGCAGAGCTAGGCACAGAGCATCACAGTATCTAATCGACCAAGGCAAATTATGGAGAGTACACGGCGGCACAAGCGTCAGACCCAGGCACAAAACGGAGTGCATCACGCGAGAGGAAGCAAGGAGAGAAGCCAAGCGCGTGCACGAATCAGGAGGCCATTGGGGTAGAGACGCACTTAAGATCGCGATCACTGACAAGTTTTACTCCCCGAAATTAGATATTTCCATCATGGAAGCGATACAAGAATGCGCAAAGTGCAAGAACTTCGGCGCTCCGAAAATAAATGCCCTACTAGAACCGGTGACAAGGCGACACCCATTCGAATTATTAGTGGGCGACTACCTGTCTATGCCAGTGGGCAAGGGCGGCTATCACACGCTAGGATTGTTTTTGGACACGTTCTCACAGCACCTGTGGGTAACGAAGTTTAAGACGGCTGGAACGGCGAAAACTACCGTGGACAGCCTCGCAATGATCTTCAACAACTTTGCACCGGCTGAAACGTTCATGACGGACGGGGGACGACATTTCGACAACGAAATGGTCAAGGATTACTGCGCTAAGTGGTCCTGTAATCATCATGTCGTAGCAGCATACTCACCATGGATCAACGGCCTAGTGGAAGGCACTAACAAGTTGCTACTGCACATACTCAAACGACTCTGCGCACCAAGCGTCAGCAAAGACAACGAGTCGAACGAGGACTGGGGAAAACTCCCAAGAACATGGCCAGACCATCTCGATGACGCGGTCCGTGCATTAAATAACCGTATCCTACCGTCCCTCAAGCACACGCCAAAAGAACTGTTGCTTGGACTGGTAGTCGACACCAAACGCACGGAACTAGATCATAGCACGACAGCACTAACATCAACAGATGCAGCAGTCCACATGGCGTACACAGCCCAACAGCGGCTCGATGGATATGATGAAGCCGTGAAGCACGCCATCAAACGAAAAACAGCGTTTGACCGTCGTGTGTTAAAAAGACATCAGGCTGAAACTATCTTCACTAGGGGACAACTCGTACAGATATACCGAAGCAACCTCGACTACACGTTCAAAACAGAACGGAAAATCCTACCTAAGTGGTCTCGGCCGTACAGAGTGGCGACATGGCTAAGGAACTCTTACAGGTTGGAAACGCTATCGGGCGAGTTCAGTGCCCGACGTCTGCATGCATTTGTACCAAGGGAAGGGACACAACTACACAAAGACCAACAGGAGTTCGAGAAGAAGCTCGGGGCACAAGACGAAGAGAAAGATGGGGGAGCGAGCGACGAAGAGGAGGGTGTGTCAGCGGGACCACCGAGTGAGCCGCATCGACGAGGAGCTTAGAAAGGGTGTGTAGACGACGTGGACGTCGTCATTTTTCGAAGGGGGCACATGGAGTAGGGGGAGTCATAGGCAGGCGAGGTCAGGAGGCTTAGTCAGCACAGTAGCATACGGGCGCATGCGGACTCATGTACATCATCATCGGTCCAGGAGGACGACGACCAGAACTGCTGCACTGTATCAACGGACATGCCCTCTTCAGACGGGCGGGGTGGCATTAGGCGTTGGGCTTCGTCGTCCTCGGTTGCACTACTCATGCCATGCACGTCGAAACCAAAACTGGTCGCTGAGTTGGGGTCACCACGAGGTTACCGGGAACGAGGTAGTTGATACTTTCGTCATCTTCGATGTCGTCCGAGTGTGCGAGAGAGCTACCACTTCCATCTCGGTTGGTGTTATGTGAAGAAATGGCGATAGGCGTTGTGTAATTCATAAGGAAAAGACCTTCTTACGCCCGTCCTTCAGTATACCGAGCGCGAGAGAGACTTCGAGTCCTTATCTTTCGGTGTAGTAGGTCCAAACCTCACTACAACAAAAGCGGTCATGATGGTTGTCCGATACAAAGTCCTTGACATCGGAATAGCGAACATGGTGTCCGTCTACGAATGGCAGTCATAATAACAGACCGTCGCCGAGTACTGTGATCGTTGTTTGAACTTTCTATTCCCCAGTATACCGCCCGGTTTATGTCCACATGGATCGAGGAAATCGGAATCACGATCAAGGTCGTTTCCATTCTTATATATGCTAATGATAAACGACAAACGAGGTTTACCCGCTTCCACAATTGCCCTGGACCAGTCGTTGGTGTGGACTGGGCGCATGAACTTCGGAAGGGTTTTAGAAGGTGCATGCCATAGACTGTCCTGCGGCGCTGGGAGATAATCAGTCTAAGGGCCGGACGGACGACCGAGATTTGAGAAGTTTGTAGACAAAAGAAAGATTCAAATGATGAACGGAGACGTCGTGACGGCGCTCAAGTTGGTACGTATTGGCTTGTAGGATGATGCTATTGTGAGGTATGTGGTATCCACAGCAGAGAACACGGGGATTAGGATGGTTGTGGAGAATTTTCATACGTGAAGGTATCTGAGACTCGCTCGCTTTGACTTGGTTCCTCTCAGTAAGGCGTCACCGGATCACCGAGGGAGTGCATTGGTAACACGGTGTCTCCCAACTTCGAAGCCTACATCCACCCACAATGCAGGCCGCTGGTGGGCACGATATCTGGGAGATCACCCCGATTTATGGTCGAGTAGGACGAAAACCGACCGTCCCATCTTCTCCATCTCGTATCTTCTGCATGTCAAACAGTCCATGTCGATTCAACTGGCCTATACATGCGGGAACCTGTAGCCGACTTTCTTATATGTTATAGACCATAAGTTAGCGCGTACATCGAACCAACACCTTGTACACTTACATAGTACGACATAGCTTTTCAGATTAAACCGGGATGTACAACCACAGTCCGCACGCACAACCACTAGAACGTGTCATTTCTGTACAAGACGTCTGTCTGTGCATCCCCAGGTCCGACACGACGCTTAGGGAGGTGGGAACATATACCAGCGGGGGTCGTACCAGTCGAAGGCCTGTAAGCCGTAAAAATGCCCATCACAAAGCGACAAACTGCTCGCCGCTGTCCGCATTCATGTGAAGCTGTGAAAACCTTGAGTTCAACAACAAAATCCAACAATTCTTAGCTCCCAGAGATCCACTGCGAAGTCAACGACCAAGTCCTACTTCCTGATCCAAGACCGTGATACTGTGTCGCAACAATGACAAGAGGATATGTAGACGTCCATCACTTTTATCAATTGATCATGGTTTCCAAGAAGATGAAAGCTGTAGATTGGGGAATGAAGAATGTTGTATGGGTCGAGTTCAGTGGTGCTATTTAATTAGGATGGAGGACAGTTGAGTGCCGAAGCCAGCAAGGAAGAGCGGGGATGAGGACAATGACATTCGGAACGACGCGTGTGGACGACAGCAGGGACAGCAGAAACACGGGAGAATGTGCACTTCGTCAACGCTGGTCCGTGCGACAGTTGCATCGTGTTGACGGCGTCTAATTTCAAACACTTCCTCGTTTACACCCTCAACCTCAAACCAGAGCTCAAACCCGTGATATACCCATTTCTCAATGGCTAGAATACAGTCAAAGAAACGTCGTCTCTTCGGATTTGTGAAGACATCTAACTCATCAACGGGTGGCCTTGCCACGGTGCGTAATCAGCTCTTCGTGGAGGTGTATTTATCGGTCAACAAAAAACTAGTCTGAGGCTCGAGCAGGGCATTTCGCCGCTATGCCTGAAACATCGAGCATGGCCTCTCAGAGCGGGCTCGCCAGAATGAAGCGCTTCTTCAATCGACCGTACCAAGGTCCTACTACCACTACCGTGACAGATGTCGCTGCTCCACGGACAGGTGAGGGAATTCAGGAGCAACAGGAACAGTTTCAGGCGGCTGCGGATCAGGATGTATGTAATCTACCCCATCGAATTAACCTGGTGACAATGGATGATCCATTGAACAGGCTATTGCAACAAGCGCCAGTGGCGGGGCACAAGAGCAACAAGAGCAATCCCACACAGTTCCGGTCAAGGATGTATGTTATCTATGATGACCAGCTTTGCAGTGATTAAGTGATACTGTTGGACAGACTGCAAAGCCGAATAACCGACGAGTTGCTGAAACAGAACCAGAGCTAGCAACAGCTAGTAAGGATATCGATGCCGCAGTAAAAGAATTCGACGGCATTCGTCCCATCCCGTGTATCGCACAAAGTGCTGTAGATGCGGTCGATACCACCAATACTACATTTTCCGAGATTCAACATTTGAGTGATACGTGTCTCAAGCCTTTCAAAGTCTTCAATCAAGTGGTTTCCACTCTTGCTAACGTAAGAGTTTCATGTTTTGCATCCAACAATGATCACATTTGTGCACCAGGTCCATCCTTACGCACAGGCTGCGCTAGGAATCTTAACCGCTGCTTCTCAGGTTCGTTTCTGCTCACTACTGGCATTTTCGTATCGTATCTCACATAGTCGTCTATAGCTGGTTATCAATCAAGCGAATGTAGACAATGCGGTGTCCGGGCTCCTCGATAAAGTGAGAAGCGTATACGAATTTCTTACGGAAGATGAAAGCATAAACAATATCGACAATATGAGAGATAGCCTTGCGAAGATCGCACGAGCGATAAGCGACTCTGCGCAGTTCATCAAAAACTATTCTGAAACGAAAAACTTCTGTAGGCTATGTATATCGTAATCTTGGTTTTTTCATATTTTGACACAATATACTCTCAGGGAAAAGGACGGGCAAGAACATTTTCTCCGAGAAGCAGATCGCCGTCGATGGCCACGTGAAGATCCTAGACAACTTGATGCAACAATACCGTGACCGCACCGTTAAGGACATTCAGGTTAAGGCGTACCGCATATACGAAGACTTGAATCTCGATGGTATGGCCTACGCAGATGGTGCAGGCCTCAACCTGACAAAGAGATGCCTCGAGGGTACGAGGACGGAGATTTTGCGCGAGATCATGACCTGGATTTATGATCCCGACGTCAACGCTCCGCGTATCCTGTGGCTTCACGGGCAGGCCGGAAGGGGAAAATCGGCCATTGCACATACAGTAGCGTCCTGGGTCAAGGACGTGGGAGGACTCGGGTCTTGCTTTTGTTTTGCTCGTGACCGGCAGACAGAACGCCGGGAGGAGAAGATTCTGACGACAATTGCTCGTGATCTGGCTGACCGAGATCCAGCGTTTCGGCGTGCACTGGCGGACATCGTCGCAAACGACCGTTCTCTGAAGACTACTCCGGACGTGACGCAACAATGGCAGCGACTCATTTTAGAACCGTTGTCTCAAGTTGATGGGATGGTCGTTGGGAATGTGGTCGTGGTGATAGATGCACTGGATGAAAGTGGGCCGGACACTTCGAGGGAGCACATCTTGTCTCTACTTACATCGGCGGAAGTCGCACACCTTCCCTCAAACTTTCGCATCCTTCTGACATCCAGATCACTACCCGACATCGAACGTGTTCTGAGTAACTCTGTGCATGTGAAACCCGCCTCATTGGATAACATATCTGCACAATCAGCCGAGTGCGACATCCGACTCTATGTTTCCACCGAGCTTTGCCATTATCCAGAAATCGGAGCTGCAGAAGTCCAGAGCATCGCACAGAAATCAGATGGTCTATTTGAATGGGCTCGTCTGGCCTGCAGGTTTGTTAAGCCTAATAGGCCGGGTCGAGCGGTCATGGAGCGCTACGATGAGATCATGTTACATCATTCCGGAGCTGGGGGAACCTTGTTGGACGTCATGTACAAAACAATCCTACAAGACACGATGCCGCAGGATAAGGTTACACTTGCACGATTTTGCTCTGTGATGCAACAAATCATGTCGACGTCTGAACCTCTGCAGCTGGACGCCTTAAATAAGATGCGAAGACACTTTCCCCCCGACGAAGACCGTTTCGATATAATTGTCATTTTGGAATTCATGGCACCACTGTTAAGTGGGATTGCGGACCGGTGCTCTGTTGTTCGACCTCTCCATGCGTCATTCTATGACTTCCTCACTGATGATAGCCGGAGTGGGGCGTACTTTGTTGGACCGTCTAGCATGCACAGGCTCCTTGCCTTCGCATCATTGCACACCCTTTGCAATGACCTCAAATTCAACATTTGTGGATTGGAGAGTTCCTACTGCAGCAACTCGGAGGTTGTTGATTTACAGGAGAAAGTGAACGAAAACATCTCCCCCAATCTGTCTTACTCGTGTCGGTACTGGGCCCACCATCTGCAAAGAACTGAGTTTGATTCAAAGCTTGCGACTCTGGTAGAGGGTGTCATTGGATGTGAAAAGCTGCTCTTTTGGTTTGAGGCACTGAGCCTTCTGGGTGGACTTGGGCATGCTACAAGTTTGCTGGCCTCCACAATAACATGGCTACAGGTGAGTGAAGACAGTGGTGCTTTATCTCATCTAATGTGAACTCCAAGGATCAGAATGGTGTTCACAATACCTTGGCATTTGCACAAGAAGGGATCAAATTTCTGCACAATTTTGGAAGCATAATCCTGGACAGTACCCCACACCTTTACATTTCTGCATTGCCATTTACACCATCAAACACAACACTTTCAAGAATGCTTATGCCAAAATTCCATTGCTTAGTTGGAGTTTCTGTAGGAGGACTTGAGGAATGGCCAGCTGCTCAGCTTGCATTGCAAGGTCACACTAGTGGGGTTTTGACAGTTGCATTCTCTCCTAATGGCAAGAGGATTGTGTCAGGGTCCACTGACTGGACAATGAGGATCTGGGATGCTGAGAGAGGGGAGCAGACTCTGGTGGGGAGGCACACTGGTGGGGTTTGGTCAGTTGCATTCTCTCCTGATGGCAAGAGGATTGTGTCAGGGTCCTCTAACCCAACAGTGAGGATCTGGGATGCTGAGAGAGGGGAGCAGATAGGAGGACCTCTGGAGGGGCACACTAGTGGGGTTTGGTCAGTTGGATTCTCTCCTGATGGCAAGAGAATTGTGTCAGGGTCCTCTGATCAGACTGTGAGGATCTGGGATGCTGTGAGAGGGGGGCAGATAGGAGGACCTCTGGAGGGGCACACTGGTCAGGTTCGGTCAGTTGGATTCTCTCCTGATGGCAAGAGGATTGTGTCAGGGTCCTCTGACCAGACAGTGAGGATCTGGGATGCTGAGAGAGGGGAGCAAATAGGAGGTCCTTTGGAGGGGCACACTGGTTGGGTTCGGTCAGTTGGATTCTCTCCTGATGGCAAGAGGATTGTGTCAGGGTCAGATGACCAGACAGTGAGGATCTGGGATGCTGAGAGAGGGGAGCAGATAGGTGGACCTTTGGAGGGGCACACTGGTCAGGTTTGGTCAGTTGGATTCTCTCCTGATGGCAAGAGGATTGTGTCAGGGTCAGATGACCAGACAGTGAGGATCTGGGATGCTGAGAGAGGGAAGCAGATAGGAGGACCTCTAGAGGGGCACACTGCTTGGGTTTGGTCAGTTGGATTCTCTCCTGATGGCAAGAGGATTGGGTCAGGGTCCTCTGACCAGACAGTGAGGATATGGGATGCTGAGAGAGTGGAGCAGACAGGAGGACCTCTGGAGGGACACACTGCTTGGGTTTGGTCACTTGGATTCTCTCCTGATGGCAAGAGGATTGTGTCAGGGTCAGATGACCAGACAGCAAGGATCTGGGATGCTGAGAGGGGGGAACAGATAGGAGGACCTCTGGAGGGGCACATTGGTGGGGTTTGGTCAGTTGAATTCTCTCCTGATGGCAAGAGGATTGTGTCAGGGTCCTATGACCAGACAGTGAGGATATGGGATGCTGAGAGAGGGGAGCAGATAGGAGGACCTCTGGAGGGGCACACTGGTGGGGTTTGGTCAGTGGGATTCTCTCCTAATGGCAAGAGGATTGTGTCAGGGTCAGATGACCAGACAATTAGGATCTGGGATGCTGAGAGGGGGGAGCAGATAGGAGGACCTCTGGAGGGGCACACTGGTCAGGTTCGGTCAGTTGGATTCTCTCCTGATGGCAAGAGGATTGTGTCAGGGTCAGATGACCAGACAGTGAGGATCTGGGATGCTGAGAGAGAGGAGCAGATAGGAGGACCTCTACAGGGGCACACTGGTTGGATTCGGTCAGTTGGATTCTCTCCTGATGGCAAGAAGATTGTGTCAGGGTCAGATGACCAGACAGTGAGGATCTGGGATGCTGAGAGAGGGGAGCAGATAGGAGGACCTCTAGAGGGGCACACTGCTTGGGTTTGGTCAGTTGGATTCTCTCCTGATGGCAAGAGGATTGTGTCAGCATCCTCTGACCAGACAGTGAGGATATGGGATGCTGAGAGAGGGGAGCAAATAGGAGGACCTCTGGAGGGACACACTGGTGGGGTTGGGTCAGTTGGATTCTCTCCTGATGGCAAGAGGATTGTGTCAGGGTCAGATGACCAGACAGTGAGGATCTGGGATGCTGAGAGAGGGGAGCAGATGGGTGAGCCTTACCCACTTGTGATGTATTCTACATAATTGAAATTTATTGCAGCCCAGTCAGTTTGCTTTTCATCAGTCTCTTCACAGGCATTGCATGATGGTCAACAAGTCCTTGATGGCATCCAGTGGGATGATGTGCATGTGGGGTATCAACCAGTCAAGCTTTTCAATGATGGCTGGATTAGAGGTCCAAAGGGGAGATTGTTGCTCTGGATACCTCCAACATTCTGGAGACCATTCTATTCCATGTGGACCACAGTAGTTATTCCTAAAGGCAGATGTATAGAGCTTGATATGAGCCAGATGGTTCATGGGACCCTGTGGCATGAATGTTTTAGCCCAGTTGTTTAATTTCACTGTGGCCTATATAACTTGTATTTTACTATGAAATCAGAATATTCAGAAACTTGCAATTACAAATGTCTACTGATCTAATATGGATACACCACCAGAGCTTGGAAAATGCATCAGAAGGGACCATCCCAAGGGTGATCAAAGCTCCCACCATTACTTCCTTGCAATTCCCATCACCCTCCATCTAATGCATATGTGCTCTCATGCTCATAATCTTTCATGCAGCCATCTCAATGGTCTGAGCACTGAGCTGCACTCCCTTGTGACATTGGAAAGTGCTTCACATTATCTGTGCTTTGGTGGTGGATTTCTGGTTGCACATACATGGGTAGCCTATGTACTTGGGTAGATGTCACATGCTTTAGGTGAGTTGATACTTGGGGCACCAAACTCTCCTACACATGCAGGCCTACTCACCCTCAGGGGCTGTTGGTTGACATTAACTTGTCCTCCTATCATCTCCACAGGTGCATGTAGTTGAATGTGTTGAGTTTGGGATGCTAGGTAACTGGAGGGCAGGCTGGAGGTACTCAGGTCATTAGCTCTGCTTGCACTTGTACTTTAATTTTCCTTTCATGCCAATCCCTGCACACATCCATGATCCAAACCCATGGCTAGTAGACCCCTGCTGAGACCTGGAGTCAGGCATGATCCCAACAGATCAGGCAACACCCCCTTGGAATTGTGAATGATATTCATATTGCCAAATCATGGAAATATCAAGTCCAGCCTCATCCAGTTTAAGTGGGCCATCCACAACTGCCATACATCCACAGTGGGAAACAGCCAAGCACCCAGTGGCATCAATGTTTTAAGCCAGTTGTTTAATTTCAGGGTAACCATCATAAAATTGTATTTTAAAATGGACCCAACATGCTCAGAGACTGCCCACTATATATGTCTAATGATCTACTACACCCACTGGAACCAATGAAAGAGGGATCCCACTGGCATTGATGTTTTAAACCAGTTGTTTAGCTTCAGTGTCCTTCATAAATTTGGATTTTTCAATGAATTCAGAATGCTGATTGGAATTATACATATCTGATGATCCACTACACCCCAGAAGAGTGTGGAATGACAATAGAAGAGGCCCCACACCAGGGGGAAATCCAAGTCCCCACCATCCAGATTAGCTTCTTGCATTCCCATCCCCTTTCATCATCAAAAACAGTTTTCACTGTGTAGTACTGCACAACCACTACAGAGTGTCACATATGACAGGTACATAGGGCTCCCACCACCATACAGTGACTCACAACTTATTAGTTACTATGTTTGAGCCCAAACATATAAATTGTAGATGGTGTTTCATACATTAGAAGGACAATACTGTAAATGCCATAAACACAGTGATATAGGCCATAGCATAGCTTGTCTCAGAAGGACCACTTTGGGTGTCCTGGGTTTGGGACTGTCAGTACATCAGGAAAGCTAGAAGTAGTCTAGTCCATCTGTGTTTGTCTGCAGTAGACTCACCTATTGAAAAAGTGACTGAATTTGTAATCATCTCACCAAATCATGCCAAGATCACTGAGGCCATGTGCAGCCTCCAAGCATCATTGGGAAATGGCCAGGCATTCAGGTCATTTGAACACAGGACCAGATCCAGCATAAATGGGCAATCAGTGCTCACATCAATGCAGATACACAAGACCAGCCCAGCCCAGATGCTGAGCAGAAATGGGGTGATCAGTGCAAAAGCTGTCAGACACAAAATCACAACATGATAATATCATATAATTATGTAAGGGAGAACTTTGCCACATGGGGACATGACTTTCCTACCTGTCACTTATTTCACATATTTCAGCTATTCCAGCTATGCTCAAAAACCATGTGGCTTTTCAAACCCAGCTGTTGCCTGCAGTTGTAGCACAGCAACTCTTCCCACACTCTCAGCCTGTAGTTATAACATGCTTTCCTTGCAATATACAGAGTACAGTAGAATCACTCATAATGCATAATGTAATAATGTATAAATCCACTAATGCATGGATTTTCACAAATCCCATTGTTGGGCCCACTGTAAATGCATAGACAATGCATAGTGCATTGACTGCTGATGCTAATTGTGCAATATGATAATGGTAGACTATGTAAAGTACACCTTAATTGTTTAAAAAAATACAAAGGATCCTGTACCAACATCCCACCAAGTTCAGAATACCTGAGTCTTGTCATGCTGGAGGCCCCTAAAGCATAAACCCCAAGGAAAACTTCCTGAGCCACCAAGGCCAGTAAAGCAGTGAAAACCTGCAAAGGATGCTCCTGGGACCTCTGCTCAGACTTCCCCACCTCATACTCACTGAAATCTTACTCTTGCAGACTGGATGACAGTCTATTCCTTCATTAATGATCACCCTGCATCAGCAAGATGGCAAAAGATCTGACAGTCTGAAAAAATCTGGAAAAATCTGAGGGCTGGTCTGGCAAACTGGTGATCTGAGAATTTCTGAAAATTTCTGAAAATGTCTGAGAAGTTCTGATTCCAGAAATTTTCAGACATTTTCAGAGAAATTCTCAGATCACCAGTTTGCCAGACCAGCCCTCAGATTTTGCCAGATTTTTTCAGACTGTCAGATCTTTTGCCATCTTGTTGATGTGATGTGACTTGGGCAGATGTGGTTGAACATATTGCCTCACTCTGAGCTGGCAGGCTTGTCTTTGACCAGTCAACCTTATCTCATAAACTATGTGAATGTCCAAAAATGGAAGCTCAGGTCAATGATAATCCTGCTGCTCTCTCATCAAAGTGCCCTTGCATTGTGACTTGCCCTGAAGTTGAGTGTGCACTGGTAGTTTGGGTATGGCATATGGAAGCTCTTGGGGAAATGGTGACAAGTCCAATGCTATGAGAAAAGTGGAGATGCTTTGAGATTGAAATGCAAGTCCCTGAAACAGAGAAACTTCCTGGAGGGGGTGGGGTGGCATCATTCTGCGAAACATACAACATCCAAGAGCACTGACATCATGGGGAAGCTGGATCTGTAAATCTCACAAATGTTGAGGCTGAACAGAAGCAGTGTCAGAAGATCCTAGCACAATACATATGCACCCCACATCAGGAAAAACTGACAGTGCAATATTTGTTATAGACTGGAATAGTGCATCACTATTTGATATATAGTGAACTATAGCACTATTTTAACTATAGATCATGATGTCATAATGAAAGTTGTAGGACTGGGTCACAGGATTATGGGAATATGCTTACCTCATTGATATGCCCAAAAATGGATGAGAAAATTGCAAAATACAAAAATAAATTGATGTCTCAAAAAATATTTTTCAAAGTTGTCATAACAAAAGTTGTAGTGCTTGACAAGAGGACCATGGAGGTATGCTTACTTCATCTATCTGTGCAAAAATGGTAGAGATATAGACAAAATACAATCAGTGTTGTGTAGTCTCCATTTTTACTACCAAAAGTGTAGTGTGCGCTTTTTTGATTTGTTTGGTTGTGTTTGATTAGAAAAGTGTAGTGTAGTGTCCTGACAGCACAATATTTGTCATATACTGAAATAGTGTGCAATTATTGCATATGTAATGAACTACAGCAACATTATAACTATATATTGCCAGTTGCTCTAAATGTTTTCCCATGTGCAATGAATAGTTACAGATCATAAGATTTCTTTTATTTCATTGTTTTTACAAGGAAAGTGTAGTGTATTAAGTGTAGTGTTGTGTAGATTAGTTTATAGTGACTAGGAAATGTGTGGGAAATGATTGGTAAGCTAAGACTCGCACTTAGACTTGAAGTGCTGCAGTGGCCACTGGTCATGTGACTGTGAGAAGTTGAAATTTTTGCCCATGCACACACACACACTCCACTGCATCTCCTTTGCCCCACCTCCCACCTCTCCCCACTCCTGTCACTGGATGAGGCTCTGTTCCAACAACAAGGTAAGATCCCTGATGTGTCATCCTTCTCCCACTGACACTCCCCCACCTAGAGCCAGCAACAGCCCACCTAGAACAGCAACATCTGCAATGACTGGTGGGTAAGCCCCCCCCCTCCCTGGCTCTGCCTCTCTCACCCCCCTCCCATCTAGCTCCTCTAGCACCAACAACCACCACCCCAACCCTCCTTCAAGGTAATTTCCCCCCTCCCCTTCTCCAGTCCAGATGCTGATGCCCATTCACCCTCCCCCCTCCCCCATCCATCCCCCCTCTTACCATCCATCTGATTCATTGATTTATTACCTAGTAGAATTATGTGTATGTATTGTAGATATTGTGCTAAATGAATTTGTTGTCTCCTTCATAAAAATTGTGAACTAAAAGAAGCAAAAAAAGCAAAAATGGCAAAGTATGGCAAGCTTGGGATGACAACATTGTGGCTCTATTTGGCTATTTATCCTCCTTTTTCACTATATGTGTCTATATGTGTCTATATGTCACTATATTTAAGGGGGGATGGTTGTGGTGCCATAGATCCCATAGTTGTCCCTATAGCATCTTTAGTGATAAATAGTGGAATATAGCAATATATAGTGATAAAGAGTGAATAATGGCACTGTCAGTTTTTCCTGATGCAGGACCATTGGAATTTTGATGAGACATCACTTTTTCCCTTGTATGTTACCATTTTAATGGAAATTACCAAATCTCCCACATCATAATAGTGCACTACCAGACTGAGGGTTAGTGATGAAGCAGATGGGAGGCAAAAAAAAGACAAGTTTCACATTACTGTGGGCTAGTGGCCTGCAACACAGATGGTAGTGAGAAATTTGAGCCAGTTTTCATTGGTCAATCAAGGAAGCCATAGTGCTTCAAGAAGCAAGGGCCACAAGAATGAGGGTTCTATTACCACAACAATAAGAAAGTCTGGATGATGTCAGAGATGTTTGAAGAGTAAGCAACTTATTCTGGTAACTTTGTTGGGTTCTCATGTGACTACAGATGGCTAAAATTGTTTGATCTTCACATGCAAAAGCAGCAATGTCATGTTTGCCTTTTTGTTGACAATTTTAATGGGTACTTCATGTCCTATCAACCCACAAATATTTGTGTTGAGTTCTTTGAGCCAAACATGACTTCTTTCATGCAGCCATGTGATGCTGGTGTCATCTGGTGCTTCAAGGCCACCTATTGGTGCAATTTCTGTTCCCATGCCTGGGATCTTGATGATGCAGATGAACATGAAATCTATGAAATTGATTTGCTTGAGCCAATGACAATGGCAAAGAATTCCTGGAACATGGTCACCTCTGAAACTATTGCCCACCATTGGAATCATACCAAAATTCCTCAATTATAATTGCATGCCAAACCATTCATTGATTTTGTTGTTGTTGCCTCTCAGAGGTGCATCTGAAGTCTCATCACTCCTCCCATATCCACCTCATGCAGACACACTCACCTGGATCATCATTCAGGATTTTGCTACCTCAGACACATCACTACCCACAGACCCAAAGCAGAGTCTCAACTATAAGCTCATCTAGGTGACCAGTTTGTTGATTCTGACTGGTGGCCAGCTCTCTGTGCAGTCATGGAAGCAGAGGGTGATGCAGATAAGGCATCTGCAGCTGTTGCTTGCTCTGGTCTCAAGTTAAAAATTCCCAGAGTCAAACCCCAGCAGTCATTACTGGTCAAGGAAGACTTAATAAGCAAGGTGGAGCTGCTGAAGACACATAAACATATTTTTGGTGATGTCCCAACTATTGATGAGCTTGTCAATCCAATCTCAGAGAGCAAGCAAGAAGAGGTGATGGCTGATGGCAATGTGGAGAGGATTGCTGAGCATGTTTGATATGAGATGCCAATGGAAAATGGTGAAAGCCATCAAGGTTGAGGGTGGTGACATGATGGTGAATGTGATGGTGAATTAGCACCAACATTATTCAGTTGTGTCATGATCTCATCATACTCTGTCAGCAGCTTTCCCTCAACTGTATGCAATATGGAGATCCTCAAGCCTCTCTTGATTTATCCAACCAACTTCTGAAATTCCAGGCTACATTACAATAACAAGAGCTCCTCAACTCGAGTCAGAGCACTTTGGATAGATACTTTGTAAGATAATTGTCTATATCACCCTTTGCTACAGTACACTACAATGTCACACCCTTGTGGGTCACATTTGTCACAAAGTGTGACTAAGTCCATTCTGCATAAAGATTTGGCTGTCCCAACTATATGCATTATGAGTGATTGTACTTTATTTATATACACAATAAATAACACTGTGAGCATGGGAAGGTGTTTTTATCCCAAATTTTCGCTTTTTTGGCCTTTTTTGTTGTGTTCTTCTACTCCACTGCTGAGATACCATAATTTATGGCCAGATATTAGTTTTTCCATTACCTTCTCCTGCCTTCATAATGTATACATTGAGACTTTGGGATCATTTATACCCAAGGAAATATTATTTGTTATCTGTGTTCCACTGATGCAGAACAGTGTCTTCCCTCCATAGATGTGAGTTGCATCACATACAAGCAATCTGATAATACATTTCTGGCTCTGTTTCAAACCATTGGTCAGTGTATGTTCATTCCCTCATGATGAATGTGAACTGATAATGGCATCCTGGATGCATCAAGTAACATTTCCTGTACATATTTTTTCACCTGGTCTCTGTGATTCCTGGTTGTCCCTTCCATATTAGTAGCTGGTAAGGCTGTGTAATGCCATTTCCCATCCATATCAATGTGTATGGACATCCTCTTTGCCTTGATAGAGGCTCATGCAACATGTTTCCCCATCATCTGAGCACATTGTTGACCTGATCTTTCCAATTTTCAGTGAGGTCTCATGTCCCCTCCATAGGTGAAGTGGGTATGACATTGCAACAACACTTTCTCTGGGCCTGAGTGCATTCAATTCAATGATGGGTCTCTCCAGGCATATTCTGGATCAATGGCCATACTTTGTAGTTGGCAGGCCTCACCTTGCACCCAAGCACCTCATCCAAGGGTAGGGGTAGTAGTTGCCATGGGTGCAGGGGTGCAATACACACTTAGATTAGGGATGTCAAGACTGGCTCTTACTCTGGATGCCAATCCAGATGACTCTCCAGTTCCTTTGCACCATCTGCATCAGGAAAAACTGACAGTGCAATATTTGTTATAGACTGGAATAGTGCATCACTATTTGATATATAGTGAACTATAGCACTATTTTAACTATAGATCATGATGTCATAATGAAAGTTGTAGGGCTGGGTCACAGGATCATGGGAATATGCTTACATCATTGATATGCCCAAAAATGGGTGAGAAAATGGCAAAATACAGAAATAAATTGATGTCTCAAAAAAATTAATTTCAAAGATGTCATAATGAAAGTTGTAGTACCTGACAAGAGGACCATGGAGGTATGCTTATGTCATCTATCTGTGCAAAAATGGTAGAGATATAGACAAAATACAATTAGTGTTGTGTAGGCTCCATTTTTATTACCAAAAGTGTAGTGTGTGCTTTTTTGATTTGTTTGGTTGTGTTTGATTAGATAAGTGTAGTTTAGTGTCCTGACAGCACAATATTTGTCATATACTGAAATAGTGTGCAATTATTGCATATGTGGTGAACTATAGCAACATTGTAACTATATGTTGCCAGTTGCTCTAAATCTTTTCCCATGTGCAATGAATAGTTACAGAACATAAGATTTCTTTTATTTCATTGCTTTTACTAGGAAAGTGTAGTGAAATGTTCGCATTTTTGACTACCAATTAAGGTAGTGTTGTGTAGATTAGTATATAGTGACTAGGAAATGTGTGGGAAATGATTGGTAAGCTAAGACTCGCACTTAGACTTGTTGAAGTGTTGCAGTGGCCACTGGTCATGTGACTGTGAGAAGTTGAAATTTTCACCCATGCTCACACACACTCTCAACTGCATTTCCTTAGCCCCACATCCCACCTCTCTGCACTGCTGTCCCTCCACTGGATAAGGCTCTGTTCCAATGACAAGGTAAGATCCCTGATGAGTCATCCTTCTCCCACTGACACTCCCCTGCCTAGAGCCAGCAACAGCCCACCCAGAACAGCAACATCTGCAATGACTGGTAGGTAAGCCCCCCCCCCTCCCTGGCCCTCCCTCTCTCACCCCTCCTCCCATCTAGCTCCTCTAGCACCAACCACCACCACCCCAACCCTCCATCAAGGTAATTCCCCCCTCCCCTTCTCCAGTCCAGATGCTGATGCCCATCCCCCCCCCTCCCCCCCCCCTCCCCTTCCCCCATCCATCCCCCCCTCTTACCATCCATCTCATATTTTGATTTATTACCAAGTAGAATTATGTGTATGTATTGTAGATATTGTGCTAAATGAATTTGTTGTCTCCTTCATAAAAAGTGTGAACTAAAAGAAGCAAAAAAAGCAAAAACAGCAAAGTATGGCAAGCTTGGGTTGACAACATTGTGGCTTTATTTGGCTATTTATCATCTTTTTTTGCTATATGTGTCTATATATCACTATATTTAAGGGGGGATGGTTGGGGTGCCATAGATGCCATAGTTGTCCCTATAGCATCTTTAGTGATAAATAGTGGAATATAGCAATATATAGTGATAAAGAGTGAATAATGGCACTGTTGGTTTTTCCTGATGTGCAATTCTCTGTTCATCTGGCCTATGCAATGACCATCAACAAGTCACAAGGCCAGACAGTCCAGCATATGGGCCTTGACCTGAGGACCACTGTATTCTCTCATGGATAATTATATGTGGCTCTCTCCAGATGTACTCATCCAAGGAACATCAAAGTACTGTATGGTGACCAAGGCCAGCAAACAAAACAAGCCACAAATGTGGTGTTCAATGAAGTTTTTAGAGGGTTGAATGTATGTATGTACCATACTATACAGTAGATGTCACTTTCTGAAAAGTATGTGCACAGTTGGGGACAGCAAAACATGACAAATTTGAGGACTGATTTTTTCTACCTGCAACAAACATCAGATAAGGTTATATTTGATGCAAAGAGACTATTTAAGCTTACTGAAAATTTACACAAGCATATTTCTCTCAAATAGTAATTCAACCCTTTTCCCCTCTCAAAAATTTTCAGTCCCAAAAAAAATAGCTAAAAATATGAAAAAAGCAGAAATGACTCCATTCACTAACCTAGAGTTGGCCACAGTCATGTTCAGGGTAGAGACTTGCTTCGCATAGTGGGAAAAAATAGTAGAATGCTAGCTTGAAGACAAAGACAGAAATGCAGCATGGCCATCCCAAGAAGTCAAAATGCAATATATCTGGTCTGCATGGTCAGCAACAACCCTCTACAGTATCAGATGATGCTGTAGATACCTTGGAGCCTGATGAAGATCTTGTTGTTGACTTGGAATTTGAGAACTTGGAGTTGAGGCATGCTGTTGCACTGGATGGCCTAAAAGTCAACTTTGAGAGAGAGTATGAAGTGGATTCCACAATGGATGGGTTGGACATTGGTGAAGAGTTTGATTTAGAGTTTTTAGATGATGAAGAATTCACACAAAAGTTTTTGGCAATGGCTGAAAAGGAGGATGGTCAAGATGCTGATTGGATCCCAGAGCAGTTGCAGAGGAAATGGAAGAAATGTGCTGTGCAGCACAAACATAAGTGAACTATGGTTACAGTGGAGGATTGATGATTGATGACTTACTTTCAAATGATCTGAGCACCCAAAACACTATAAAAAAGCACCGGACATGATGAGCAAGTCCAAGCATACTTGGGAATGTTATAAGGTACCATGGGCAACAAGAGCAACACTGGATTCATTCCAGTTTGCATGGCATTGCTCTGAATCTTCTGGTCAGTGTGTGTCACAGCTGCTGCTGTTCCAACCAACCACAAATGTACCAACACAATTTATAGCAAATAGTGCCATAACTGTGCCACACATCTACCAAGCATCAAGTGTAATTTCCATCTCTAGCTCCAAGAACTCTGTGGAGGTGGTGTGAGTCAATGTGTGGATCACTGGTAGCAGAACCAGCCAAAAATCCAACATACAGATAAAAGAAAGAGTGGTGGTTTGTCTCTGTGGAATCTAGATTGAAGGATGTTGAGGAAGGGGAATTCTGCTCTCAGAAGGTGAGTGTAGGGGAGGGTTTTGAGGTAGGCCTGTCAAGATACCAGGACCAGGACCAGGGAAGCAATGGGAGATGAAGAGGATGGACTCCAGTGAGCCTACAGAGGGTGCAGAGGCAACAATGATGAAGAATGGAAACAGTACACAGTGGATAGACTCTTCAGGTAAGCCTCAACCACTGGAAAGCTTCAGAAACTAAATAGGATGGATTGGAAGGCTTCAGATGATGGTGAGAGACAAAGATGATCTCAAGTTAAGGGTGTCTGGGTCCCTGTTTTGTGTTACAAGCTGTTGGCACAGCTAGTGGTAAACAAGGGACAATGCTCTGTAGGCTATTGGTAAGGGATTGGTAAGTGCTTGGTGATGACTGTAAGTGATTGCTAATGTCCTGTATAAGCATGACAAAGGGATCAGTAAGCAGAGAACCAAAAGGAGTCATAGTGGTACAGTATGAGTTGAAGAACAAGTCATTGTAAGTAAGAAACTAAAAATACAGAAAGGTGTGGACTGGTCACATGCCAGGGGTTGCACTGCATGTCAAGGGGAGTCACCATTTGATACAAAGAAGGGAATGAGGTTGTGATGATCTAGAAGTGATGGAGGCTCTGCACATCCAAACAAGGAATAATTACAATTTCTGTCACTGCCACTGACTGTTTGAGTTGGGGTCTATTGGGTGTCAGGGCCATAGAATTTTGCACTCCCCCCCTTTTTCTCTCCTCAACCAAGTGTTTCCCTCCCATTAGCTAGGCTTCTGAAGGAGGTGGAGAGGATGGCATCAGGAAAAACTGACAGTGCCATTATTCACTCTTTATCACTATATATTGCTATATTCCACTAAACATCACTAAACATGCCATAGGGACAACTACAGGATCTATGGCACCACAACCATCCCCCCTTAAATATAGTGACATATAGACACATATAGCTAAAAAAGAGGATAAATAGCCAAATAGAGCCACAATGTTGTCATCTCAAGCTTGCCATACTTTGCCCTTTTGCTTTTTTTGCTTCTTTTAGTTCACACTTTTTATGAAGGAGACAACAAATTCATTTAGCACAATATCTACAATACATACACATAACTCTACTTGGTAATAAATCAATGTATGATGGATGGGAGGGGGAGATGGATGGGGGAGGGGGAATGGGCATCAGCATCTGGACTGGAGAAGGGGAGGGGGGGAATTACCTTGAAGGAGGGTTAGGGTGGTGGTGGTTGGTGTTAGGGGAGCTAGATGGGAGGAGGGGTGAGAGAGGGAGGGCCAGGGAGGAAGGGGGCTTACCCACCAGTCATTGCAGATGTTGTTGTTCTGGGTGGGCTGCTGCCAGCTCCAGGTGGGGGAGTGGCAGTGGGAGAAGGATAACTCATCAGGGATCTTACCTTGCTGTTGCAACAAAGCCTCATCCACTGGAGGGACAGCAGTGGGGAGAGGTGGGAGGTGGGGCAAAGGAGATGTAGTTGAGTGTGTGTGTGTGCATGGATGAAAATTCAACTTCTCACAGTCTCATGACCAGTGGCCACTGCAGCACTTCAAGTCTAAGTGTGAGTCTTAGCTTGCCAATCATTTCCCACACATTTCCTAGTTACCATATACTAATCTACACAACACTACACTTTTTTTGGTAATAAAAGGTAGACTACACAACACTACCTTTAATTGGTAGTCAAAAGTGTGAACATTACACTATACTTTCCTTTAAGTAAAACAATGAAGTAAAAGAAACCCTATGATCTGTAACTGTTCATTGCACATGGGAAAACATTTAGAGCAACTGGCAATATATAGTTATAAGTTGTTATAGTTCAATACATATGCAATAATTGCACCCTATTTCAGTATATGACAAATATTGTGCTGTCAGGACACTACACTTGTGGTAATAAAAATGGAGACTACACAACAATAATTGTATTTTGTCTATATCTCTACCATTTTTGCACAGATAGATGAAGTGAGCATACCTCCATGGTCCTCTTGTCAGGTACTACAACTAGTGTTGCTGTGACTCCAGCTCATAGCTGACTCAAGTCATAGCTGAGCATGTGACTTAGCTGGACTGCATGAAGTCAAGCCATAATTATGATAGCTGACTCAATTGGCTTGGCTAGTTGTGACTTCTGACTCAGAGTCACCTGACTGGTAGGGATTGTAGACTATCACTCAAGCTGAAGTCTGATACTATAAACTACTGTCACACACATTATAGTGATGACCAGGTACCTGTTGAGGGTTCAGGCATGGCACAAGTATGAGTTGGGGCATGGCTATGGCCCCTTATCCTTAGTACACAGAAAATTCTGTGCACAAGCACCTCATCAGAAGGGCTGTATCTTCACCATTTTTTGACTGTGGATTTCGCCACTTTACAGAATCATACTACTAGGTTATAGCTTCAAAATGATACCAATTTCATCATCACACTCTTTGCTGTTCCCGAAATATTCCATATTTTGTTTGAAGCTGTTACAGCATAGAGGAGGAAAGTCACCAAATGATAACTACTGATGCAATCAACACAAAACCAAAGGAAACAGTAGAGGGAGTCATGGAAAAAATGTGGAAAAAACAACCAACCGAATCCACACAGCCAGTCCCAAGATATTGGCAAAACTGCCCTGAGATACCTCTACTCACAAAAATCCAAATTTCTCCACAGCGGCTGCACCAACCAGGACATAAGGTACATCATTCCAAAGCATGGATCAAGTAGTATTACATCCCAGAAAAGCAAGAGGCCTGGAAAAGAACCGAGGGAGGTATGACATGGCCAAATCATGGGGTAGCAAGATGGGGGGGAAGAGGAGGCCACCAGGCAAACACTGCTGGTGCAATTGATCTGAAACTGTAAGTGATAGTAGGGTGCACCAGGACAACATGGAGAAAAAGGGATCATACTGATCAGTGCATCCAGTGCCAAGATATCTGCCAAGTCATCTCCCACCCCTCCATACATGAAAAACACACATATCTCCCCAGCCACTGAGTGCATCGCCATGGAAAGGTATCACCAGATAGGTGTGAATGAGCAGTACCATCATGCACAAAAGTGAGAGGCATGGCACAAAAACAAGTGAGATATGTGATCCTGACCTCCCCACCCTGCTTAGATGCAAAACTCAAATAACTCCAGAACTGCGAATGCGTGTGTGATGTCTCACATAGTGTCTGGTAGGTTTCATCAAATAGATTCAGGTATGAAAAAAGCGAATGATTTGGTGCAGAATTGCATGAGTTAGGTGCCAAGTATAGTAGGGAGTAGGAGGGCAGCATTGCATTGGTGAGGAACCACTTGGAAGAATTCTATGAAGCTCAGGGAGGTGGTAGAGAGGTGCATGGAGAGTTAGGAGAACGAGCAAACAGGAAAAATGGCACACCTGTCCCCAAGATATTCCAAATTTTGTCCTACAGAACCTTTCTCCAGAAGATGGGGTATATCTCTGGATGCACTGAGGCAATTATGATGAAAAATATACCATTGAGAAGGTGTTGTCGAGTAGAACTTGAATCCCAATTTACGAGAGGGATGGATGAGTGGTCATCGAGATGTTGAGTCAACAGACTCAGCCAAGGGAGACTCCAAGAACAAAACATTAGTGGCACTCAGAGTGCACTATGGACAAGCTATGGAGTGCTATGGACAAACCAACCATTGTGCTATGGACAAGCTATGGACATGCTTACTAAGTGTCAAACAGCACGTCTGCTTATGGAAATTCAATTTCCTCCAGCAGCTGGTGAGGTACTACTCTCCAGCCTATCATAGTTTGTGTATCAATAGCACAAATGCATGATGGAAAATTCTAATCTTGTAGCATATTGATCTCTAAGTAACCAGAATCCTGCCATCCCAGAGCCAACATGCCCTGGCAATCCAAGCGAGAGCAACTCCTACATGAGCTCGACACACTTGCACTTGATGTTATGCATGCTCAATATGAAAACACATTGGGATCCAATGCTGAGGAGTCACTATCAGGGTCAGAATTTATTAGCCCAATTATAATAACCCCCCCAAGCCCACTCACACCACACTTGTCTGATTCTGAAGACACACTCGACTTGATCTCTGACAGCTCAGCTGCTGAATGGGACATGCATTATGCTTGGCTTCTTGACATGATCAAGGCTCTTAGCAAGGAGGCTCATGCAGTGCATGTCTTGTTCAGGCCAGATGCACCTTTAGTGTGTGCCCCACAGATACAACTGTTGCTTCATTTTGTGGATCACTGACCAGAGCTATTCCACAAAAAACTGCACATCAACCCAGTTACTTTTGATTTTATATTGGATCAAATTAGCAATCACCCAGTCTTTCAGAACAACTCACCGAATCAACAGCTTCCAGTTGCATTGCAACTAGTGATCTTCTTGAATTGTGTGGGACACTATGGGAATGCTGTTACACTGGAAGATGTCAGGCAGTGGGCAGGAGTCAGTGTAGGATCTGTTATCAATTGCACCCACCATGTTATGATTGCAGTGCTTGACAACATGTCAAATTTTTGTACTTCCCATGCATTGACAACATTGAAATGGAGAAGGCAAGAATGTTCATGGAGGAATGTTCCTGTGTGGCCTGGTGGAATGGAGTTTTTGTGGTGGATGGATTGGCTGTGAAGCTAATGTCGAAGCTGGGTATCTACAGCGAAACATTCTATGACAGAAAATGTAACTATTCATTGAATTGTCAGGTGTGTGCACAGTCCACCAACTGAATATGAAACCTACACATTTATCTAGCTTGTCGTGATGCTGCATAATCTTCAAATTGTCAACTATGGACTCAGCCATCCTGGGAGCATTCATGATGCATATGCATTCCAGGTGACAAAGCTAGCATGTGAACCTTCCACTGCTATCCCAACAGGGCATTGGGTGTGGGCAGACAGTGTGTATCCATTGGAGCCATGGTGTATATCACCATACAAGAGACCAAGGGGGGGGGAACCTGTCAAGAAATCAGAGTATTTACAATCAGTATCTTTCTAAAGTGAGTCTTACCTTGGGTTCAATAGACAGAAAGTCTGAATGCTCACTGGCAGGTCCATGTTCGAGTAGAACATGCATTTGCAGCACTGAAGGGCTGCTTCCAGTCACTGTGGGAGCTATGGCTGAAAATCCAAAATAAAGAAGACTTGTATGTCACCATTTACTGGGTTGAGTGTTGTTTGATATTGCACAACATGATCATACATTTCGAAGAAGGGATATGAGGGGGGGAGTTGACAAGTTGTTGGGCTGTGCGTGAGGGTCAGGAACAACTTGTCAAAGAAGGCGGCCACATAGTTGTGACTGAAGTCAGCAGCTCACCTGGGCAACACCACCATGCCATGCTGATGGATGAAATTCTGAAGGTTCGGCCACGATAGGGAATGCGAAAGGAGATGTATTTGTACAAGCAAATAGCATACATGATATCAGTACAAAAACATCAAAGTCATCAGGTGTGGTGTGAAATGAAAAGAATGGTACATGACAATCACGGCTCCTGAATTCCAGATGCATTTTCACCACCAGAGGCACTGGACTGTAGTTCTGCCAAGCATATCTTGAGGCAAAGCATTTCAGCCTCCTTCTCAAACAGCCTTGCCTGTGCATCCATGAGCTGAATGTCAAGTTCCTTGTCCTCTTTTTGGTGCCTGTGAATCACCTCAGCATCGCCCAGCTGTGTGATAGCTTCTTGGGGGTGATATGACAGCTCCTTGGACTGTAAGGCATACTCATACTTGCCCATCTTACATTGTGTCTGCTCCTCTTTGAGCGATTCCACCTCAGACTTGAAGTCCTTGAGCTGCCCTTGGAAGTCTGACTTGGCATGCCTTGCTGGTGGCTGGCATGAACTATCTTTCGTCTGGCTTGTTTCTGATGATCGGGAGTACAGGGACATGAACCGATGGTGACTGTGCGAGGTGGATGGAGTGGACGAGGGTGTTCCATGATGACAAGACATATCCAATGAGTTAAATGCTTCATGTGAGCCCCAAGAGGGCATGCAATGTTCCATATGGGGAGCAGATCTGGTCGGCTTGCTGGACAAGGGAACCACTGTCTGCTGAAAAATACTTTTGAGCTGTTAGTCACTATGAGATGCACATGATTGACTCACCTGCCATGTATGAATGTTTGAAAAGGGGGGCTCCATGGCATTTTCATCAGCAAATTGCTCCCCACCCATGTCAACATCTTCACCCCAAGCACCTGATCCCCCCCGATCCCCCTCACCATCTTCCTGGCCCAGATACAGTGAGCTCAAAAACCCTTTCCATGTTGACCCTAATTTCAGTGCATGCAGTGTACTGCTAGATACCATGGGAATTTTGCTTAGCTTTGGTGGAGTCATAAATAGTACTTACTCTTGGCTACAAAATGGCCCCTAGGTCATGTGATTTGGTTCACAGGCTGGCAAGATATAAGCAATATGAAACAGCAATGTCATGGAAAGGGTTTTTGAGCTTTTGAATAGATGGGTATTCAAGTACTTGGTATAACCTCTTTTTGCTTTCAACACTGCCTGAACCCTTCTAGGCATACTCTCAATCAACTTCTGACACTCTTCAACTGGTATCCCTTCCCATTCCATGTGAACTCTCTCCCACAATTCATGAATTCCACTAGGGGGGTTTTCATGTTGTGCAAGCCTCCTCTTGAGACAACCCCAGAGATGCTCAATGGGGTTTAGGTCTGGAGACTGTGCAGGCCACACCATGGTCTGGAATTCTTGCTCTTCCAGCCAATTCTTGACCATTCTGCAAGTGTGCTTGGGGTCATTGTCCTGCTGAAAGATGATGTCAGGAGGATTGAGACCATAATACTCCAGGGTTTGCTGGAGCTCATCCCTCAAAATTTGAAGGTAAAGGTCCCCATCCATTCTACCATCAGTCTTGGTAGCAAAGCCAACTCCCTGCCAAGTCATACAGCCCCACATCATAAGGGAACCTCCTCCAAACTTGAGGGTTCCTTCAACCAGCCTATCACTAAGCCCCTCACCTGCCCCTTTCCATGCCCATTTGTGTCCATCTGACCTTAAATGATTGATTTTGGTCTCATCAGACCATATAACCTTTTTCCAGTCCTCTACAGTCCAGTCTTTATGAGCCAAAGCAAAATCCAAATGAGCCTTGTAATGTCTAGCAGAAAGAATAGGGTGTTTGGTCTTGACTACAGCCTTCATACCAGCTTTCTTCAGGTGAAGATGAACTGTGCTGGCAGAGAGAGGTTGATTGGTAAAGTTGGACAGAGTTTTGGTCACTTGGACAGCATTTTCAGCCTTCCCAGAAGTGATGGGATGTTGAGCATGATGAATATTGGTAGGGGAGAGCCTAGTTGGATGACCTCCAATGGCCTTTGGAAGGGTAGGACACTCTTTGGAACAAAGTTTGGATATGGTGGAAGGGCTGACACCAGTTTTCTTGGCAATGGCTTCACCACAAAGTCCAGAATCAAGCAAGGAAAGGATGGTGCTTTGTTGAGTAAGGGAAAGGGCTCTGACCAAGATGATAATGGGGAATAATGAACTGTGTGAACTTTTTTGAGCTCAGACACCACATTTGCATATGTACCTTTGTTTGTACTAACAAACATTAGCAAATATACTGTGATTCTACTCACCAATTCAAAAGCTCAAAAACCCTTTCCATGATGTTGCTGTTTCATATTGCTTATATCTTGCCAGCCTGTGAACCAAATCACATGACCTAGGGGCCATTTTGTAGCCAAGAGTAAGTACTATTTATGACTCCACCAAAGCTAAGCAAAATTCCCACGGTATCTAGCAGTACACTGCATGCACTGAAATTAGGGTCAACATGGAAAGGGTTTTTGAGCTCACTGTATTTGTGGTCCCCCTCATAATCTCCATTTCCCCTGTGCTCATCAGCTGCCATATAATCTTCAGTGTTCTTGGCTCCATCACCATTGACATTCATGTCCTGTGCAGCTGCTGTGAGGTTGGAAACGATGTTGCTGCTAGTGTGCACAACATACCTTCACCACCTGCATCCAAAAAATTGTCTCCAGGACATGTTGCACCACCATGCACAAGTGAAAGCATCTCCTCGGCATGGTTTCTTTGCTGGTCAGAAGTAAATGGCCTGGTGTCAAACGATGGATTCCCCCTCCAGATCAAGTTGAGGTCATCAAAGTACAGGAAGGCTTTTGCAATAGCTTCTACTGGCATTTGAGTGTGCATCATGGTGGTGGTCTTAAGAAAATCTCACCACAAAGATTGGTGTCTGTTCCAGGTGCAACCCCTCCACCAGTCTGCTTGAGGCTCTTGGCATGCTCATGGTATTTTTCCTTCAAGCTGGTGTCGTCAGTACTGTGGATAACATAAAAAGAATCTGTTACCATATGTGCTGAGATGATTCATAACACATAGCTGGAATTTATCAGGATTTGTTGCATACTGCTCAGTGTAGATAGCATCGTCCTTGAATATATGTTTCGCAATTGTGAGGTGGACTTCTTTTTTGTTTCGGCCAGAGGGCTTGTCATCAGGGGTCAGCAGAGGGGCACTGGAGGATTCCCCTGAATTCTTATCATGGAAGAGGATGTTGCAATCACCAGCATGGCTGAGAAGCCAGCAGATTAGCCATTTGGTGCGAGTTGGGTCTTGGTCCCAGTGAACCTGCAGTGCTCTGGCACCTGCAGGCTCTCCACCGAAGTTTGGGGCCCTCCCTCATGTAC
This sequence comes from Pisolithus marmoratus, assembly GCA_024613145.1. NCBI lineage: Eukaryota > Fungi > Basidiomycota > Agaricomycetes > Boletales > Pisolithaceae > Pisolithus > Pisolithus marmoratus. Next base: position 265,447 of record JANFAE010000062.1, read on the forward strand.
TCTGTGTACTTCTATGGTTAGTAGACATACCAAGGCCCCTCATAACTGGGGGAACTCCACTGCCAGTATTTTCCACCCCAACACCCCTTGATCCCCTACCCCTAACTCCCCTTGAAGTAGATCCTGTGCTTCAGCTTACACTTCTCATAGACAGAACAGCATGCAATCTTGAACTGTTTGAAGCCATGGGGGACCTTGAGTGAGAACATTGCCTGGCAAGGCATGCAGATTCTCGAGGTGGGTGAAGGGCAGGCATGTTTAAACCCCGCAGTGGTGCCAGGCTTGTTGACGCATGCCAAACATGAACTTGAAACCTATCCATAGTAGGTAACCATAGCCAGACCATAGCTGCCTTAATCCCACTCTGAGTGCCACTATTTATAAGGAGAGGAAATAACATACAATAAAAGAAACCTTAAGCAATGAAAGTAACCCCATATCAACTCAGTATGCTCTATGGGATTAGATATGAAGCTGCCACAATATGCTGTGGAGTCGACTTCAAGCTGACAATGGTCGACTCAAAGTCAGTTTGGGCTCACCTGTGACTTTAGCTGGTTGCATCAACTAACCAGACTTAGTCAAGTCAGGATTTATGAGAAGTGGGTTGCTGAAAGTCAAGTTCCTCGCTTAGTCATGGGAAACTGGGTCATGCTGAGTCAAGCCAAGTTGTGGCAACACTAACTACAACTTGCATTATGACATCTTTGAAATTTATTTTTTGAGACATCAATTTATTTTTGTATTTTGCAAATTTCTCACCCATTATTGGGCATATCAATGAGGTAAGCATATGCCCATGATCCTGTGACCCAGCCCTACAACTTTCATTATGACATCATGATCTGTAGTTAAAATAGTGCTATAGTTCACTAGAACCCTAATCCATGGCTTGCCACAGTGTGGGACCACTGACAGAAAAGGCAGTTCTTGTGATTGGCACAAATATATATTACAAATCATAGATTACAGTTGTCACATGTCACAGTATATATCTAATGGCACACATTGTAAGAATCTGTTTAAAGGGAGTAATGTCAATAATGAGCATGATACTGTATACAACCCAAATTCACTTACCAATTCAACTCCAGACCATTGAGTACTTGCTGGAACACCACATTGAGTATGTTTTGTTGGATATGAGCTTGATCATATGAGTTAAGATAGGGTATTGATTACTCTCCCTCACCCTATTGGCTCAGGCTTCTATACTTCAAGGGAACATTATTCTAGATTAGCCTATAGTCTACTATGATGGAGAGTATTCAACTACCCTTGAGTCTCTTGTATGGAATGCCAGTATCTACTCCATGATACCAACCCTGGTACCCAGGAAGAAAGGGGACTTTTATTGCTGGACTGATTGTCCTTCCCAGTTTTTGGTCAGCCATCTCTTTCACAGGTGATGCCACTGGTCACCTGTTTGTCCTACTCCTGGTGTTGGCTGTTGCAACACTGCTTTTCTCTATTTGGGATATGGTTTGTGTGGTGACTTGTCTGCATTTCATATCTAAGGTTGTGGCTATGTACATTTCATTTTCACTTGCCTTGGTTGCTACTTGTATGATAATTGGAAAGCAGATGAGAGGTTGCTTACTTGTATCCCCTCCCAGCAGGGCTCCAGATCTCAATCTTGAGCTCTTACTCCCCATCAGAAAAAGTACATATAATCTGCTTGTCTGAATGGTCTGAGTTATCTGATGCAGACTGCTTCAGACAAAGCAGACTACTTGTAGTTTTGCTGATGGACCTTCTGTTTGGACCTCCTCTCATACATGTGTTTGCTGTGTTTTGAACATTACAATTGAGCTTAGGAATCTCATGCTACCATACATCATTATAGGGGTAATTTACAGTGATGTACTTCAGTTTCAATCTACTCTAAAACTTGATCATCTTGCTTCCCTTGCTGTCTTAACATGTGTGTCACATAAGGTCATGCTCCAGCACAAAGTGTGGTTGAGGTACTGGTGACATCTCAGGAATTTCATGCTACCATATATATAGGGGTAGTTTACAGTGATGTACTTCATACACTAAAACTTGATCATCTTGCTTTCCTTGCTGTCTTAGCATGTGTGTTGCATAAGGTTGTGCCCCAGTGCAAAGTGTGGTTGAGGTACTGATGGCACTAGGTGCAGTAGGCTGAGGATGATGATGGTTGCTCTACTTGGCAAAGTCATCTGAAGTGACTCATGTTGGTTCAATTGATCATGCTCACACTCTGCTGCACAGTCTCTTGCTGGAGTAAGGTGGGGATCATTCCTGACTAAAAGCCTACATTAGCCATATATGTATTTTTGACACTGCAGTACATGTGCACTCACTGTCTCTCCATGTTATTCCTTATTTTTATTGGTATCTTAGTACCACTTGTCTGATATGTATATGACCTTCTGACAATCCAATCAGACCAACATACATATATATCACAACTTTCCCCTGTAGGAGCCTGAACCCATATGACTCAGTTGCATAGACAAACAACTCCATTGGTTTGTACCTGAACCTGTATGACTACAGCATGATATAAGTACAACAGCGCCCTCAGGGGCTAACAACGCTCACCTCAGTTGCATAGACAAACAACTGAGGGGCAAATGTGTACAAACTAAGGTTTAAGTATTAACACATCTGACATGTGACCATTGAATGCCAACACACCCCCTCAATGGAACATGTGGGAGGAAGAAAGACAACCAGATAACAAAAGAAAGAAAAACAGTGTGAGGAAGGATGGAACTGTTGAAGCAGTACATGAGTACATGCCCCCCCCCCCCCTCAATGGGATACCAGAGAGAGACCTGCCACATGACGCATGAAGGCAGGATGAGGAAGAGCCTTGGTTAGAATATTGACAGTGTTGCATGAGGAGGCCAGCCATTCCATGATGAAAGTTCCAGACTCAATGTGCATGCAGCAAAAATGATAATGAACATCTATGTGTTTTGTGCAATGATTGTTAGCAGCTTCATGCAAGAGAGCTATCACTCCAGTGTTGTCTGCATACAAGTGAACTGGGGCAGGTACTGAGAAACTGAGTGAGTGAAGAAAAGAGCATAGCCAGAGTCCCTCCTGCATGGCTGCTGTGACTGCCATGTACTCAGCCTCCATAGAAGAGAGAGCCTGGGTGGTTTGTTTCTTGGATGAGTGTGCAACCATGCCCCTGTAGTAGAACCAACAATAGCCAGTGACAGATTTGCAGTCTTCAGGATTAGTGGCCCAGTCAGCATCACTAAAACCATGAAGTAGAGTATTGCATGTGGACTCACCATAATGAAGGCAATAACCTATGGTGCCAGCAAGATAGCATAGGATCCATTTTGCCACAGCTAAAAGTTGTGTGGTTGGACAAGATGGAAACTGTGAGAGATGTTGAACAGAAAGTGAGATATCCAGACATGTGCAGATGGAGAGATAAAGAAGCTTGCCAATGAGCTTGGAGTAAACAGAGGTGAGGTCAAGTGGATCAACCAGTTTAGTGGTGTCGGTGTCAGAAAGGTAGGGATATGAAGGGTCCATTGGCAGTAGGACTGGGTGACAGTCTGTCAGATCATACTCCTGCAGAAGATGAGTTATGTATTTGCCCTGATGAAGCCAGAGTTCGCAGGTGTTCTGATCATGTTTGAACTGAATGCCTAAATACTTGGTGATGGGACCCATGTCAGAGATGCCAAAGCATAAGTGAAGGTGATGCTTAACCTCCACAAGGAAATGTGCATTACTGCAAGCCCCTAGACTGTCATCAACATGCCAAGCGGTTAGACAAACCACTTGTGGCTTGTGAAAAATGAAGACAGCATGATCAGCATCGCTTCTGGAGAACCCCTGCCCTTCCAACTCAGTGTGAAGTGTCTCATAAAAATCATAGGCTGCTTGTTTGATCCCATAAAGAGATGAGCCAAGTAGGCCAACAAGTTCCTCCCCATTAGGTCCATACTCTTCATAGCCCCGAGGTTGCTTTATATAGATGATTTCCTTGATTCATCCATGGAGGAAAGCACGTTTGATATCCAGAGAGTGTAACTCCCAGTCCTCACATGCAGCAATAGCTGCAATCATGTGAATGGAACTTTGTCTGGCAACTGGAGCAAAGGTCTGTCCAAAGTTGCATCTTGGAACTTGAGTGAAGCCCTTCGCTATGAATCTAGCCTTTTCCACAGGACCACCCTTTCCATCACCTTCCTTGTACTACAGAACTCAGCAGCTCCCAATGGCACGAGCACCAGGGGGGAGAGGGACCAATCTGTAAACCTTCATGTCCTTCAGCATGTGGATCTCTCTGTCCATGGCTGCCTTCCATCTATTGGCATCAGAGTGTCACATAGCCTCTTCATACATAGCTGGAGGGAGGGGCATGTCATACAAGGGATTGCCAGGGCTACATTTAGTATTGCTGCATATGGCCAGGTTGGCATGTTCAGAGACAACAAGCATGACCACCATGGAGGAGAGAGGTCCAACTACACCTGAGTCTGAGTCATTGTCAGACAAATCAGTAAGGGGTGACAGTGGACCATTGAGCTGCAGCATTGAGACAACAAGGGGTTGCTTGCATGCCAAAGTGTGATGAGCTGCTAGGCATTCATGTGCAACCTGCAATGACTCGGTGTATGCTTTCCCCATAGTCATTTGCATACATGTCCAAGTAGAATGATGAGGAGGTGCAGCCCAGTATGGATTAGTGACAAGACACCTTGGGCATGGGTAGAGAAAACAGAATATGGATGGCTTCCAGCTGAATTTTGAAGGCCCCTAGTGGATTGAGTATATCAATGGATGATACTGTGGTGTACACCAGTATTTACTGAGATTCCCTTCATGAGATACTAGCCCTGCTGAGCTAGCAGGATGAGTTCTTGACTTGTGGCCTAGGATTGAGGCTTAAAGGGCTAAATTCAATGTTTGGCATTGTTTACATGCTTACCAGCCATGTATAAGATCATGTGATACAATTTGACTTTGTTTTTAGAACCAAACAAACAAAAGGAGGGCATCCTGAATCCCAAAACTGCTGATTAGAAACATGCTCAAAAAAGTGTCCCAATGAGTTTTCATTTTAAAATGGTCATATCTTGCCTCCTGGGAAACCAAATCATGTGACCAATACAGTTTTGGAATGCCAAGACCAAGCACTGTCAGCCCCTCTGCAGGCTCAAGAACTGACTCTCAGTAGTTCACTCACAAATACAAGATCTTTCCAAAATGACCCAACATTGGGACACTTTTGAGCCACTGTAAGGTGTTGAGAGTCTGTGAGTAATACCATGGGAGTCTAGCGCTGTAGAGAAGAGAGTGAAAGGACCCTAGGAATAGGTCAAAGGTCTCTTAGTGAGAGAGGGGGGTGAATTCAACCCAGGAGGCTTGAGTTGCCTGGTGTAGAGTCAAGGAGTAAGCAGAAAAGGTGAAAAACACACCCAAAATCCAGAAGAAACTCAAGAAAATGTCTGTAGAACATCTGGAGATGGAGAACTAATATTCCGAGTCTGTTTCATCTTGATTCTGGCTTTTCTGTCTGAGGTAGCACGTCTGTTGTTCCTCTAAGTATGTACAGTACACCCGAAGTACTCGCACAGGCTTACATAAGCCACAATGCGTGCAAACACTAAGTAAAAAGTCAAGAAAAGATAAAAGAAAACAAATCAGTAAGTAAAAACAATGAAATAAATGAAATATCCTGGTAGGGAGGATACTTTCCCTACAGTGCCTTAACAAAAGCAGCACTGATGAACTCTCCACCATTGTTGGACTGGAATGCCTTGACCTTGCAATCGTGTTGCTGTTCCCAGTGTGTATGGGTTAACTCCCAGGCCTCTAGTGTTTGGTCCTTGGTTGCTAGCAAATGAACATTGACAACATGAGTGAAATCGTCTAGGATGACCATAAAGTAATGCTTCCTGTGCAGAGAGTGCACAGGCATTAGACTGCCAACATCTGCATGAACCAGTTCCAAGAAAGATGACATTTGTGTGCCTTGTGAAGACTTAAAAGGGAGATGGGAGTGTTTGCCAACTATGCAAGACTTGCAGACCAATGGGGAAAGCATAGACTCCACAGTGACCCCAGTCATGACAGAGGACAAGCATTCTACCATTCCTTGTCTGGCATGACCGAGACACTGTAGGGAGAGTATCCTCCCCACTAGGTATTTTGTTTTATTTCATTGTTTTTACTTACTGGTTTGTTTTCTTTTCTTTTTCCTTATCTTTTTACTTCATGGTTGGACATGTTGTGGCTTATGTAAGCCCGCACGAGTACTTCGAGCACACTGTACATACTTAGAACAATAATAGACATTCCACCATAGACGAAAAGTCAGAAATATAGATGAAGCTGACTCAGAATTTTATTTATCCATCCCTGGACATTCTATAGACATTTTCTTGAGTCTCTCTTGGGTTTTAGGGTGCATTTCTGGTCTTTTTCTCTACTCTTTGACCTCTCTACCAGGCAACTCTAGCCTCCTGGGTCAAACTGAGACCCCTTCCAACAGGAGACTCTTCTAGGCTCCTCCCACACTCCATTGACATCAATCTTTACAACATGCATGCCACAAATCGAGAGTAACCAGAATGTGGGCAAAGGTGGTCAGGGTTGGCATAAGAGTGAGAGGTAGAGGTGCATCAAAATGAATAAACTCTAAGTCCAGGAAACAGAGGTTGGAGCAAAGAGGTATGGACCCCAGGGACTGACCATGACAAGATAGGTCACAGTGGGGGGGAGATCCCTCGAAGACACAGTGCCAGCCCCATTCCAGCAGTCTACCAATGGAGATGAGATTAAGGGTCACTTGGGGTGCATGTAGGCAGTCAGTGAACCTGAGGCAGTAATGGGTACCATTGATCGTCAGGTAAGCCAAACACTTGCCATGACCTGATGTCAGGAGCCAACCATGATTTGCAGTGCGAATGTTGACTGAGTTGTCAGTGACATAAGAACAGAAGTAAGTGCAATCATGGATAAGAGTGCGAGAGGTGCCAGAGTCAAGAAGACTGGAATAGGGTAGGTCCCCCAGACAGGAAAGGAGAGTGCTTGAAGGCTGAGAGGCATCATCATCAGGGAGTTCTGTGACTGTCGTGCATGCAAGGCCACCCAGATGAAGGTCCCAAGCAGATGGTGTTAAAGCAGCTGCTGTAATAGTGGGTGGAGTAGTCGGTGCTGCAGGAGTAGTAGTGGTGGCAGCTGAAACAGGCGCAGCTGATACAGGTGCAGGGGATACTGCAGATTTTGAAGTATCTTTCTCTTTATTTCCCCTCTGCCAGGAAGGTCACTGACCCACCATGTCTCCACCAGGTTTAAAGCAGTGAGGACAATTGTGATTAGAGGCCCCACAGATAAGACCATCACCCACTGGTGTGTCACAATAGGTACCCAATGGGTTGTTGCATGTCTTGTGTAGACCCATCACAGGATTTATATGAGCTGGGACAGTGGTTGACAAGGTTGCAGCATGAGCATACTCAGAGCCAACTGCAGCTTGTGATGAAGTGCTATGAATAATACAGTGAGCTTCAGCTGCTATCTCTGTTGAAATGCTTTCAAAAGTCATGAGCTGGTAGATAGAACTGCAGAAGTGGAAGAGCCAGCGGTGATTGGCATGCTGCCAGTGGTGCTGATGGAGGACATAAGTGTGGTACTTGACACTGGTGCAGTGCCACAAGAATGTTGTAGCATGAGACAAAATGTTGGCCAGGTCCCAGTGGAGGGTAAACTGTTGAGAAGCAAAAAGACAGCTTCACTGTCAGAGTAAGGTGCCCCCATTCTGAGTAAGTCACAATGAATCCATTCATGTTCACTGAGATAACAAGATGCATCGTGGGCATCTTTCATCTGCAGCTGCCAGAGATGAGCATGAAGGAGGTGTTGAGAGGCAACATCCACATGGTCGAATTGCATATGAAGAAACTTCCAAACATCCTGAGCAGTTGTGGAATCAATTTTGGGAATGACACATAAGACAGAGGGGGACAGGTGGCAGCATAAAATGTCTTTGGCAATGCCATCATTCTTCAGCAAAGTCATGATTGCAGCTCATTCTTTTTCAGTAGGTTTGGCCAGGTCAGTGGGTTGAGGAACAGTAGAGGCATAACTTATCAGCATAACTGAGTGGATCAGTTCCTTCACTAACATGGTTGTAAACACCCTTGCAACCTAAGGCTAATGTCACTTGAACCTTCCACTCAGAGAAGGCAGAAGTGTCAGTTAATTCTGGGATATGATCTAACTTGCCCATGATGAGGCAGGACAGATGCAAAAAGCTGGATGCAAGCCAGGAAGGCAGGTGTATGCACAAGAGCAACTGAACAGCAGGCTATATATGTAGCGTTGTAAGGTCTAATGCACATAATAGTTCAGGTGAAGCAAGGGCTCATAACCTGTAGGAGCCTGAACCCATATGACTCAGTTGCATAGACAAACAACTCCATTGGTGTCATACCTGAACCCATATGACTACAGCATGATATAAGTACAACAGTGCCCTCAGGGGCTAACAACGCTCACCTCAGTTGCATAGACAAACAACTGAGGGGCAAACATGTACAAACTAAGGTTTAAGTATTAATGTGACCATTGAACACCAACATCCCCATGGCATAATAGCATTCACACAAATTTGAATAAGCCACAGGGATGCAGGAGGATTTGTACTCAAATTGTGTAGCAGCCAGTCACTTGAATCTCTGTTGTGTACTCTATATTGCCACTGTCCCTTCCCCTATGGTAGGAATGGGCATGTGTTTGGTCCTATTTAGCCCTTCACATGAGATATCACTATATCACACAGGAGTACTGAGGCTGTGCATGCATGTGATGAGTTTGAATTTTTCTTCTCATGCCAGATTAATAGTATGCATGCACACAAAGTGACAGGATTCAAATGGAGTTTTGGATCACCTGAGTGTTGGCCAAGTGAGATTGTAAACCATCACACTCTAGAGTTCCTCATGGGATATCTTTGGCCTATATCCTTGCTTTATCTCATAATCATCCTCTTATGGGCATCACCACCCATGATCCTTTTAGTTGCACTGTGGTAGCCTTAGTAGTGACTCAAATACTGTGGAATGGTGGGAAAATATATACTGTAACATGATTCTGTAAGAAAGTGGGGACCACACCTGGCTGGAGTGAAGGACATGAGGATGGTTTGCAATCTCCAATTGGGGAAGATTCCTATTGGCTGCAGTTGACAGTGCACTGTACATATCTTTCAGTATTTTGGTAATCAGTGGTGCAATCTTCTGATAATGTACATATATCATACCACATCTCACCATTCCAATCACACACTCAAATAAGACAGATTTGTGTAGTAGCCTGTGTATCTCACATTTGTACTGTGTATTGCTTAGGAAAATACCATGGTGTGGCTGGCGATTTGCTGACCAATTGCTGTTCTTGCACAGCTGGAAAATACCATGCACATGCAGGATTCAGAAGGAGTTTTAACATTTGGATTTGGCAAGCAAGGTCATAGGAGTTCAAAAATCTGAGCAAAAGCACATGTGATTCCTTTTCAGGTGTGTAGTCACCTTATAATTAAGATATATCAAATAGTGATGCACTATTCCAGTCTATAACAAATATTGCACTGTCAGTTTTTCCTGATGGGAGGAACATCTTCTCCTATTAGGGCAGGGAGACTTGCTGCAATCCTGTCCTGTATGCAATCTGGGAGGGTACATAGAGCAGGAGCTTGCTAAAGCAAAACTCCAGGAGAACATTGCACTTGGTGAGCTCTACAAATTTCATGCCAAGGAAGCAGAGTGGAGGCTGGAAATTGCTGAGTTTGAGCTTGGGTGCATGCATAATTCAATGTGCAATGCTACAGTTGCACTCAATGATGAGCCTTCTGATCATAAACACTGCCATACATCATTATCTAGCATTTTTAACTCAAGCTGTATGTTCCTCATTTACTGTGATTTATTTGACTTTTGTTGATCTTTTGTATTCCAGCTTGCATCTTCATGCATTTTAAGAATCTGAGATGTTATATGTTCTGAAGCACCTGTAGCTGAGTCTGTACATACAATTTGATTCAATCTGTTGTCACAATCATTGTCTGCACAATGTCAACACCCTTCATGGTATTATAGTCTGAGTTTATGTTTATTTCCACCATTATGCTACTTGGTCATGGCTACCTCAATGAAAGTTGTACACAAAGGACACAGAAGATTATGCTAAAATGTGGAAAATGTGTTCATATCAATCAGTTCTCATCTTTCCCTGCTACACTGTCCAGGTAGTACAGTTGACCATGCACATACAAGTACAGTGAGAACAAGTGTTCATGTACATGCTGTGATGCTACTGGGCATCTGTTGGCTGCTGTCATAATGTAACCATACTATACTGTATATGTATGTACCCAATCCAGAGATCTGTCATACTGTAACCATATGGCAATGTATTACTGTAGTATGTATGTACCCAATCTGGAGATCTGTCATACTGTGACTGTATGGCAATGCATTACTGTATATGCATCTACCCAATCTGGAGAAGCATGTCATGCTGTAATGTTATGTCCCAAAATGGCTGTTTTGCTGATGTGGACATATACATATATCCAGAGTGATGTGTGATGAGCTGTACAGAAGGGCACAATACTTTGTATTCTGGATGTGTACATGCATCATCAGCAAACCAGCCTTACCCTGTGCAGAGCCACACAGGTCTGTATATGGTCACAGACCTAACAGAAAGGTACCTACTATTACAGAGCTTGACAGTGTTGGACAGGTCAAGTCATTCTACTAGTGTAGTGTAGCTGCTTGACAGCTGTCCAAATGTATGCACACTCTTGATCAATACCACCTGCACAGCATTGGCAGTCAATAGGCAAGCTACACAGACATCACATTGCGAATGATAACATAGTAACAAAACGAGCAACAGTGTAATGCGAGATAATAGACATGACAACCTAATCCAGAACCACCTCAAAATCATCCTTGGATGTAGTTGCCATCTTGCCACCTAACAGTGCACTGTACCACCCCTTAATGAGAGCTGACATGACAGTACAATATAAGCTTACCTCCCAGTGGTTGCCCAACTCATTCTGAGTGCCCGAGTCATTGCAGCGTGTTTACAATTGCCATCTATCTTGGCCTGCATGGCCATGAGCTGTATGAAAACTTTGGAGTATGTACTAGATTTGAATTGATGATCCTGTCGAATTCCTGTGATGGCATACTCGTCTATAGCAGCTCGTAACTGTAAAGAATGAAGAGAGGTTTACGAAGCAATGAACACAACTTACTGCTGTTGCTGCAAGGCAGACAACAGACTTGGGAACCTCCTGCACAAATACTTCCAGGAAAAGATGGCCAAGCACAGATGGTGTGGCATAAAAAAAATCAACAACAAGACCAGCCAGAGCAGGAGATGCCATGTTCCTTGTTGTACCCTACAAAAAATAATAAAAGTCAGTCAGGTATCACCCAGGACACAGAAACAAACATCTTCTTCAGCACCATCCCTCACAAACTTTGCCCCCCAAATCAACTCTTGTGCATTGGCCAAGTTCTCCTCAGCCAGTCGATTGCCACCTAGTAAATAGTGCTGCATGACATATTCACAAGCCTTGGCTTTGAGGGTCAATTGCCATGTCATGAGTGCCTCCCAGAGCTGCAAAACACATTAACACACACAACATAATTTTAAGAAATCCTACTAGGATGCCAAGATCTTTGCGGTAATCAGGCCAGTAACCTGTTCATTGGCAATGAGTAACTAGCTCAAGAAGCAGCATTACACTCACCAGGAGGAATAAGCACCCCTGCTTGTTCATGTTCAGCCATTGCTTTGGTAATGTACATGGCACTCTTCTCATCAACAAACCATGCTCTGCTGGGGAAGGGGTCTGAGGTGGCACCACACTGGGCAAGCTGTTTAGCTCATTCAATGATTTCGCAGAATTTGTAAGGGTAAGAATGAAGCTTCGTTGCAGGTCCACTTAGTTCACCAGAGGAGACTGTTGGCACGAGGTCCTTTATGTCAGCTGGGGCAGGTGAATGTTCATGCAGTGGCACATCTTGTTGGAGTGGGGCTGAACAACCAGGAAGCTGTTGTTGATGGACATCATGTAGACATTGAGGATCCAGAGCACAAGGGAAACAGTTTCAACAGTGATGTTCTTCAACTATGTTGATCTCGAAGTGTGCATCCTCAGCAAGTAGCACTGGGTCTGAACCAATTAAATAGACTACTTGATACTTGAACTCACTTACCAACTGGGGGAGAAGGAGCGCCACCCTTATAGGAGGTCTGTGGCTTTTGTGACTGATGTTCTATAGGACAACATGGAGTGAGTAATGGTTGGTCAACAACAAAATACTCACCTCATTGCCAATTATTTTGAATCAAGCTTTCAGCCGCCCTATCATCTTCACTGGAAGATACCTCGTCAATATCGAGATCCTGTGGAACCGAATATTGGACAGTGGTATATAAACAGACAGAACCATGGTGAAAGCTTACAATACCACCACTAGTCTGCAAATGCTGGGCACTTTGAAAACAAAAACCATCATTGTTGACAAGTGGACAGGGATAGGAGTAGTGGTGATCTGGTAGCTGGCTGTCCTCCTCCTCAGACCTATAGCCACAGTAGGAATGACAGACATGTGTCATTACAGAGGGTAGACCTGCCAAATGACTTTGCGACCTAGGGAGTGCACCAGTAGCTGTTAATGACCCATGCCACAAATCAAAGGCTACATCAGTGAATGCACTGAGATGTTAGAACAGACCCACTATGAGAACTAGGAGGGGAGGTCCCCCCACAAGAACTTGGGGCAGCAGAATCTCCATGAGACATGGGGACAACAGAACTTCCATGAGATGCCGGGATAACAGAACCTCCGCCAGATGCTGGGACAGCAGAACCTCCACCAGATGCAGGAACAGAACCTCTCTGAGATGTAGGGACAACAGACCCTCGACTAGATGTAGGTGCAACAGAACCTCCATGAGACATAGGTGTGATAGACCCTGTATGAGACATGGGAGCTGTGGTGACATCATCTTGCCCATGCTGCTTGCCTGACCCTGCAAGACAAAAGCCATATCGTGAGCCTTCAACAGCTGCTTGATGTGTGGGTGGAGATGCTCTGTCGAGGCTGGTGGGCTCCTGTAGGCTCCCAGGCCAGCTTCATTGTCAATAATGGGCCCGCAAGGTTACAGATGCATACCAGCTGACCACCACTCGACGCACAAGCAGAAGATGTCTTCATGCGCTGTAGAGATCACTAAGAAAAGGGTAGGGAAATGGGGTCTGAAGGGTAGTTAGACCAATAGGGACCCTGCTAGAGAGAAGAACTAGTAGAGAAAAGAAAAGAAAAGAACTGAAAACACTCAGCTGAAAACCCAACACAAACTCTGCTCAATCCCCCACCACTCTAGGACTTCCCCAGAGCTGTGCTGACCTCACTCTCAAGGGCAGAAAACAGAAGAGACTGCCACAGACTGGTTACACCAGCCTGTGCTCTCCAGCCTCAATAGTGGTGATTGTTGTCTAACTACTACAAACTCGAGTCCAAGTCCAACCTTGCTTACTAATCAGCCACTCACCTCGCACCTAAGTCCCAACCCAAGGTACAAAATGGGGATCAAGCCCCTTAGAAAAATCAAACAAACCCTCAACCACTCTCTTACCACTCAATATCCTACTAGGGAGTACTCTCTCCCTACAGTGCAGCTTCAGCTTTGGCTGTGACTTCACTGGGGCCAGGGGATTTAATGGTTTGTTAGTGGTAGTCACTTCCAGGTAGGACACATGAGAAGCTTTGGAAGTGGTGGTCTGTTCAGTCTGGATATGTTCAATATTGCAAAGTTGAGCGATCTGACTGCCACTCCCTTTGGTCGTCCTGGAGGAGCAACATGTAGACTCGGTACCAGTGACATCTATAAAATGATTGAGAAGCGAGTCATCTTTTAACACTGTAGAATAAGGCCTTACAAGCATTCGTATCAGCTGAGTTAGCCTTTTGCAGTTTTTTGTGAGCATCAAGACCAGCCTCTTGTGGGAAGGGATGGTCAGACTGAGTCAACCACTTTCTTGGATCAGATGCAGCCATCAGTGCAGATGAACTGCAAAAGCGAAGAAAGGATGACCTGAGGGCTCACCTCATTGACCGCTCACTTTAATACTGTGTGCTACTAAGGCCGCATGCCCTGTTACAGATGTGAGCTCGTCACAACGAATGCCTGTTTGGCAAGACTCGGAAAGACTGTTCCGGTGTGCATAACCTGTTTGAAAAACATTGCAGTGCACAATTATATAAATTGATAAGGTGAACAATATGTACTCTTGAAATGTTTGCAGATATTGTTGAATCGACATGGACAGCATTACACTTAGTGAATCACTGAGGAGGAGAAAGTGTGCTTGTTTATGTAATCTACAAGTCAATTTACTGTCTAACCGACACCACCAGTTAGGTTTACTTATGTAGTTTCAGTAGTGACTGGCTGCATCAATCAACACGAGGCAGGACAAAAACTAGGCGTATTTCATAGGCTTAGCATGTAGTATGACATGTATGAATGCAGCAGTATCGTATTTCAATGACAGCACTGATGAACAACCCAGGCTGTTGCATAAGGCAGGAACTTACAGTTCACTTTCCCCTTCAGTTGGCCATATCCATGTGTGTCCTTGTGGCCACTCCAATTTGGTACCTTTTTAACAGTGCCAAATCCCTCCAGCAATATATCCCTAATAGTCTTGTAGTTATGTGCATCATTGGTTGTAGACCAACTGGATCCAACAGCTCTGAGCAGTTTGTCGACCATTGAACAGAGAGGCTTGAAGAAGGTGGTAAACTCGTCAGTCACCATACTCAGCTCTGTTGTCAAACCTCTTTTGTGCAACCCAAGGTTCACTGCATCAGTTGGGCTGGTCACAGAAACCCAGGGCTTCAAGATGGTCTGAGTAATGTGCTTGTCCTGATGAACGGTCCCTGGGCCTGTGTAAAGGACACATATCCAAACAAGAACATAAACAAGCAATTCCAAGTCATCACTGGTAGAGTGCATCATCTCGTCTTTCTTATAGCTGATGAGTATGTTGGCCAACATGAATGGTATTGTGCCCTGCCCAAAAATGATAAGCAACGACGATTGAGGGGGGGGGGATTACTTACAGTACAGTCACCAGCAGTCAAGGCCCATGGTTTGGATTGATCAAGTTTGGTCACATAATCAAAATCGATGAGCAGGCCATTATGCAAGATGCCAGCCTCAATCAGTTGATGCCTTTCTTGATCCCACCGATGGAGTTTCTGTTCGTGTGTTTCCTCCTTTCCACTGTCCGCTGCATCGTTATGGTGTGACTCTATATGAGAATCTCTATTGTCATCTTGGAAACCTTTATCATCACGAAGGCATTCTTCATTACTGGAGGCTTCAACCTTGCGACGTTGCTTGGTTTTGCCCTTGGAAATATTGCAAGGATAGATCATAAGGTTATTGTTGCTGATGTCACGGTGCAGAATGAAATATTGCATGACAAGAGTCATATGCGCTGTGGGCATTGTCAGAACTTGTACAGTAGATTTCTGTTTTGACATACTGTCAAGGACATCAATGAAAACACTGAGAAGTTCACAGATAGATTTGAAATTGGATAAGGGAGTAGCAACTGGCTGCATAACAAGTCTACAATGGATTTGAACATCATCTGAAGGGTGAATAAACTCATGGCATAGATGCATTTCATCATCCAAGCCACCAATTTCAACAGTCCAAGCTGCAATGAGCTGCAGAACCCCCTTCAAGTTCTGGATCTCACAGAGTATATCTTCTTCATGGCTCACCCAGCTTGCACATGTCCATGAATCCTTCACCACATAGTGCTCGTTATTGAGGCGGACGTGCCAGCATGATGTAGCCCAACCACAGATTAGGAAGCTGAAGAAGATCAGGTCTATGATATTGTAGGTTATGGATGTGACCTGGATAGTGCCAGGGCTGGCACCCCATGATGAAATCTGCTAGGGAATGGATGGAAAATAAATCAATGTCAGATCGTAGCCAATGTGTTCAGGATCACCAAGTGCGAGCATCACTAGCATACATAACAGTACACAGGGGCATCGGTGTATGTCATAGGGATGGGAATGGATAACTCCAGAGTGATCGAACATGTGGCCATGAAACTTCTGACCAGTGATGGACAATGCAAACAGGAACCATTGACCTGGTTGGGACATGAAGACTGCATAAGCTTTGCACATAACAGCATTACAAGTAGTGCCAATATCATCAGATAGCGAGTATGTCCTAGACATTATCTCCATGAACAATATGATGTCCTTCCATGATAACTCTGGTTGAGGTCCGAAAGCACATCCAAGGGAGTCCTCCTGCAGGACCACATCAGGCTTCCATGGCATTAAATCATCTTTGATTGGTTTACAGGACGACTCTGTGAACCACAGACAACGGTTAGCATTATGCAAGGCAGCAGTGGATCACATAACTCTTCTGTGAGTGAATGTAGACCCAAAGACTGCAGTACCAGCACTACCAGGGACTAAAGCCCACACAGCAAGTATAATCTTGTTCAACCACTTCACAACCTGCCACTCCTCTGAACCAGCAGTAGGTAGGAAAGTTCCCTCAACAGCCTCTTCCCATGAAGTCCCAGGGATACACCTGTTAACATTCTCATGTCTGAGGGCAGTGCTTGAGCGACTCTGTCGAGGCTGGGGTGAGCCAGCAGATGATGACTGTGAAAGTCTCAGGATTTGGGGAAGTTCCATTGGCTTCCAGTGTCTATCATGATAGAGGAATTCATCTCCATTCTGGAGCAATGAGATTGTCAGCAGCAACTTCACATCTGCTTGGGGTATGTGGTTCATTATCGCAGGTAGCATCTTCTCGCATTGATCCAGGATATAGTGAGACTGAGCTTTGAGCAGTTGTTCATCGATGGTCGTGCCCTGCAGTTCAACCAGAAGATCCTGGTTGACATCCTCCACCCTGAAGAATTTACCTGTTGTAGGAACAGATGTAGTTTTTAGTTTCAAAGGGGAGTTCTGCATTACAGCATACCACATGTGCATTGGAGGGCAGGGAATGTCCATGGTGGAAGTCAGGCCAGTAATACTATATCAGTCTATCATGGATGCATTGCCATAAGTAGCTGTCTTTACAAGCAATGAAAGGGACAAAGACATGTAAAAACTGATTAACTAAGTGACAATGCATAAAAGAGTTCCTTGTTCCAATACTTGTTAAGCCAGAAATCATTCAACAGCTCATAGCAAGTGTGACATGTTAGATGTGGATTCACCTCTTTTCCAAACCATGGAATGACATGTGCTGGCGAGCAAATGTAATGCAATGGAATGACCTTTCCCACTCAGATGCCATTACTCCAGATTGCATGTTTTAATATGTGCATGCCAGCAGCAGCATCAGTGGTATTGGATGATGAAGGAGGGAGGGAGGTATTGAAACATTGAATGTAAGCGAGGAAAGTATTGCTGTGCTGGAGACAGAAAATAAGGCAGAGTTGTGCAATGGCATGTCCTGTATAACGATGTGCATATGGTAAGAGATCTTAATGGAGAACATACCTCTGAGACTGTTCGAGGGCCAATCACTCTTGCCTGTTTGACTAACAGCAGCAAAATCATACCGACCACCAGGAAGATATGTTGAGGGAGGAGAGACGACTAGACTTTGTGGTGATTCAAGTGACAATCGGTCATGATAGCTAGGCTGCTGAACCTGAACCTTGAACCAAATCTGTACCTTCTCAGCAGCAGGATTGGGCACTTCACCTATCAAATGATCATTGCAGCAAATGTAGTCAGTGATTGCTGATCATAGGTCGGACAAACCAAATGTCTCCACAGCCTCATCAATCATGACATGCAGTGAAGGTTTAAAAGCCAAACAGAATGTGGTTGTGGAAGAGGCAAAGATTCTATGGGGGAGTATGGCATTGGGAATGGCACCACTAGCCAATGCTTCAGCAGACTCAAAGTAGTTAACAGACATGCAACTCGGAGTGTAGTGGCTAATATGAAGTGCTTCGAGGTCCAGCTCATGTTCATCCTCTTTGTCTTTGTCATCTTCACTCAATTCTCCTTGTTCAGCAGATGCAAGATGTGTGGCAAGGTCGAACTGGAAACATTTTTCACTGCGGTCCAAGTGCCAGGCTATCTGTGCATAATAATCTTGGTTGTTTCCAGCACGTGTGGGCTGTTTGATCTCAGTGATGTGTGCATGCTCTGTAACATTGGCCATCCATTGCATGATGGCTCCAGAGTTGCGGACCAACACCACAACATGCTGCAGGAGCTCAAGCTTTGGGATCTCCCAGTGCTGAAGGGGCCCATTACTACCCTGTCTTCTGCTGCTAGAAATGATAGCTGTCTTGGTATCATGAAATGTTTACAGTGCAGTCTCGACTCTAGCCAAGGCATCATGATCAAAACGAGGCATCTGAGCGAGGTAGCAAAAACTGAGAAGGGCACTGATGGATAATAGGAACTTCAGAGGGACAGCACCAGCGATGACCCCAACAATGTACCTCTGCATGGCACGATGATCACAACCTGTCACTTGCTTAAGCTTTGATACTCCTTCTCCAAATGAGTGGTACCCAACTGGTGTTTGAACGAGAGAAAAGCAATAGTCAATCTTGGCCAGCCCAAGAACAACAATACACCACTGTAAGTCATGGTCCCAGAATAAGCAGTGGAAATGGTGGAGAACCTCTGGCATGAGGAACTTTGAAGGATTGGAGAGTGGCCAGTTCTGCCAAAATGGCTTGTGTACACCACTAAGAGAGTAGCACTTAGTGACCTTGAGAAATTCTTCAAAGTCATTTGGGTCAGCCTCAATGCATGCCTGTTCGATGTTGTCAAGTGTTCTTGCAGCTGTGCATGGGGGGTGGGGAAAAGGGTCTCCAAATTCCTTGTATATCATGGTCAATACTGGTGAGGCTTTGGGACTAATGCACACAAGTAGACTCTGCTCAGATGTATCAGTGATATATGCGACAAGGGGGGTAAAGCAGTAGTGCAAGTTGCTGATGGGGTCACTCATCATAACCCCAACTGCCACAGCAACTTTGAGGGGCTTCAGCACAAAGTCTAGACTCTCATGGACGAGCCAGTCAGATAGTAAGCTGCGAATGCAAGTCTTTCCATGGATGAATGATACAACAGGTAAAAGCATGAGGAGAACATGGCCATGTAGTGACCCCTTACTCTGAATGTCAGCATTGATGTTGGCAAGGCTAAGGAGTAGTGGGTGCACCATCCTATTCCCGGTCATCACTGAGATGTTAGTCTTGTCAGAAGACAAGACGACCCCAAGAAGTGTTGCACCAGTTGGTATTTGATCCTATATCAGATCGAGAAGGTGTTGAACTTTGAGCAACTAAGGGCTTACCTGTAAGTTCCAAGCATGATTGCCCAACATCCACTCCTCGTAGATATGGACTATCCATGCAGACGATGACCACACTCTCTGTGGGATGAAGGAGATGTGGGACATAAACAACGGATGACTGAGAAGCAACTGAAGACACTCGAGTGGATCACAATAGTAAATGATGGGTTTGCCCTTAGTCGAGACCTGAGGGGAGTGTGTGTAATTTCCAATGGGGACTGGATGGTAACATTTCCACACAAAGGCATAGCTCCTTTGCAGATCAGAAAGAGATGGGAAGTTGCTTGACCTGGGATGAGTTGCATTCAACAAAAAGTAAACAAAGAGAAAGATGGATAGATGCACCAGTTGCAGAGATAGAAAGTTGTTGATGGCAGCCATACTTAGCCATGAACACAGAAGCCACGAGGCCAACTGCCAATCCTCCACTGATGCAAAGGGATAATCTAAATTTTGCCACTGCAGTGTTGCATATTGGTTGTTGAAGAACTGGTCCATAAAAGTGGTGCCCCCCGGATATATTGAAGGGATGTTTGGGTGACTATTGATGATGGGGACAGGAGTATGACTTTGGTGCTCATTGCTTGCATGGCTCACAGTGTCTTCAACTGCTCTGAGTCCGAATCCATCTGAGGTTGGTCCATAGTCAGCAATGCCTTCTTCAGGGTCTTCATTAGAATTTGGGCCAGCTTGATGTTGAAGCTTGATTGTATGGTAAGTTTCTGTGCCATTCTGAGTCATGGTGGAGGCATTGCAATGGAGGTATGATGAGAAGTGGTTCATCCACAAACTGCATGCATTTGAGGGTTGATTCATATGTTGAAGAACTTGTGTTTCATTTGCAAACCTCCTCCCACAATTGGGGCAGAACAATACCTTTAGTGATCGATGAAGCTTCCATTTGGCCTTAGGCATGGTGACAAGTGCACAAGGAGATGAACTGATTAGAGTTACAGTGGCTCAAAAAATTGTCCCAATGTTTGCTCCATTTTCACTAATCACAGTGTAGCTAGTGGAATACTGTGATCCAGTTCATGATCTTGGTGGATGGATTGAAGCCCTTGGCCATGGCTTTCTAATGGGCCATATTACATAATATTTGGATGGAAATCAGTGATGGAATAACCAAATGAAAATGACACTTCATTGGGACAATTTTTTGACTTTCACCCTGGAAGGTGGGATCTCAGCCAAATGAAGGGATATTTGTGGTTATTTGGACCTACAAACAAAACCTAACATATAAGATGATCAGCTGAATGCTTTGTCAGCATGTAAACAATGCCAAACATTGAATTTGACCATTAAGCCTTCCTCTTTCACCACACTCAACAAACCAGCTTGCTTGCTCACTAGGGCTGGTCTTTGAAGGAAATTTTCAGTGATTACTGATGTCCACTACAGAACCATCATTATAATGTACTTTCTCAATCATAAGTCCCATAAAAAAGCTAGTGAAAGTCATCTCTGTACTGATTCCCCCACCACTGCCTGGTGTGTTCTGGAATTAATGTGTACTGGAAAGCTGAAAATGCCATTGAGGTCAATCTGGCACTTGTGGGCATGAAGAACCAACCAATCCCCTACTAACTGGTGCATTTCCACCAATGGGAAACTGACACAATGGTTGGGGTGAGGAATCCCCTTCTTTACAGTGCTGGTGGTATATGAGGGATAGGCTACAGAGCAGGCAGGGTACAGATGATTATGTACTAGCTACCCTGGGCTGTTTCCACTGGTATCATATGTCCAAATCATCCATTGAAAGTCATCCACCATTCAACTCCAAGCACAGTCTGACCATCCTACATAGTGACACCCAGAGTCCAAGGGAAGGACTTACCTCCCCCAACCATTGTGTCAGTTTCCCATTGGTGGAAATGCACCAGTTAGTAGGGGATTGGTTGGTTCTTCATGCCCACAAGTGCCAGATTGACCTCAATGGCATTTTCAGCTTTCCAGTACACATTAATTCCAGAACACACCAGGCAGTGGTGGGGGAATCAGTACAGAGATGACTTTCACTAGCTTTTTTATGGGACTTATGATTGAGAAAGTACATTATAATGATGGTTCTGTAGTGGACATCAGTAATCACTGAAAATTTCCTTCAAAGACCAGCCCTAGTGAGCAAGCAAGCTGGTTTGTTGAGTGTGGTGAAAGAGGAAGGCTTAATGGTCAAATTCAATGTTTGGCATTGTTTACATGCTGACAAAGCATTCAGCTGATCATCTTATATGTTAGGTTTTGTTTGTAGGTCCAAATAACCACAAATATCCCTTCATTTGGCTGAGATCCCACCTTCCAGGGTGAAAGTCAAAAAATTGTCCCAATGAGGTGTCATTTTCATTTGTTTATTCCATCACTGATTTCCATCCAAATATTATGTAATATGGCTCATTAGAAAGCCATGGCCAAGGGCTTCAATCCATCCACCAAGATCATGAACTGGATCACAGTATTCCACTAGCTACACTGTGATTAGTGAAAATGGAGCAAACATTGGGACAATTTTTTGAGCCACTGTATACTAATCTACACAACACTACACTTACAGCTGTTTTCAAAAGTATGTGGAAAAACCATTTTGAGTTGTCAGCTGTTGGAAACAGCCACACAAGGACCCCAGAAGCACCTAAGCCTGTAGTGACATGTATGAATAACTACTGCACACAAAAAGTAGGATATCTCTTGAACAACTGGGACTATTGGGACACAAGTAGTATCATCAGAGAGCTATCATTGGGTAGTATATACATGCCAAAAAGTGAAAAGTATAGTACAGAAATGAATGAGATACAGGGTACAAAACTATCTACCTTCAGTTGGCATGAAAAATGGAATAACTCTGGAACAGCAACTGTGCACATCCTGTTTTTTTGCATTGTCCAATAGCTATCAGGAAGTATATCAAGGTCTGAAAAAGGTGGAAGGTTTGGTGAGGGAATGGAGGAGTTACAGGCCAAATACAAAAGGGGGGAGGAGGACAATGGTGTGCCAATGAGCAATCACTGGGTGAAACACTATCAGAAATACAAAGAGACTGTGGAGAGATGTGTATAGAACACAAAGAAAAAAGAATGGATGGAATACATGCATCAAGTCCCAAGATATTTGCAAAACCATCTGACAATGCCTCTGTCCACATGATAGGCTATATCCCAAGAATGGCTGAGGCTGCAGCAGTGTATGATGCACCAGTTGAAAGCCCTTGGCAAGTAGTACACAGACTCCACTGTCTCCTCTCATTTCTGGTAGTGTTTCACCCAGTGATTGCTCATTGGCACACCATTGTCCTCCTCCCCCCTTTTGTATTTGGCCTGTAACTCCTCCATTCCCTCACCAAACCTTCCACCTTTTTCAGACCTTGATATACTTCCTGATAGCTATTGGACAATGCAAAAAAACAGGATGTGCACAGTTGCTGTTCCAGAGTTATTCCATTTTTCATGCCAACTGAAGGTAGATAGTTTTGTACCCTGTATCTCATTCATCTCTGCACTATACTGTTCACTTTTTGGCATGTATATACTACCCAATGATAGCTCTCTAATGATAGTACTTGTGTCCCAATAGTCCCAGTTGTTCCAGAGATATCCTACTTTTTGTGTGCAGCAGTTATTCATACATATACA
Source organism: Pisolithus marmoratus (assembly GCA_024613145.1). Classification (NCBI taxonomy): domain Eukaryota; kingdom Fungi; phylum Basidiomycota; class Agaricomycetes; order Boletales; family Pisolithaceae; genus Pisolithus; species Pisolithus marmoratus. Next base: position 288,510 of record JANFAE010000062.1, read on the forward strand.
CTACAGGCTTAGGTGCTTCTGGGGTCCTTGTGTGGCTGTTTCTGACAGCTGACAACTCAAAATGGCTTTTCTGCATACTTTTGAAAACAGCTGTAAGCAGTCCTATGAAGCATTTAATCATGACCATTTTATCATGTCGCCAAAAGTGAATCTTCAACATGCATTTCCACCTAACAGTGTACTGAGTGTCATTATCAAATGTCATTATCTTCCAGGGCTGTTCCACCAGATATGTTCACATTTTCAACTTCTTGATGAGGTCTTCTGACAGTAAATTGACCTCTGCCCTGCTATCAATTGTTGCAGGCACCCTCACTTTATAGGCTGGCAACTTGACATACCCCATAGGCAAATTGGCAGACATATCATATTCAATCCCTATAGAAGTACATTGAGCAGACAGAATGTATTTCAATGGTGCACCCTGAGGGTGAGATGGGCCATCCATCAAAAATCCTTTTTACCGATGTCCCAGACATTGATTATGTCTTCTCCTGTCTTGGGTTCCTCAACATTTCCTTTAATGGCATTAAGATCATCATTGGTCAACTCAATGATTGCTCCAGACGTCAGCCAGACATTATGGGCTCAGGGACCCTGCCTCTGATTTGTCTTCTTTGGCTTTGGACATACATGGGCCATATGTCCACTTTCATTACAATTGTAACAGGTGATTTCCTGGACTGCTCTATTCCATTGGTTTGGGGGTACATACTTGTGATCCACATCCATAGCTAGTGTTGCTGTGACTCTGCCTCATAGCTGACTCAAGTCATAGCTGAGCATGTGACTTAGCCGGACTGCATGAAGTCGAGCTGTAATTATGATAGCTGACTCAATTGGCTGGGCTAGTCATGACTTCTGACTCGGAGTTGGCTGACTGGTAGGGATTGTAGACTATCACTCAAGCTGAAGTCCATTATACTATAAACTACTGTTGCACACATTATAGTGATGACCAGGTACCTGTTGGAGGTTCAGGCATGGCATGAGTGCGAGTTGGGGCATGGCTATGGCCCCTTATCCTTAGTACACAGAAAATCCCGTGCACAAGCACCTCATCAGATGGGCTGTATCTCCACCATTTTTTGACTATGGATTTCGCCACTTTACAGAATCATACTACTAGGTTATAGCTTCAAAATGCTGTTCCCAAAATATTCCATATTTTGTTTGAAGCTGTGTACAGCATAGAGGAGGAAAGTCGCCAAATGATAACTGCTGATGCAATCAACATGAAACCAAAGGAAACGGTAGAGGGAATCGTGGAAAAATGTGGAAAAAACAACCAACCGAATCCGCACAGCCAGTCCCAAGATATTGGCAAAACTGCCCTGAGATACCTCTACTCACAAAAATCCAAATTTCTCCACAGCGGCTGCACCAACCAGGACAAAAGGCACATCATTCGAAAGTGTGGATCGAGTAGTATGATATCCCAGAAAAGCGAGAGGCCTGGAAAAGAACCGAGGGAGGTATGACACGGACAAATCGTGGGGTAGCGAGACGGGGGGGAAGACGAGGCCGCCAGGCAAACACTGCTGGCGCAATCGATCTGAAACCATAAGAGATAGTAGGGTGCACCTGGGATGACACGGAGAAAAAGGGATCATGCTGATCAGTGCATCCAGTGCCGAGATATCTGCCAAGTTGTCTCCCACCCCTCTGTACATGAAAAACACACATATCTCCCCAGCCACAGAGCGTGTCGCCATGAAAAGGCATCACCAGATAGATGTGAATGAGCAGTACCATCATGCAAAAAAGCGAGAGGCACGGCACAAAAATGAATGAGATACGCAATCCTGACCTCCCCACCCTGCTTAGATGCGAAAACTCAAATAACTCCGGAACCGCGAATGCGTGCACGATGTCTCACATAGTGTCTGGTAGGTTTCATCCAGTAGATTCATGTATGAAAAAAGCGAACGATTCGGGGCAGAATTGCATGAGTTAGGTGCCAAATACAGTAGGGAGTAGGAGGGCAGCATTGCATTGGTGAGGAACCACTGGGCAGAATTCTATGAAGCTCAGGGAGGTGGTAGAGAGGTGCATGGAGAGTTAGGAGAATGAGGAAACAGGAAAAATGGTGCACCCGTCCCCAAGATATTCGCAAGGCCGTCTCCTACTCCTCTGTACACGAAAAACTCCCATATCTCCACAACCAATGAGCGCGTCACCATGAAAAAGGTATCAACAGGTAGCTGTGAACAAGTAGAACCACCATGCGAGAAAGCGAGAGGCCCGGCGCGAAAACGAGCGAGATACAGGATCCTGACCTCCCTACCCTGTTCCGACACAAAAGCTCAAATAACTCTAGAACCATGAATGCGCGCGCTACGTCTTGTAAATCGTCTGGTAGATGTCGTCCAGTAGAGTCACGTCTGAGAAAATCAAGTGATTCAGTCAAGAATTGCAAGAGCTATGATCAAACCACAGTAAGGGGGGAGGAGGGCAGCATGGCGTTGGTGAGGAACCGCTAGGTGGAATTCTATGAAACTTCAGGTGGTGATAGGGATGCTCAAGGAGAGTTGGGAGAACAAGGAACCGGAGAAAACGGCACACCCGATCCTGAGATATTCCAAATTTTGTCCTACAGAACCTTTCTCCAGAAGATGGGGTATATCTCTGGATGCACTGAGGCAATTATAATGAAAAATATACCATTGAGAAGGTCTTGTCGAGTAGAACTTGAATCCCAATTTACGAGAGGGACGGATGAGTGGTCGTCGAGATGTCAAGTCAACAGACTCGGCCAGGGGAGACTCCAAGAACAAAACATTTATAAGGAGAGGAAATAAAATACAATAAAAGAAACCTTGAGCAATGAAAGCGACCCCATATCAACTCAGTTCGCTCTATGGGATTTCTAGATACGAAGCTGCCACGATATGCTGTGGAGTCGACTTCAAGCTGACAATGGTTGACTCAAAGTCAGTTTGGGCTCACCTGTGACTTTAGCCGGTTGCATCGACTAACCAGACTTAGTCAAGTCAGGATTTATGAGAAGTCGGGTTGCTGAAAGTCGAGTTCCTCGCTTAGTCGTGGGAAACCGGGTCACGCCGAGTCAAGCTGAGTCGCAGCAACACTATCCATAGCATTAGGGTCTTTTGAAGGCTGAGGTCGGTAAGGATACCTTGGTGTAAACGAAGCACACTTGTCGTCGAAGATATGTTTGGTTTCGATAGATGCAAGCGCTTCCTCTGCCTTCTTTACCCATTCTTCCACCATTTGTGGTGTTTTTCCTTGGTTCAGGACCCAGTCCTGAATTTCTTTCTTCAACCCTCTTCTGAAGAATATTGCTCTGTCAGTAGAGTTTTCCTGGTAGCCGGCTTGATTATATAGAGCATAGAAGTCTGACACATATTTCTCCAGCCTTCCACTTCCTTGGGACAGATGTGTGAGGTGAATGGTAGTGAGGGCTTTTTGATCCCCAGCTTCGAAGGTAGTGGTTAATCTTTCAATGAACTGCTTGAAGCTGTCATGGTAATAGTAGTTGCCTCTTTGGATATGTCCATTAATATAGTTCTGCGTGAAAGAAGAAGCCGATCCTTTGGTCATGAATGAGAGTGCCAATCCAATTTTAACGTGGTCGTCATTGTACACATGGGCATTGATTGACAGGTACCCATGGATCATCATCAGCCAGGATTAGAAGTGATCGTAACTCCCATTAAAATTGAATGGCTTGTTGAGATGAAACTCTCGACCTCCATTTGGCAGGTTGTCCTTCTCTTTTCACAGTCCTAACATAGGAACATAGCCTTGACGTAGATGGGTAGTATACAACTCGAGGACTTGCTGGTCAGTGGCATTTGCTGGTGGCATCAGGACTTCAGGTTGTTTCTGTTCAGTCCAGCTGGGGTTCCCAGCTTGCTCCCCAGGGACATTTATGTGGATTTCTTCAGTCATCACCACTATTGTTTCTTCAAACTTCTCTTCCTCCTTGGTTGGTATTACAACATCTTCTTCTGGCTCAGCACCTTTGTCACTAGTGATGTCTCCTAGTAGATCATTTTCGGTATCAGTAGTGTCAACAGGTTGTTCCTGATACAAAACAAAAGCAGGGTTCCAGAGAGGACTTTCTGGATGTGTAGGATATGGGGCTGCTGGGTTTGAACAGAGGCAAGCTTTGGAGATAGTTCTGGGAGGTACAGGCAGCAGCTTTCGAGGAAGAGTCTCACTTGTCCTTGGCACAATGCTAGGTTTTAGTTGAGACCTTTCAAAGGGATTAGGAAGCTTCTGATAGGAGAAGGTTACTGGAGAGTCCCAGAGTAACTTCTTTCCTGGAAGCAAGGGAGGTTTATCATCACCTGGTGTAGGCACCTTGGGCAACTTGTAAGGAGTACTTGAAAAGGTGCATGGGTGCATGCTTGGCAGCATTATACCCTAAAACAGGGAAAGTCCACTACATGCAGGAACAGCTATGTAATTGCCATCCATGGGATGAGTTTGAATCTTTTGTTACACTTCACAAACCAATTTTCCTAAGACAGGCAAAGGTGAGCAGGTGGAACTATCTGAAGAACAAACCTTGAAACAAGGATGCTTCATAGGGTACTCCAAGCGCATGATAGATTTGTCACTTGTTAGACTCAAGAATCCCTCAACCGCTAAGACAGCAGTGGAGATATCTTGTAGAGAAGCTAAGACAGCTAATCCAAGATTATGACAAGTCAAAGAGTAGATTCAAACTGAGGAGCAAAGTCCTCAGCAACAAGACTATACACTACAGAGTGGGATCTATGATGAAGATATCCTAGAGATCTGAATCAGATCCTAAGTACCATATGGAATGGAAGGTGGTCTGCAGCAGCCACTCATCTGACTGTGGACAACTAAAAAGGACATAGTAGAAACTAAAAAGGGAAACACATCACAAGTCTGTTAGGTTACTGCAAGAGACAGCAGAGCCTCACCAAGGTTTCCCATGGTGCTTTGCCAAGCTGATGATCTCCCAGATACTGAGGACCATGGTGGCTGTTACAATCATAAGAAACAGACAAAACAAGCAAAACACGTTGTCACATGGATAAGTCATGGCAGCCCAGAAGCTGACTTCTTGTATAACCAGTTGCCTAGGCCAGGTTTGCCATGGGCAGCAAGGCTCGGGTGGTAACAGTAATATGCACAAGGCCATTTGGAGGCCATTTTGGCAACACAGGTGAGCTGTTTGACCATTCATGCTCACATTCCTTATACTGACTGCTGCTGTGAGCTAGCAGTGGTTTTTTAATACCATGCAAGTCACTGAACTTGTTGCTAATGCAGCTATGAGTCTCAGGACAAATGGAAGTCACTGGATTGTGTACCTAATGCAGCTATGAGTCTACAGTAGGTTAGTATGAAGTAGGTACTAATGAACAGAATATAAGTATGCTCACCTCAGGATGAATGGAAGTCACTGAGGTGAAAGAAACAAGAGCAGAAAATTTCTACTACCATAATTATGTAATATGGTGGGTTTCAAAAGCTAAAGAAAAATTCCAGGACACATCATCTACAGTAAGACAGAACTCCAAAGTTGTCTGAAGTAGTCCAAAGGCAGGAATAAATTTCAAAAGTCCATGCATCCAACAGTTGCTAGTTGTCCCATCATACCTATAGGTTGTCCAATACCATGTGATGAACATATGAGACCATCTGGTACCCATCTAGAGGGCAGATGGTGGACTGAACTGTGGGACATCAGCAAACCACAAAGTTCCTGTAGCTTGCTGTACAGCCACCTACAGCCACCCACAGGTGCCACAGTGCTACAGCAAGGTCCCTGGCTGTACAGTGACCAAAAACATTGAAAATACTGCATTTGAGAGTACAAAAATATTTTTATTAGGATCTCTTAGCACCTGACAGTTGGTTTATGACATTAATACAGCTATATAAGTTGTATTTAAAGCAGTATTATATGTGCAAATGTGGCCTGTACCACTGTGTGACACTGTAGTGGCTGTCACACTGTTCCAAAAAAGGTGGTTTGCTGATGCAATCAAAAGGCTAGATCTGTGCCTTAATCCCACTGTGGTCCCCACTCTACAAGGTTAATCATCATGTTTCGTGACTCCCCCACCACTCCCATTTGACCACCTGTTGGATATTCCCTGCATAAGAGTGTTAGTTATCACACATGGCAAACTTTCAGCCACTTCCGCTGTACTGCCTTTAATTCGTCACTCTCGTCTCATTGATTTTCTGAATACCCTTGCTATGTGCCCGTTTTGTCTCTAATCGGTTTACATGGTGTTCAATTAATTGCGACGATGTGAGACCTACGTAAGTACTGGAAAATGAGTGTGTCGCGACATGGCAAGAACTACATGATGCTGTTAATCAGCGCATGAAACTTTTTTGTTCAGTAATGAGGACATTCTTTTTGAATGACAATTTCAGAATAACGACGCTTACTAAAAGTGATTCGGAAACGACTTTTCAGTGACGTTCTGATATCCGTGATAGTGCCTTGCGGTGCCCGGTCTGTTCGAAATGTTTGCGTAGACTTTCCGGGAAGGTACGGTGGAAGGTTCTTCACTATCAGACGGGACATAGGGTGCAACAAAGTCAGTAAATATCTACCTTACGAAACAGGCATTTCCTTTTTCGTGTAGCGTTGCAATTGGCTGGGAAAATGTCGGATCGGCAATCACCGAGATGCCGGCGGCCTGGTAGTAAACTGGTCTTTGTCTAGTAAGGGCACTCGCTTATACTCTATCTGGGACTTCGCCGTTTTCCAGAACAAACCATATGACTATTAGGAAGGTAGTGTGTGGACCCACAAGCTCTACTCCAATGTCTTAGTTCAGCTGACTGAACAAAAAGGTGCTTTTATTCTCGTGACTGTCATCGAGAATAAATGATCCCCGTGTCTAGCCTTCAGTCTCAGGTCTGGTCTCGGCCCGATTTGTTCCTTTATTACACTTCAATGTTGATCAACAAATAAAATGGTCTTCCTTCGGTATCTAAATAAAGGTCTTTGTACCTGTTTTGTTATTTTAGGGTGAGTGCTTTCGAAACCATGCCATAGTTGATACCCCGACGCTATCAGAAAGGAATGGCGAAACAGATTCTCCATCCCCTTCTGAGAATATCTATTGTCAATCACAATTCAATTATTCATATACGAAGGTCGACACTGGCTGGCGGTATAAGGACGCGTTTTAAATTAATTTGCCTTGCAGCGTGTCCACTGTGGTGTCCTCTCACGGTATGTATAGTTCTCGGGTTTTGATGATGTGGTTGGGCAAAAGTTCCCAGAGTCGCTGGTAGCCGTATAAACTTCATATTCTCTGTCGTACTTTCATCTGTCTCATCCCCCCTTCGCGGGTGTACATACTTCATATTCTCCGTCGTCCTTTCACTCTGCCCTTCCCCCCTTTGTCTCTCCACCAATGGACCCCGAAGCTATCAGCTTTGGCAAAGCCCTGTGGGTTTGCATGAACATCAAAAACAATTTTGGCAACAAGATTATTAAAGTCCAAAATGCCACTGTTACGTGGTATGGAGACGCACTTATTCGCCTGAGTACCCGTAACTGAAAATTGAATCAGGGGAAAATTCTTCCGCGATAGCAAAGGCACTGAGATATCAGCAGATGAAATTAACGGCATTACTATTGCTCCGGGTGCGATGGCAGCTGTTTCGGCCTGCAGACGTCCAAGCTCGTTCGCAGGGACGGAGGGGTCTATTGACCTCTTTGACCAGTCGACCCGGATATGCACCATCTTTTGGGACTTACCTTCCACGTCCAAGAAAAATCGGTTCGAAATCAAGAATTCTCACAATAATTATGTGGTCACTCTTGGCCCCTGGGAAAGTTTCGGCACCATTGCTCATGTTAGCATTGATGTCTTGCAACGTGCCTAGAATACAGTCTTCGAATTCACACTGGATAATCTATGTATGCCCGTCTTTGTTCTGATCCTCTCAAAATGATTAGATTGCAGGCTTTTGAACACCCCTTCTTCTAGGAACGTTCTCCTACCCTTGTATGGTCTACGCTTGTTTGTATTCTTATATAGCATCATGTACCCGCTCCCGACGTTGTATGCTTTGGTGTCACGTCGTCAGTATAGATTTGATGACGAATTTAGCATTTTCTGATGGTTTGATCATGCGGAGTCCGTGCCCAGAGAAGGAATTTGAAGCAAAGGTGCTTACTATGCTCGAATGATACACATCTTATCTTCAACCATGTGCATGACCGTTGTTACCAAAAATATCACATAGTTATCATCTTGAGAAGTTGAATGCGAGTAAAAGGTTTAGACTATGTAGTGTGAGTAGACCCGCCAACTAGCGGGATGCGCGGCCATCATAATTAAATGATGCAAGATAGCCCGTCTTACATGAAATTATGTAAAAGGTGTCACCTCCATTTCGAAGATAGTTCAATTGCTGATGCTGACTATTTCCAACCTGGCAGACTCTCCTCCAAACCGGACTCGATGAACCCTTGGCAGGCAATCCGGCGGATGGTATCTACAAGTCCCCAGCACCCGTCGATATCATCCTCATCATGTTTGAGTGACCAGTGTGGAGTTACTGTAACATTGTGCCCGCTGCCTTGACTCTCACCCCCTTCAGAAACTGCGCCAACTGTGTCTATCCAGGTCCCTTCAAAGCCTCTCCCCTCACCTCAACTCGCTCGCTCGCTCTCGACTCGCAGGTCCGATGGCATATATCACCACGATCCTCATATGTGCATCCCTAAACCCCTTCACCGCACCAACAGCCTAATTATACGCTTCAGTGTCTTCGTCTGCACTGCGCTCTGCCCTGCACTTGGTCCCGCCAAGTCTGTGGTCTCCTCCGCATCATCCCCGCACTCGGTGATACCCTCAAAGTTCCACTTCCTCTCGCCAGGATGCGAATCTTTCCCACAAAACCAGGGCCTCACACATCCAGGACGCACCCTTTCACACACCCATCAGCAGACTCGTCAACGCCTGAACTACCCCAGCAAGACGGCACACGTAGGATGTGATGCGACGGACGGCGATATCGTCACCGACGAACATCTTGCCCATCTCCGTGCGCATCAGCTCGAGCGCCTCGACGCCTCGCAGTTCGATACAAGTCGATGGCAGAAATAATTCTTCTTCATTGCACATACTCACGTGAAGAAGTCTTAACTCTTCAAATTTCACAGATCCAGGGCCCATTCCGGCTTGGTCTCCATCTCGGAAGTTAACGGTGCCTCCTTCAGCTCCCAAATATACAGTAACACATTCGAGTACATAGGCAGTAATTACAGATGCCTCGATACCTTCAACAGTGGGATCGCAATCGACGCTGGGATCACAATAGGTGCGGTTAGGGAGAGGGTATGGATATGGAAGTGCATAACGAAAACGGGAACATGGTGGGCTCTGTGGAGAAGGGATTCCGAGGTGAAGTTTGGATAGGGAGAAGTGGTAGCTTGTTTATATTACAAAACTATCACAATGTGCTTCCACACCAAAAGAAACGAGATAACTTACTTCTCTCACTTCCAACCGCCAGCTGTCCAACATCTTCATTTCCTCATCCGTGATATCCTGCTTGATGACCAGTTGTAACCGCTCACGCATCGCTTTGTCCAAGATGGCTTCCCTTGGCTCCCATTGTTCGGGCAGTCCGCAGATAGGTGGGTATGAAACCCGTCCGAGTGTCGACATCGAAATCGTGCGGTAATGGTCGTGTTGACAATCCCTTCCAAGTGGGGGCTATTGTTGACACCGGGGTCAAGCAGGTGGTTGAGGAAGTGATCGGATGGGAGGTTTCATTGCGTAGCAGGGATCGTCTTGCTCATAGCTCGCTGTCAAAGCTATCTGTTGAAATCGGATGATAGAATGACCGCAAGCGATGGAGACATTACTGTAATCTAGAAGGAAAGATTGGTACACTATGGGGGGGTCAACTTGACGAAAGTGCTAACACTCTGCTCACCGCTGTTCCACAAACATTCGGCCTTATGAACGTCAACAACTGCACAGACGGATCAAAGACGACGACGAATAAGTCACGTGGGCGGACACACCCAGATGACGCCGGCATCTCTGCACGCTCACACTTTGGCACGGATTTAGAAAAGTTTTGTCTCCAAATATTTGCACTGATCTAGTTATCCTCCGATGACACCAGTTCCGACCCTCGGCCAAGACAAAAACCCTCGAGGAATCCCCAAAGCATCGTTCATCGTAAGTATACAAAATCATCGACAAAGCATTCACCAACGGACATCGACAGGCAGATGTTGAAGAGTACATTGGGGGACCCGATGGTGATGTCGAGGGACCGTTGAAAGGGTTCCAAGATACAATCGCGTATGTCCATATCCATAGTATTCAGGTGGCAGTTCGGGATCAAAACGCAGCATAGGAAATATCGTTACATGGATGGGAGTCTGACCCAAAGACGCAAAAGCCTCGAGGAGAAGATTCCGGACATAAGGAAGACACTTCAAATGGTCGAGTTCCTAAAACAGCGGCGGGTGGGCGCGTTTAAGCTAATACCTTGGATGTCGTACCAATGAGAATTGCTAGGATGGAAAGCAGAAAGCCGACGACCAAGAAGACGACCTGGAAGAGGACGAGGAGAACTCTGATGGGACGAAGAAGCCTCTGATTACAACTTTCGAGCTAAACGACACCCTGTTTGCAGAGGCACAGCTGGAAGATACGGCCACGGTGTATCTCTGGCTAGGCGTATGTCAATCAGATGACCTGAACATCACTGACAGTTCTAACATGGATCGCATTTAGGCAAACGTCATGCTGTCCTATGAAATCCCTGAAGCGATCGCGCTGCTTCGGTCGAAACTCGATGCCGCCGAAACCAGTTTGAAGGCGGCGATTGAAGACTTGGAGTTCACACGAGAACAATTGACGGTGATGGAAGTTAACACCGCACGGGTGTACAACTGGGACGTAAAGCGAAGAAGAGAACGACGGCTAGCAGAGGAGGCTGCTAAAGGGGCAAAGGATTCGTAGTTCGATGACCAATCTAATCCACACATTCCTGACTGCCTGGGTGAGCGCTTCGTATGATACGAGTGTGTGACCGTGTCTATGGTACCAGATTCACCAACTCGGAGGAAGACCGTTCCAGATGTCACTTACCCGTAGGATTAGGGCATGCCGGATGCTCTTGGGAAAGGTATCCGTGATCAGAACGAGCGATTTGCACCCGTTACCAATGACGGTGCCGACGGAGTGGCATGGCGTCAGGCTATGCAACCCTGCGGAGCCACAGCTGCCCCGACTCGGATGAAGCACGATAATACATGAGGAAGGTCTTTCTTAATGAATCCTCCTGGGACTTTCCCATCGGCTCATTCGAAGAAGAGGACGGCCGCCCACTGATATCGCGACCCCAAACTTTAAATTGTTTTATCGTGGACCCACAGTGTTACTGTCTACATATATCTCCGTTTAACCCTCGCTGATCTGAATCCGTTGTAGTCACAGAACCTACATATGTCCGCGAGATTTGAGGGTACCACGGGTCCGTCCGCTTGAGGTGCACCCACTTAGCTTATTAAAGTTGGTCATGACGTGGACGATGGGCCTCACGCCTATGAGATTTATGCACCGGGGTCCCTCGATGTCGCTCTGTCAGTCAAAGTTGATGAAGATGTCGATTCATGTATTCTTGTTCGACTTTGGGTTCCAAAATCGCTGGAACAGCAGACAAACCGCGACGTCGGCGCCGTGTAGAAGTCACAGATTAGGGCAGCCCGAACAGCAGTCGCTTCACAACGAGTACAAGAGAATGGCGGGCGATTGTACGACTGCCGCCTGTGTTCAGGATCAGACCAGTAGCTGAGATAGTGAAGTGCTGATCCGGGAGACTGTACTGTGCCCTCTCATGTTTTGTTGAACCTCTCGGTTCTGTGCACGAGTGGCTAGTATTATATCCAACGACTCACAGTACATGCAATCGTTGCACCCGGTCCCAACGGGATTGACAGTCCAGGATCCAGACCCTAAGGCGGATGGCGTTCGTACCACTCTGAGTCCATCGCGCCAGCCCACAAAATTAGCTTCCTCCGAAAATATGCGTTGGTTCGAGCTTGCCTCACCACGACGTCTGTAGGGAATTGGTCGATAATTGGCGTCAGACGACGCAGGTGTGGCTGACGGCGTGGGTAGGACCCGGTTCGTGATCGAGAACGTCCGCTCTGAGATAATTACGCTGGGTAACTGGCTGGTAAGTGTATGTTCTCCGGAGGGGCTTCCGTCTTGCGCTTGGGTGCATTACATTCCACAAACGTGCGAGCGCAGTGTTCGCACTTTCGTGGAGTGTAATAACGCTGCGCGACTGCAGGGCTGTTTTGTTGCCATCGTTTTGAGGGCGGACACCCTCTTCCGAACCATGAACCTCAAGGGCATCCTGCTCCGAGACGACAGTGTCTGGTAGTATACACTGCAAAACTTTGCTTCGGTGGCTTTGCGTCAGCAATGATGGGCCGTTGACGTGGAAATAAATAAAGGAGCAATCACAAGATTGAATATTTGGCGCCGGAGAGCGCAGTGTTCACCGTTTGCACGAAGTCGGGAGATAAGTTACTTTCATACTGGGCAAACCAATATCAGAACGAAACAGAGCAAGATGTCACCGTCGAATCGTACTATGCTTTGAGATAATGCTTGACGTCAGACAGGTTTGGTTTGAGACCCTTAGCCTGGAACGAGCTATTGCAGATAGGAAAGGCCGCCTCTTGAACTGATGAGCTTGTCCGACGAACCTGGGTCACCCATGCAGCCCATGAGGATTCCTCGTTGACTGCATCGACGACAACAGCATATCGTCGATTGAACTCTTCCGACGTCTCGGGTTAATATACTTATGCACGGGAAAATGTGAGGAGAAAGTCGAAACGGGGCAGATTAAGGAGGGGTAGTGCTGCGATGCTAATGTTCTCGCTGACTCGACGGGCTTCCTGCTGTTAGTCTGGAGAGGCTGTCCAAGAAGAGTCTGGTTTATCCGCAGCTGATGTGATGGTAGAAGACAGAACCAGGAAGGTCCATATGAGGGGCTTTTCATATATGCGGACTCCAAGCCCGGACCGAATTTCGCTTCCCACTTGTTACTCACCACCGCAAGGATTTCCCTGTCGACGAGGATTCGCAGTGATGTCTCAGACCCCGATAAAAGATCATACTGTTGTGCAGCATCCCGACGTACATCCCTATGGACAAATAGACCCGATCGCTGGTCCACCTATAGATCTCTACGAGAACGCATATGTCGACCCGGTATACCAAGCGAAAGCACATATCTTGAATCGCTCAATACAGGACATCGGAATGGGAAAATACCAGGTCGGTTTACTTCATCCAAGTGTCTACCTGGCTTACCAACTGGGTCTGTGCTAGTGGGGTCTGTTCCTAGTTGCCGGTTTCGGGTGGTTTGCGTAGGTCTTCAGCTTGACTCTTCATTCTCATTGCTCATGTATATCATTTAGTGACAGCGCCTGGCCCGTGAGTCCTTTATTATTGTACCAGTCTGCACGATCCACTGAATCACAGGTTGTTAGTCAATGAGTGGGCTTGTACTGGCGCCCGTGGTAAACGAATTCCAATTCAACGGTCCTTTCCTTTCATTGGCGTCCAACATCGGGCTGTTCTTCGGCGGCCTCGTCTGGGGACTCGGGTGCGATATATGGGGAAGGAGGTCCGTTTATTCATATGACATCGCTGTCACTGCGCGTCTCCGAGCAAGCACTGACCCGTCTCACAGATGGTCGTTTAACTTGACTCTACTCATTGCGGGCATATTTGGAGTAGCTTCTGGAGGATCCCCTAATTTCGTTACCCTCGCAATTTTTATGTCGTTTGTGGGCATTGGAGTTGGCGGTATGCATTTTCACGATTTTGACTCATGCTCTTATATTAAGCTTTCTACAATAGGTAATATGCCTGTTGATGCCGCTGTATTCTTGGGTAAGTCTTTCTTTTACCCCTTTCTTTTGAGACACACCTCTCATGGTTTGTTAGACTTCGTCCCAGGCTCACATCAATACTTGTTGACTATCCTTTCCATCTGGTGGTGCCTCGGACAGCTCCTAGCCAGTCTCGTGAGGCCACCCTCGTGTCTTTCTTATTCTTGATAGCTTACCGAACAACAAGATCGCATGGCCTCTTATTTCAGGCTACAGCTGCTCTTCGTCCGTTGATTGTGATAGATCTGACAACATGGGCTGGCGCTATCTCTTGTTCGTCCTCGGCGGACTGACCCTTATCCTCTGGACCCTCCGCTTTTTCGCGTTCACCTTGCTAGAGAGTCCCCGATTCCTCTCGGGTATCGGGAGCGACGCCGAAGCTGTGGATGTCATGCGAAAACTTGCTGAATATAACGGCAGGCCATGCCCACTTACTGTCGAGGAGCTTGAAGCCCCGGGCAAGATCCGTGGGCGCGAGCTTTTTGCTTCTACCGGTAGGCGTAGAGTTCTCAGCGAAGGCTCGGGCTTCGCCATAGATCATATTAGGGCCTTGTTTGCTACGCCTAAGATGGCGTGGTCAACTAGTCTGTTAATTCTAGTGTGGGGTGAGCTACATCTTTCGTAAGGCGGAGTGTGAGTGCGTTGACACTCGACCCTAGGCGTCATTGGCCTTGCATCTACCTTGTACAACAACTTCTTGCCATACATGTGGGTTTGTCTGTCAATCTAGCAACTCAGTGATGGGTAACTCGTCGATTACAGACTCACCACTCGGGGTGTCACATTCGGGGACGGCTCACTCTACATCACCTACCGTAATGTGCGCGTCCCAACGTCATCCTCGTTTCACGTATCTCATCCCTCATTCTGTCATCATAGCAAGTCATCATCAGTGTGGTCGGTATTCCCGCTGCCCTCCTCGCTGGCTGGGCCGTCGAGGTTCCTTACGTCGGACGTAGAGGCACCCTTGCAATCGCCGCAGGCGAGTAATACAAAACCCGTTTCGCATGACATTACTCAACGACCCCCCGCGAAATAAAGGGCTAACTGGCACCTTCCTCTTCGCGAGTACCACATCCCGGACATCAAACGAGCTTCTGGGATGGAATTGTGGCTATGCGTTGTTCAGTAATGTGAGTTACTTTTCCCCGCTCACAATCCTGTCGTGTATGTGCCTCTGTGCTGATTACGGGCTAATGCGCAGATTATGTATGGTGTACTGTATGCGATCTCATCCGAGATTTTCCCTGCCATACACCGCGGAACAGGAAATTGCTTGACTTCCACCGCTAAAGGCGTATTCGGGATTATGGTAAGCACCTTTCTCAGCTGTCATCACATATGCTGGAAATCGCGGTAGGCCCCCATTATCGCGTTGTACGCCAACTTGTCGACAGCCGTACCCGTTTACGTCGCTGGAAGTCTGCTGCTGTTCGCCGGTTTCGTGGTCCTTTTACTTCCATATGAGCCCCGAGGTAAGGTCTCCATCTAGAAATCAATTAGATAGAAAGGACGGGAGTGTAGCTTAGAACCCAGTGGCGGATGGCTGTAGACAGCATCCTCCTGTGTCAAATTTGTTACGCTCCTTACTGTATACAAATACTCTTGACGAATATGGCGGAGCACCGTACCTGTGGCAGACTTCCTCTAGCTTGCAGTGGGACTTGAAGCTTGAGACGTCTGTGAAGAGTCAGAAGACCATATCCAGACGTCCAGGCCAATCGATGATCTAAGTAATACCCACTCACTTATACCTGACGGTACGTACGGTGGAGGACCGAGCCGTGTAATGGCGGAGAACTACTGTGGCTCACATTTTTACGCCCGGAGTCAGTCGTGGCTCCGTTAGTTGTTATGTGGCCTCCGGATCTTCCCTGACGTACCATTTGAGACCCCGTGGTCACCTTGTCGTCTTGTTCAATCCGCATATTTCGCTTGCAATTTTGTTGCAACTTTGTTAGCTGTTTCGAGGTATCTCTATCTTGACACAGCTCTGAAATTTGAACCACTCAACCACTGGCAGAAACTTGGTACGACCATTGATTCTTAGTTATAATGCGAGCTTCCTCTGAATTATTTTCCAGGTTGAATGGTGCGAATAGTCTATCGGAACCAATCCTGAGCGATGACTGCACGAAGAGTGTGTGAGGTACCGCTAGGCGGCCTGATGGATGCGAAAGGTGCATTCCAAGGCATGCACTGAAATCCGAACAGCCGAATGTTCATGTGATGTCGTTCCCAAAGTCGAAACTGGCGGAAGGTCATTCAAGAGGTTCGTCTTCCACTTTGGTCCTGCACACGGGTGACGGGACGTGACCCACACCGCTGGGTATTGTCGCAGACGCTCAAGAACCCAGAGAGATTACGTGCCACTACCAGCAAGCCTCCAATCTGACCACGTGTACCTACCATGAGTTATAACACCTTGCTCAACACACGAGTCTTGAACCACCTCCCTCATTGCATCTACAAGTCGAGTCATGCTCCAGCGATTCCTTTCGGCTCCTGTCTACGAGATTGCGCTACGCCGTACGCGGGGTTATCCACCGTGTGGATTGCAACTGCTATTTCCTGTCATATGCTCAGCAGCAACCCTTACACATGCTCTATCTGATTATCAATGTCTCACTCCGTGGCTACGCATGAGCGACCGTCGCCAAAAGTCTTCTAGAGTGGTCCCATGGTTCAACCGCTGGTTCACGCGGAAAATGATAGGGGACTTCGCTCTTGCTGTCGTGACCATTGCTGGCGGGTGCATCGCGCGGAGGAATACATCTGGATGGGCGCATCGGATGTACCTGCATGGGATACTGTTTGCCTCTTGGCATCTTATACTTGCTTTGGACGTCAGTTTCTTGGATCCTTGTGATTTCTGCCCAAGCTGATGCCCCTTGTGTACAGATTGGATGTTGCGCGAGAAAGATTGTTCGCGACCGAGTGGACGCAAGGAATGGACTGCAGTCGTTCCTTCGATATCATACTTTCAGGATTTTTACAGCAGACATCCCTGCATTGTTTTGCTTCTTGGAAGCCTTCAGGCATGCTACTTCAACAATGCTTCACTATACGTTCGTAGCTCGTTGACCGAACAGTGTCTGTAGTGTACACGTCAATGTTGGGACGTGTCGCAGATGATGATACGGCGAGTACTCTTTCTTTAATTCCAGGTGTGCACTATTGGTATGCCTTACTCCTGATCTCTCGTATCGCCGGTAATGGCGGACTAAGTCAGTTTATTCCAGGAAATGAGCAAGTGAGAAAAGGCAAACTCAAATTTGCCTTCCGCAAGTATATTACTACCGCATACATAATTACCAACCATGCACAAGGACAAAAGGACTTGGAATATTAGGCCAATAGAAGGAGTATCGTTACTCGGACACTTCAATAGCGCTGCATTTCTTGCGATCCCGCACCTCAAAGCTCGAATCGCCTGGCGCGCGAAGAGTATTATCGCAGGACTTGAATCTTCACCAGCCAAGTATTCATTGAAGTCCCGCGACTCCCTTCTCCTTAGTGTGTTTCTGGTGGTTTACTAACTACCAGGGGAACCGTATCATGCGGACGCCCGAGAACTCAGGGTGTCCACATGTCACACACGAGGGTTTTATTCGCCACGTGTCATCAACACTATACCCAGCGCATGAGCCCTAGAACCCACAGACCACTGGCCTTAAGGCAAATACTTCCATCTCTCCGTCTCCACTGTGCGTTGAACCATGAGTCGGACGGGTTCAGGAGCACCCCACCGAATCTTGCTACCCCATGTTAAACCGGAATGTTATGTACGACCATTGAAACCCATCTCCGTCGTACCCGCCATATCCTCCACCATAAGCTTATTGAGTTCATTTTCGCATCTTGGAACGGTCACCCCATGGCTTCCCGGTGACAGGTGTCGTCGGCCACCACCTAGACGCCTAACTTCGCAGATGAAACGCTGGTTTATGGTCAAGGTTGCAGCGGACGACATCCTTGCGGTAGCGGCGATTTTTGGCGCATTCGTCGCGAAGCGGGGCACCTCAGGAGAAGCACGCCTGTCATAGCAGCAAGGAATAGTGTATACAGCATTGCGTCTTGTGCTTTCTCCTCATGCCAGTGATTCGTTTACGATTTGAATCTTGACTGACACCTCCGTGCAGATTTTGCGTTGCGTTGCGGATGCTTGTTTCGGTCAGGGGGACACGGAACATGTGGCCTACACCGACCTAGGTTTACTTACCTTTAGATTCTGGGCATTAGATGTTCCTGCGATGTATTGCTTCCTGCAGGCCGTAAAGCATGCTGGTGCAAAGTGACTCGAGATGGGTAGTCTGTTGACAGACTACTTGGCGCTAGGTCTTCGTTCGGACAAGATTCGGATAGACTAATAACCGAATCGGCCCAGTGCTTCGTTGTGCAAAATCTGGATGTGCAGTAATATCATGTGTTGAAATGCATCGAGAGCAGGATCTATGGTAGAAGAACAAAGCCTAATCATCCTGCAATTCGTCCTCTTCGCCATCTCCTGCGAACCCAAACTCTTCGTTGACCATGTCAACGACACCGTTCACAGCAGCTCTGGACATTTTGGGCATGGCACCTGGCCGCAGTAGAGGGTGCCGAGCGACATCGAGCTCTCCATCCGTTTCCTCTTGCTTGTCGTCGTCGTCGTCATATCCACTCCTGTCATCGTCGTCACTCGCATCACTGATATCAGGGTGCTCGTCATTAGAGTCATCCGACGAGTCCGAGCCATTGCTAGCGCTATCCGGAGAGTCAGCGCAGAAGTCGTCGTCATCTGAATCGGAATCGTCCCATGCAGGCCCGTTCACTGAAGTGCCTGCGATTGGCTTTGTCTTTTCCCCCTTCTGTACGGAAGTTTTTTCTGGAACAGACCCTGGAGGCCTTCCAAGGATATCATTCCGCTCTCTTACCCACGCAGAGATGGGATCTTGTTCCTTGCCGTCGACCATTGTAAATTCCGTTTCAGAAAACTCTTCTTCGTCACTGTCATT
This sequence comes from Pisolithus marmoratus, assembly GCA_024613145.1. Classification (NCBI taxonomy): domain Eukaryota; kingdom Fungi; phylum Basidiomycota; class Agaricomycetes; order Boletales; family Pisolithaceae; genus Pisolithus; species Pisolithus marmoratus. The sequence continues at coordinate 307,428 of JANFAE010000062.1, forward strand.
ACCACTCTCTGTGGTAATCCCAGTCCGCCTTCTACGCAGGATAACCGAACACGTCCGCCCCGTTGCGCTCAATAACTTGACCCCATTTCGTGCCGTTAAATCTTCTACGGCCCAAAACTCACACGGCTTACTTTCTCCCCACAGGATGCCCCTGTCGAAGAACCACAGCGTTCCTGACTTTGCGGATAAATAAGCGTCAATTCCAGCAGCGCAATCCCCGGCTTTATTATGCGCACAGGCACTCCTGAACACACCAGCAGAAGGTTCGAGGAGAGGGACAGAAAGGAAGGAGAGAAGTTTACGGAGGGATGAGCGGGTTTCAGAGCCTTTTGCAATTGTCTCAGTGGTAGTGGCCATAGACCTCGAACTAGCCACAGAATTTCCGTTGGCTTTTGTGAAAAAAGAGTAGGACGTTGTGGCAAATTGGGTCGTGCTTAGCGCATCGAGACCGAATATGACTTGTTGGTTCTGCTTTGCCTGCTTATGTGCTACGGTTCCAGCTTTACCCTTGTCCAGTGGCGCGTCCGAGCAAAGAAGTACCACGGTCCAATGATCCCTGGCTTTGCCACGCGTAGGGAGTAAGAACGCGCGGGTGATGCTCGTGAGTGGGATGGATGCCTCAAGTGCACGCGAAGACGGATTGACAAATCGGATCGACCGCGAATGGACCGTAATGTCAACCTTTTTACGAACAGGAGACGTCGTGGAAATAGCTGGTAGAGTGAAGAGAGGTGGATCATCTTCGTCATTCTCAACTTGTTCTGTTCTGGGCCGCTTCGAGCTTTGTGCCACACCAGTATCTTCATCTTCTAAAGTGCGTTTGAAACTCTTTGAATCTAGGCCATGAATGCTTTGAATTGCCCTGACAGCCTCGGGTTGTCTCTGTACCCAGTCTTTTCGTGTCTCAGGTGACATTGATGTGGGGCAGTCCCCACCAAGTGCAAAGGAAAGTAGCGTCTCCACGTCCTTGCGTGAAGACTCTGTGCTCAAACACCCTAGCGGGGAAAACTCGTTCGGAAGTCGAGGCAACAGGGCATCCAGTAGAGGTGTCTTCGTTGACATTACATGTGACTGATCCATGAAATCGACTATTGTTGAATGAATCTAAGAATTCAGATGAGAGCTCCAAATGTTGGTAATCAAACATACTTCGTGGACTTGGTGGTGGAGCTCAAAGAACTTTATTACTGTAGACAAGTGAACATGTTGCACTGCCACCATTACAACAGAACGCGTGAGATTGAACGCAGTTAGCTTATCTTTCGAACCGTTCAACTTGCGTCTCTCAAGATTCAGCTGAGACACTCGCCTGATCTTCTGCATTCTTTGCTCCCGCCCACCACTCCCTCTCACAGGCTGGCCAAAGCATGTCTCACGCCCTTGTTTGTCCGACGCCCCGAGCTCGACGTGCACTCGAAGCTGACCTGTTCGGTGCCCACACCACCCTCACAGCCCAGCTCCCCCACTCGTGCCGGGCTTCCGACGAGAAAACCTATCGGTTTTCACCCAAACCCAGCCTACTCATTGTACATCACCCCTTAGTCACATCCCCAAGCACCGTCACCTACCCCGCTCGTAGCTAACGAAGTAAACGCGTAAATCAGATTATTACCAGAACACCAAATTTGTCTCCAGTACAAGTACCAGAAAGTATTTTACGCACTAAACTGATATAACGTGCATACCCGTACTGTACAACATGTGCAATAAATTTACCTGAAGGTCTTGACCTCATTACGTCACACAAATTATGATAATGGTGGTTGTGCGGGTTCAAGCGTTGGCTGGTTTTCGGAATCCCACGCAAAGGACTGAACAAAACATTAACTCAGCTCGAGTGTATCAAGACTTGATATACGAACTCGCGGACTAGCTCAGGAAGAATGCGCTACAACACCTTGGAGTAGCCGCATCATAATATCTTGTTTTCGCCCAACCACTGAGCTGTCATTAACCTTTGAGTTATCCCTATCGTTTGAGCTATGTGTCGCCGCCCAGGTTCCCCACGTCATATGACGTCCCATAGAAGTACCGCCATATTGCACCTGTTCCTGGAGAAATTGTGTAAGCTGTTGATGATTTGGAGGAATTTCCTCGCCTTCAATGATGTTCTGAAGCTTATCCCCCTCCTACATAGGTTAATGACATGTTTAGGGGAAGCAAGTGGAGATTTCTGGAAAGAACCCGTCGACTGTGCCTTCTTAGAGCGGTGCGCAGCAGCTATGAATCCATCATTGTCGACCTCCAAATCCTCTTCATTAGCGAGATCGTCGGCATAGACGCGAAGGAAACGACAAAGGCGAAGATATGTGTTGTTAGTTGCGGAAGTACAGCTGCCCAGCGAATAGATCGACCTGGTCCACAAGTGAAATAGGTGCAATCCGGTCCGGGGGAACAGAAGGAATGGTGTGTAGACGCAGGTCGTCACAGGGACGCATTTCTGGCTGGGTTCGTGGTGTAGATATGAAGATATACGGGTCTTCTGTTTCTGATTTCCGGTAACAACTCGTTTACCTCGAATGGACTAAGGATGACGAAAGTGAGGTTTCTATTTGGCTGACTAGGGAGTATCCAGTTAACAGGACGGAGGTATTCACCAACATTCACTTGGGTTCGCCCCTGCACCACAGTACAGTAGTCAGAAGCTGCGTAGATGTGTTGGGACCACACGTTTGTTTCCTGGGAAAGTGATGTAGTATCGCGGGATGAATCAAACATGGGAATAAAGGCTTTCGAACGAGGGTTAACCATGTCACTGTGCACGAAATTGTGAACGTCTGCGGAGATCTGATACACGGCGGGGACAACTGCCGGGGGTCGTTCGACTTGCGCTTCGCGCACAATTTCATGGACAATTTCTCGTTCCTGTTCTTAGTTCATATTTGAATCGAGCGATGAGGAAATGCCAAGCACCCGGCACCGCTGATCGATCGCAGGGATAAATAGTTAGGACTCGGTGGCGAATACGGTTCTTCCAAATTTTCGCATCTGGCTGACGCCAGCTTACAGCGAGCGCTTCAGAAGTTGTCTCGCCTCTACAGAACGACCAGGCGCCGTATCGAAAAGGGTGGTCCCTTCGTTGCTGAGCCCAGTAGGGAGCATTATTCTGGATCTCCGCGCACGTCTCTCCCATGGCCCACAACAAGATGTCTGACGGATGCATCATGTCTCCATCACTTTTTCTAGCAGCATCGCGGATATTCCTGTCTGCTCCAGGGGAGCGAAAAACGTCAGAGTGACCATGACCAAGTTTGCGCATGCGCATTCAGTAGAAGGTCTCCTCAACTGGACCCATACATATATCTTGGGTCAGGCGGTATTTTGTAACTTTAGGTCCCAGGTTGACTGCCGCACAAAAGCCGAGCGGAAACTTGATGTCGGTGCTTCGTGTGTGTGCATCATCAAGATATACGAGGAATTCGTCCAGGCGACTTGCATATGGTGACTCTAAGAATGATTGTGTAGCCCCTTCATGGTCAGCTCGTCTTCGGCGTTGAAATAGATGGCAGCAAGCGCATTGGCTTCGATTCCAGCCAGAGTGCCGCAAATTCCTAGTTTTGCAGGTCGAGGACCTGAGCTCCAACGTCCAGTATCACGCGTGTTCCTGGTGCTTGTTCCTCAAGGAATTCACCAGCTATGCAAGAGTCAATTTAGTGTGACAGACCTGAATTAAAGCTTACCACTTTCTCCAAGTCCTCAGCCGTACCAAGCTCGAAAGAGAAAATCGCGTTTTGCGAGCTGGACGAAGCCCAGTGGGTGACGTCGCGTGGATTGAGGGCAAGGTACCTGCATGATGTCAGAATTGGACAGAGTAAGTCGCTGATTGGAATGAACCAGGATAGTAGACTCCGGAAGAGGTAAAACTGAAGCTGCTACCTGTTGACGCGCCTCAGCAGCCGATGCTGGGTCTGCAAGTGGAGAACACCGCCCAAGGCAGCACACAAATGCTGTGAACGACTGTCATCCAAATAACGAAAAAGGGGACAAGCGAGAGGATACAGACCTCTTATGTAGTACACTCCTGCCTTAAATACCTCAGTCGAGTTTCCACCGAGCAGGCTGGTACCTGTAAGGATGACGTCGACGCAGATTTGGAGTTAGTACTAGTCGCAGGCTGATCCAAGTTCATTCTAAGAATTATCACGTGCATGGGGAACACAAGCAGCAGCGGCACTGGCCTGAGTATATGACACTTGGGGCAATCTAGCATACCCCATCGATGGCCCTTCGCTGGAATGGATTCAGGTCACTTTTGTTGCTGTCCGGACCCTCCACATTGAAATTTGTGCCAAGTGTCCGCCGTCTATTCGCCAGGAGCGAGTCGGTATTATCACCACCTTCCTCCCATACTTTCCGTCCCTCTAAGACCCGCGCTGGGCTTTGGCGCTCTAAACTATGGCTCCTTCCAGTCGCTGGAGGGTTTTTTCTGTACATATCTCCAAATCCTCAACCGCATCCGTTCACTCTCTTCGCGTCCCCAACCCTCATACCTTGTCCGGACACTCAGAAGCGCTTCGCGAACGAGGACCTGATCGGATCACCTGCGGAACCCCAGCTTTCAATCATATCCCGAATACTGAATCTACTTCAGGACCATGTCGTGGATCCCATAATGACTGCAAAGCGGTTCATACAGCTGTTCTTTCTCTTCCTACCCGTCATTGCCACGATGCCAATGTTGCTTATAGGTAATCCAGAAAGGGAGCTGCAGGGAGACCGTTGGGGTGCCGTCTGGTGGTACGGATTCTTGGTCTCTAAATTGCAGGTCGCGGGTCCCACATTTATAAAGGTGAATCCCAAGCATCTATCTCTGCTAACGTATGCTTGAAAATTTTATTTCCAGCTTGGCCAATGGGCTGCGACCCGTCCTGACCTCTTTCCTACTCTGCTCTGTGACAAATTTGGAGAACTGCACTCCAGGGCACGGCCCCATCCATTACAATGTACAATACACATCTTAGAAAAGGTCTTCCAGAGACCATTTGACGAAATTTTCGAAGAATTCAACCCAAGTCCCATCGGTACTGGTGCAATAGCGCAGGTGTGCCTTTTGTCGTGTTTCGCCGCCGGCCCTGTCCGCTGAAGGGGTATGAGGTTTATAAAGCTATCCTTCGGTCAGACCTTATACCACCATCGTATCTCGGACCGAGACGCTCGCCAAAAACAGTCGGTTCACTGGCTCCCGTCATGTTAGACCAGCCGCTACCATCAGTCCCATCCGCTGCAGTCGCTGTGAAGGTCCTCCATCCAAGAGTCGCCAAACTAATTGCGCGTGACCTCTCGATCATGTCATTTTTCGCGCATATCATTACTCTCTTTCCTGGTATGCGCTGGATTTCTTTGCCTGAGGAGGTCGCTGTCTTTGGCGACATGATGCGTCAACAGCTGTATCTCCGTCACGAAGCAGAAAACTTGATTACGTTTGAACATAACTTTGCATCGCGCAGTCTACCCGTCACCTTTCCACGGCCTCTCCGCGAATTTTCCACCTCTGAGTTGCTCGTAGAAGAATACGAACGAGCCCTGCCACTAGAACTGTTCCTGAAGCATGGTGCTGGGCCATTCGACAAGCAGATGGCTACCATTGGCCTTGATGCCTTCTTGGTAGGCGAAGGCCGTGAATCCGATATTCTTCCTAACAGACCTATATAGAATATGCTCTTACTCGACAACTTTGTGCATGCGGATCTTCATCCGGGAAATATCATGGTCAAGTTCACGCGGTCGCTTACAAGCTATGACCTCCTACGTAGCCTTTTCCACAACTTTTTCAACAAGGGAGACGGGAACGCACCCACGTTCTACCATCAGTCGGAATCCGACCAGATTGTCTCGCGTCTGCAAGCACTTCGAGCCAGGCCTGTAGAGTGGCAACAGGAACTGCAGAGGGTCTGCGAAGACGGTTACATTCCCGAAATTGTTTTCATTGATACCGGCTTAGTGACCACTCTCAATGCCCAGAACCGTCGGAATTTTTTGGACCTTTTCCGCGCCGTGGCCGAATTTGATGGTTACCGCGCCGGACAGCTCATGGTCGAACGGTGCCGCACTCCCCATCTCGTCACAGATGCGGAGACATTCGCACTCAAGATGCAACACATCGTGCTCGGCGTGAAACGCAAGACCTTTTCGCTTGGTCAGATCAGAATTTCGGATATCCTGACCGACGTTTTGAAGGCTGTTCGGCAACATCATGTGAAAATGGAGGGGGATTTTATCAACACAGTAATATCTATCTTGCTACTGGAGGGCATAGGGCGGCAACTTGACCCGTCGCTGGACTTATTCAAGAGCGCTTTACCGATTCTAAGACAACTTGGAAGGCAAATGACCGTGGAAGAATCCATTGCCCATTTGCCATCCAATAACCTCGGAGCTTTCTTGAAGGTCAGTTAACAAGTAAGCGCAATCTGTTGTAGTACATAATGCAACATTTACAGGTCTGGGTATGGCTCGAAGCCAGGCAGCTGGCTTCGGCAGCGTTTGATGATGTGGACGACATGGTGAAGTATGGCTGGTACGTGACTAGCTAAATGAAGGAGCACCACCCTAATTGGCGTTGTGAATAGGCTCACCCCCAGTATATAAACATTACTGTAATGGCCATCAACGAGGATCGGGCTGGATAGGTAGACTGTAAATTTTGCAATACACTTATTATGCTACATGTACAGGCATGATTTGCCAAATACATGGCCGACGTGCCGTTGTGTCGGTTCCTGCGACGTAGTTTGGCACTATACATTAATGTTCCGAGACCACCCCTCGACTTTCTCCGATTGTCCTCTGTTCTGCCAATGTCTTCCGCACTGCTGACAACCAACCTACAAGATCTCGCTCTTATATCGAGGGGAAAAGTGCGCGATGTTTACTGCACCTCCTCAGAAAGTCTCCTGCTTCTTGTCGCAACCGACAGAATATCAGTATTCGATGTTATCTTGAAGAATGTTGGTGGTTTCTATCGTTCGCCGTCTCATCCTTACCACGCTCATAAAGGGTATCCCCGACAAGGGGAAAATCCTGACGAGAATATCGTTATTCTGGTTCGAGAAATTAAAGGACGGTGTTCCAAATCACTTCGTGACTGCCAATATCGACGACATGCCGGAGGAAGTGAAGGAATACAGGGATCAACTCGATGGCCGTTGTATGCTTGTGAAGAAGGCTAATGTCATACCCATCGAGTTCATAGTGCGTGGCTACCTCACCGGTGAGGTTCAACGATTCTTGGCTTCTCTCCATCCATGACGTTTTGAAACTGCCAGGATCTGCATGGGCGGAATACAAGAAATCTGGCACTATGCACGGAATACCTCTTCCCGATGGAATGGTGGAGTCCCAGCAGCTACCTCAACCATTGGTAACTCCGTCAACAAAAGCGGAGCAAGGTGCTCACGACGAAAACATCTCTCCAGATAGGGGTGTGTAATTTGTGGTACCTTGCCATGCAGTATCACGACTCACACCGTTTAGCTGGACAATTGATTGGTTCGGAGCTGTATTCCCGGGTTGCAGCCATGTCCCTTAGGTTATATTCGACTGCCGCTGAATACGCATACTCTCGTGGACTTATTCTTGCGGATACCAAGTTTGAATTCGGTCTGATTCCGTCCACCACGGGTACCTCAGAGGATGAAGTCATCCTCGTTGACGAGGTTCTCACCCCGGATTCGTCGCGGTATTGGCCTCTCGATCAATACGTTCTGGGCAAGCCTCAACCCAGCTTCGACAAACAATACGTGAGGGATTGGCTAGTTTCTGTGGGCTATCGCAAGGGCTTGGAAAGTGGACCTGGAGGTAATGGTGAAGGCTGGAGCGTGGACGAGACTGTCATTCAAGGGACTCGAAGAAGGTATTTAGAAGCCGAGGAAATGCTGAAGAACGAGTGTCCCCAAGCATGAACCCACCAGAATGAAGAAGCTAAGCATTTACAGTGTATTTATGAGACATCCGAAATGAGGCTGGTCTCCCTCTTTCTGGCGCTGTCACAGCACGGTGCAGAGGACATCAGTATGATACAGCACAGCTACAGTACAACATGATGCTCTTAGCCTTAGCCCCCATGCATGCCCTGTTCCGAGCTAGGAGAAGGCTCAAAAAGTCATGGAAAACCAACATGACTGACGTGAGCGCTACAGTACGCAACGTGACTATAAGCCGTATGCACGGACCACAAAAGACCTACTAATGTCAGCACGGGCAACAGGAGTCCACCAACATGATAGACAATAAGTAAACTCGATGCAACCGGGAGCGCACAAAAGTGATAGAAAATAGAATCACACATGACCCAACTTCGCGGTCATGTGACGGAGCATATATAGTTGTCAACAAACGCGTCGCGACGCTATTCACTGTCAGTATTGTGACTGACCCATAGAACCGACTATTGTTGAATGAATCTAAGAATTCGGATGAGAGCCCCAAATGTTGGTAATCAAACATACTTCGTGGACTTGGTGATGGAACTTACTGTCGTTTTCAGTGAGGTTGTCACTGTGAAAATTACGTCCAAAAACACACCCCAACTTCGGTCGATCATAGCTTCTTACCACTCACCTGGAATTCGACGGAAACGACACCAATCGACTCCGACGGTCCAGGAGAATCCTTTCTGGCCTGACCAGAGACAGAAATCCAAGTTTTAAATTTTAGGGATTTCGGAGGATTCAGTTCTGCGGTAAGTACCCCCTTCTGTCAGCTGATTCAATGCTCAAAATGGTGCTATAGCCATGCCCCGAGGCCAGCAAACAACTCCTGAAATGCAGTGGGCCATCGTGCGGCTTTCAAAATTTCTAGATCACGAACGGATTGCCACGTGTCTCAACCTCTCCATTCGCTCCATCAAACGTTGTAATGGGAAAGCGGGGGCTGGGAGGTCGGAGGCGAGGACAGAGTGACGGGGGTGCCAGGGGTCTGGGTGCCAGGGGTCCAGGATGCACTTGTACATAGTAGCGACGGTGTAGGATGAGTCAGCAGCCATCTAGCCACTTGGTTTGGCATCGGGCACAGGCAACGTTTGCAGGTCTGGCGAGTCCATCTGGTGACGAGAGGGGAGTACGAACCCCGGAAATGCAAGGAAGGATAGCATCATCAACACTGCAAGAGGTTGTGAAGATACGTGGATTAGACGGATGAGACAACAGGCAAAGAGGCAGCGGTACGACTACTACAGAAAGCAGCATATTGTCGCTGGGGGAAGAAGAAGATGACAACTTCTACACGCCGTGCAGACCAGCGACCGCAGCGTATCTTAGAAACCGGGAAAGACCTAGAAGCTCAAGCGCAGCAGGCGGCACATGGAACTATAACTTGCGGCCAGCAACTTTCACCCCACTGTTCAGCGACTTGCCTGTGCAGCAGAAACAGAAAACAGAACAAGAAGAAATACCAGCGCAGGCACCCCCACCCACGGCACCTACCAGACCCGTACCACTGCAGCCAGGACAAGCGATGTCGTATCAGATTGTAAACATCAATGAAACGGCAAAAACGGTACCACTGTTCAAGGGGGACTACTCCAGCAAGGAGGAACCATCTGACTGGTTTATGGAGTTCCAACTATCCCTTCTGGCATCTTGGACGGAGGCAATGAGGGTCAACCGTTTTGGACTACAACTAGCAGCAGGAAGCTACACAGACGAGTGGTTCACAGATCTGCCACCTAGCGACAAGGCAGACATGGCCACACTCAAAGCGGCGTTTCTGAAGAGGTGGCCACCTCCCAAAAGGCCCAAGTGGACGAAGGCGCAACAGAGGGAGTGGGTTAGAGCATTGACACTGAAAGAAGAAGAAGTGGGAAAGTGGGTAGAGACGGAGCAAGGAGGAGACTATGGCCATGTATTGTGGGCAAGAAAGGTGATGTGGCTAGCGCTAAGCATGGGCGACACAGAGGGAAAGTTGATCGAATATGCAATCGAGGAGGCCCCAGCAATGCTAAGAGGAGAGTTAGAGGACGAGTATGAGAACTGGGAAGAGTTCGTAGAGGCGATAAGGAAGGTGAAGGTGAAGAAGCTTCTGCAAAACCAGGAGGCGAAGAAGGGAGAGCAGGAACTGCAAAACGAGGTGGCAGAACTCCACCAGCAGATCAGCCAGCTCACGGTACGGCAAACCGCTCCTGGATATGCAGCACGATCAGTGGTACGACCGGAGGGAGAAGGCATAGCCCCGAATTATGCGGGACAGTACCAGAGGGTGGCGGCACCAGCAACCATGGTCAACCGGAGCGCGATAATAACGAGAGCCCCGTTAACGAGGTCCCAAATACTGGAAAAGGCACTAGCAGTACCACATCGGCCAAACACGGAGGCAGGAAAACGGTTATATGAAGCGGACATACAAGCCTGGCACCGTGCCTTTGGTGAAGAGACCATGCCAGCGCTCGAACGACCATACCCGCTCAAACCTGGAACGGCCGCAGTAGGATCAGGGGAATGCTTCGGTTGCGGGATGGTTACAGACCTGCCACACATGGGCAGTACGTGCTCGGCCAAAGGAACACTAAGGCTACACGAAACAAGGTGGCGCCAGTTGGTGGCAGGTATGCTGCGAAGGGCAGCACAGTTTAAACCGAACCCGATGCCAGTACAATACGTATGGCCAATGGCACCACAAGCCGAAAGTGGAGGAGAAGTGAATGCACCACATGTCTTCGCCGTAACAGCAGGGGATGGGTGGCAGGCAGTGGGCAAGGATCAGGGTGAGCAACAGGACAGCCAATGGGAATGGGCGGCACAGGGAAACTACTAGGGGCTACGGAAAATGACGGACCAACGTCAGCCCCAGGTAACTGTCCATCTGAACCAGCACAGGAAAAGGAGGCGCTAAGCGAAGCACATGCCGGGATGGGAGGAGGAAAAGACGAGCTAGAGGAGGGCCAGAGTAGGCCAAGCACAAGTAATGTACAAAGCGCCGAGAATACAGTCACTGACGTCTATGCGTTGGATGTGACAGGACAACCAGTTAAGTCACGGGTAGGCCACCCATTCATGATGGTCACGAGCCTGATGGGACCACGAGGGGAAAGGGTCAGGTTCTTGGCAGTGGTGGACAACGGAGCAATGATAAACGCAATAGACACGGAGGCGTACGACAGGGTAAAGAGGCGTCTAAACCAGCTGAGTCCATCCAAACAGGTCTTGAGAATGGCAGACGGGTCACTAGTACCATCCACAGGCACATGGACAGGAGACCTGCAGTGGGGAACAAGGAGTTTGCAGGCGTCCTTTGAAGTGTTCCCGAGTGGAGGCTGCTGGAGGATGCTCGTAGGGAAACCTTTACTAGACCAACTGAAGGCAGTGCACGACTACGGAAGGGACTCGATATGGCTGCCACGGGGAAACAGCTACGAAGAGGTCGTGAACCAAGCCGGACGAGAGGTACCAGGAAGTGTACTGCCAACGAGGGTCAAGCAGGTGGTGGTACCAGCAGGGCAGGTGGAAGTGCAAGTAAAGGAGGACCAGGACGAGGAAGTAGAGGTGAGACAGGTGGGGTTGGAAGGACCGGAGGTGACAGGGGAAGACATGCTGGAAGGGTACGAGGCCGGAGAGCCAGCAAGTGGAGACGGAAGGGAAGACATATTCACGAGACTAACAGAAAAGGGGCCATTTTACCCACCGAGAGTAGAGGCCATATTGAAGGAGGTCAAGTACGGACTGCTACCACCGGACAAATTGAAGCAGGTGCAGGACAAAGTAGTGGAATTTGCAGATACCTTCGCACTCTCGGTCAAGGAAGTACGGCCGGTGTTGTTCATCAAGTTCAGACTGGAGATCCCAGATGACGCTAAGTTCTCGTTGAAAGTTAACCAACGACCACTCACACACGCTCAAAAGGAGTGGTATCTGCCGGTTTTAGACGATTTCAACAAGGCAGGAATACTGCGGGACATAAGGTCAGACGAGGTGAAAGCGGCGCACCCAATGGTACTAGCACAGAAGGCACACGGGGCGCCAGGGCTCACGATGGAGGAAATTAAGCAGCTAGTGGAGGAGCAGGCAGAGGAAAGTGCCAGCCACCACAACCCTCAGAGAGCAGCTGAACAGATAATGGAAAGGGCGGGCACAAAGAGCCACACAGGGAAGCCGAAGTGGCGGGTATGTCAAAACTTTCATGACCTCAACAGGGTAACGGAAGTCGCGCCAATGCCACAAGGAGACATAAAGGCGAAGCAACAGCAATTGGCAGGACACCAATACGTGTGCGTGATGGACCTGGCATCAGGGTTCTATGCCATTGAGGTGGAGGAAAAGTACCAACCGTACTTGTGTATCTACACCGAAGGTAGGGGTTACCAATGCTACCAAAGGATGCCGATGGGCCTGCTCGGAGCACCCTCGTGCTTCGCAGACATGACAGCAGTAGCATTCAAGGACTTGTCAATAAAAATAGGCCTGGAAACGTTCGTAGACGACAATGGCTTAGCAGGAGACGAGTTCCAAGAGCTACTAGGGCGACTACACACCTTCCTTGTGAGGTGCCGAGAAATGGGCATATCACTGTCGCTGCAGAAAATGAAACTCTTCATGCAGGAAGTTGTGTTCGGGGGCGCAAGGGTAGGAAGGAATGGAATCAGACCAGACGTAGCAAAACTGGAGGCAGTTGCTAAGTGGCCCACACCGAATTCACTGCTGGATCTGATGAGATTCTTGGGCCTCACAGGATACTTCCGCTCACTGGTCAAGGACTACGCATGCATAGCGGCACCGCTGACAGACCTCCAAAGAAACCTGGACCTGCCAGGGCCAGACACGAAGGCAAGCAAACACAAGTACAGGCAGTATCTTCGAGACAGGCTACTCAAACGCTATTGGACACCACGGCAAACAAGGGTGTTTGTGAAACTGAAACAGGTACTAACGTCAGAACCAGTACTGAGGGCACCAAAGTTCGACGGAACGCCATTTATACTGACAACAGATGGATGCAAGGACGGCTTCAGGGCAGTGTTGTCCCAAAGGTTCACGACAACGCTACCAAATGGGGAGCAGGCCACCAGGGTCTACCCCATCGGTTTCACATCTAAATGAATGTCAAGCATGGAAGAAAGATACAAGCCGTACATACTCAAATTTGTGGCACTCAAGTCCGGCTTCGACCACTTTAGTGACACCATTTGGGGTTTCCCGGTAGAGGTAGAAACTGATTGCATCGCACTGCGGGACACACTGTGCAGTGACAGGCTGTCATTGGTACATGCCAGATGGCGAGATGGCATATCCACCCACCAGATCATAGACGTGAGGCACAGACCAGGAAAAGCTAACGCAGCAGCAGATGCACTAAGCCGGATGGGTGCGGACAAGCCCAGAAAAGCAGGCGACGGCAGTGAGTGGACAGTTAATGAGGATTGGGAGTCAGCAAGGGGAATCGTGAATGATCTGTTCATGGTCGAGGCAGACTCACAACTCAAAGCGCTAAGAGAACATTTCGCTGATGAACCTTTATTTCTAGAGGTGGTCAAAGCGATCTACAATGTCAAGACGACCCAGGACGACAAGACCAGGCGCAGGGCCCAGCACAGAGCGGAAGGGTACCATGTGGAGGACGGGCGGCTGTGGCGAGTCTACACAACAAGGTCACTGCGGGCACGGCCGAGAGTGGAGTGCATCACGCAAAAGGAAGCGATAGCAATGGCAGAGGATGAGCATAGAGCGAACGGGCACTGGGGTAGGGACCTAGTAAAAATGAAACTGATGGATAAGATCTACAGCCCTCGATTGGACCAGTCAATTTGGCAAGCGCTACTGCAATGTGCACAGTGTAAAGGTTTTGGGTCAACGCACCTGCACGTGCTATTGTACCCAATCACACGATGTCACCCGTTCGAACTTATAGTGGCAGATTACCTCTCCATGCCAAAGGGAAAAGGGGGCTACCACACGGTACTACTCATGCTAGACACGTATTCCCAGTATGTCTGGGGGTTCAAGCTCAAAGTCCACGGCATGGCAAAAACCACAGTCGATGGATTGAAATCCATAGCTCGAACATTCAAAGCGCCAGAGACCTTCATGACGGACAGGGGTTCGCACTTCAAAAATGGAGAGGTCAAGGCGTGGTGTGAGGCGAATGGAACAACGCACCAGGTAGTGGCAGCGTACGCACCATGGATTAACGGGCTGGTGGAAAACGCGAATGGAAAGCTGCTGGGAAGACTGAGGTGGTTGTGTGGCCTGGAGGTAGGAGAGGAAGGGGAAGATGGGACGAGAATCAGCGAAGTAACGAAGGGATGGCCAGATCGTTTCGAGGAAGCCATAAGGCAGATGAACGAACGCATCATACCGGCGTTCCAGCTTTCGCCAAAAGAGCTGTTATTAGGCCTGGTGGTCAATACGGTGCGAACACCAGAGGTGGAAGCAACGACAGAACTGGGAACAAAGGCAGTCGACATACAGCTGGCATATATGGAGCAGCAGCGATTGGATGGAGTGGCACAAGCCATGTTACACGCAGTGAGGAGAAAGTCTCTATTTGACAAACGGGTATTATTGAAAAGGGCTGTAGGCAGCCTCAGTAGTGACTCAACTACTGTATATTAGATGTACCTGTAGGCAGCTACAGGCTATCAGTAAGTATGGAAATACTATGTAAATAGTAGACTCACCCTCAGTAGTGACTCAACTACTGAGGGAACAGTACCCAAATGTACTCTAAAGTGTACGCTCTAAGTGCTTATGTAATCAATAAAAAAGCGTACCAAAATAGATATCACACAGGGGTGATTCAATCTCCAACAGGTATCATGCTCTGCTACAGGGGAGGTCGTGTTTAAAGTGGGGCAGTTGGTACAGGTGTATGACGCTATGCAGGAAACAACACTGTCCATGGCAAGGAAACTACTACCAAGGTGGTCAGCGCCAAGGCGAGTAGTAGGACAAGTGGGGAACTCGTACAAGCTTGCAACGTTGGAAGGATTCCCCATCAGCGGGCTAGTACATGCATGGAGGTTGAGGTTGTTTGTGCCACGAGACAGCACGGAGCTGGCGGAGATACAACGGGCGGCAGAAGAGGACGAGGAAGAAGTGGAGATCGAGTCAGAAGGTGGGGACGAGAGCTGGAGTGACGAGGTTGAGCAAGGGGCGTAGAGAAGCGAACCCAGAGGTTCGCACGTGTTTGGGGGGCACATGTAACGGGAAAGTGGGGGCTGGGAGGTCGGAGGCAAGGACAGAGTGATGGGGGTGCCAGGGGTCTGGGTGCCAGGGGTCCAGGATGCACTCGTACATAGTAGCGACAGTGTAGGATGAGTCAGCAGCCATCTAGCCACTTGGTTTGGCATCGGGCACAGGCAACGTTCGCAGGTCTGGCGAGTCCAACATGTCCTTGCTCACTTTCAGATGTATGGGAACATCCCCAATCCAGGTGATGGTATTGTTGAGGAGATGAGGGTCGGAAAATGGCACCTTCGTGATGTCGATGTCGAGGTAATGTACAACGCCCACATACACTATGACTTGTAAACGTCTATTTGTCATCACAGTTTCTTCTAGGTACCATGCAAAATTCACCCAATCCATACTTGGACAATCTCCAGCAAATGATGGAAGCATCTTGTGGTGTTTATGTTTCACATGCCACTCTGTGGAGAACGCTTTCCAGAGCTGGTTTTACGATGAAGAAAGTGAGTCCTGACTCGTATTATTGTCATATCCATGACACGCGTACAAACTCCGGACCGTAGTCTGGATGTTTATAACTTTGTTCTAGTCTAACGGAACTCCGCTGTGGAACTCCGTTCCGTTTCTATTTCAGTTTTGATCTGTTTACTCCGTTCCGTTCCGTGTTTAGAATAGTTTCTTGCCGCCACTATGTGTCTAACTGTTTTTGGTACTTTCAGCCTAACCTTCAGACTTTCGGATTGTCCGATGTTCCGGTACAGCCAGTAGGAATGTTGTCAACGTTCCGTACTGCCCTCCGGAGTTTCGTTACCCGGACATTGCCTCGGAACGTTCTCTGTAGTATATAAGCCTCTGTACATACGTTGTAGGACCTCAGTTCGAATATCGAATCAGATACTCTAAGCCCCACTCCGTTCTCTGACCTCGGGACTCGAGCAAGCACTGGTGTACCAAGTGGTATACCTACCCTTGACCTCCGAGCAACTCCGACTCCGGATTTCTATCCGGACCTTGTATACGACCTCCGGACTTAGAGAACCGGTCTCGACAGTATATTCGAACTCTAACTTGCACGAGTTCACCCACCCATATTCCAATGACTATGACAACTCGACTTCGCACTCGTTCACTGGCAGCAGAAGCCTCGGAGCAGGCTGCAGTCAGTGACCTTCATTGATCAAACACTCGGATTGCGTTAGCCAGCAATAGACGTCCGCCGCCATCCATCAGCCAGTTCCGTAGCTTCTCTGCTAGAGGGGAGCCAACCCCCACACCTACCCAAAGAGTTGGGTCATCCGGCAGACGGTCCGCATCAGGTTCCCGTCGTACTCCGGACATTCCCGGAGGATACGGACCTGGTGGTGATGGTCCAGGAGGAGACGATCCCGGAGATGATAATCCAGATGATGATGCCGACGATGAAGACGATAATCCATTCGTGGATGCTCCAGATGAGCTGGAGCCCCAACTGGCGGTTTTGCACAATCTAGCCATTGCAGTCGATCTTCTCTCGCGCTGTGGGGAGCCCATACTCCCTGAGGCTACAGAGCTCCCTTAGCGGCCTTTCTCACTCTCAGTAGTCGCTCACTCACGCATTACAACACTCCCTTGGCTAGAAACATCGCCGCGTATGCTAACGTCACACCTTCCGTCACGTCACGTACTCGCGCCAGCAACATCGCCGCTGACTCACCAGTTACCGTATTAGGTTCGTCCTCTGTCGACATATCCCCTCGGCGGCTATATCCACTCTACAAGCGCCGAGGCTGTCGCCCGCTTAGTAACGCCGCCCACCGCATCCCAGACCCGTTGAAGAAATCGCCGCCTCCCCCTACAATGTACACTCGCTACCCAGGCACATTGTCTGTACGCTTTCCACTTTTACTTACTTTCGTTTTTATGGACTTTACTTGTTTTATCTTCGTCTATATCGCCGCCGTGCATGTGAATGTCCATGCATCGGTCTTTATCTTTTCTCTTATTACTTTTGACATATGACAGATCCGAAATATTCCGATTTTACCTTAGAAACCACTGTCCTTACGCTACAAAAAGTCCACTGTACATAGAAAAACACCCACCCACTTTTTGGAGTCAACATCTGCGTGTCTAAGAGTCTTCCTGAGTCCCTAGAGTCGCTTTCCAGAGTATCTTCGAGTCCCCAGAGCATCCCCAGAGTCCCCAGAGTCAGTCTTATCGTCTATTCGTCGTTCTCGAGTCTTCCTGCCCCAGAATTGCCGCTGCGCCTACTACAAGTCCGTTTCAGTGTTTACAGCGTCTACCTACGAGTTCAAGAGCACAAAATCGCCGCCCTACGAGTTATCGCCGTCAAGAGATATCCCCAGCTCTCTAGAAGTTATCCTGCACCTGTCTAAGGCGGACTTTCGAGTTCTTCATCGCCAACACTCCCCAGTCACCAAGAGAAATCCTCCTTCGCCTTCTAGCCCTCCCTTCTGTCTCCTTCCAACACAGCACCCCTTGGGATGAGCCTAGGTCTAACCTACAGCTTTCCCAGCTTTCCCCTTGCACTCTCACAAGAAGAGTTGCCCACATCGTTTTGGAGCCCACCGCGAGGGGTCTGTAGATCTGGAAAGGAGATCTTTACGACCGACCCGCCACCGAACAGAACTAGAAGAGCTCTTAGAGCCCTTCCGTCGTCTTTCTATATCGTCTTCTGATCTTTTTGTCCCCGCTGCTAACCCCCGTGATATCCCAGAGCTTACCTCTCCAGATACAGAGTTTTTTCAAGCAGATTCCCCCCATCGTCCAGAACCTGACTCCCCATCCTCTGTTGATATACCTGGTGCCTTCGAGCTCGACGAGTCGTTTGCACCACCGTCAGATCGCCAAGAGTTATCGCCGCTCACCGATTTATCGTCCTCGTCCTCTTCCACCGCTTCTATTTTCGCCACCGAACAGCTTCTCTTACCCCCATCTTCGTATATCGCCTCTCAGAGTCTTATTCAGCCGCTTGTCCAACCCCCTCCACCGATACCACCCACAAATCCGCTTTCGCTTCGTAACCCCGTTCTACCTTCGTCGTCAATACCAATTATCATGTCCGGCACCACTAACCAGCGGGAAATGCCGCTCAGAGGCTCTAACAAGGCCCCGAAGTTCTCAGGAAAAACCGAGGATATCTGCGCCTATTTCGAAGATGTCGACCAGGTCTGCACTGACGCAGGAATCGCCGTCGACAAGGTCAAAATCAAATGGGCCATACGTTACGCCGACAGAAACGAGTCGGAACTCTGGTCGTCCCTCGATTCCGCCGCAGGCGATGACTGGGAGGACTTTATTAATGAAGTAACCAGTTTCTACCCTGGTGCTAATGTTAAAGGTCGTCAATACACTAAAGCCGACCTCGAAACCCTCCTCCATCACCAAGTGCAGAAGCCCATGTCGTCCCTAGATGATCTCGGCAAATATGTCCGCGAATTTCGTCGTATCGTCGCCCTCATCAACAAAAAGAAGAAACTCCCTGACGACTACGTCAACAAGAAGTTCCTTGAAGGTTTCCCCCCCGGATTCCGTAACCGCCTTGCCACTCGCCTTCAACTCAAGGATTTAGATCATGACGTCGATGATCCATGGCCATTTGATGACGTCTACAAGCATGCGACCTACCTCTTAAGTGGAGCATGTTGAAACATTGCTCAGGTCGACAGCTCAGCCTTATTTCCCGAACCCCATTCCCAACCAACATCTCCGCCTACTATCCTGAAACGGGAATATGTCCAAGCCGCTGACCCTGGCTCGGGAAGCCGCCAGACTCAATCTCAAGAACAACAATTTCGCCGCCCCTTCGATCCCCGCTGCTTCTTCTGTGGCGGCACCGATGGTCACAGGACTCCTGAGTGCGAACTGTGCCAGGAATATGTCCGCCAAGGGAAATGCGTGCTCATTGGCGGTAGGGTCTTCATGAAAGATGGCTCTGACATTCCTAGATCCGCCGCAGGGCGGAATTTCAAGGAAAAGATCGACAACTTCTTGGCTCTTCGAGAGTCTATTATGGCGTCAGCTAATCTCGTCTCTATTCAGTCCCCAGGAACCACTTCTTCGTCTCGAGGGCGTGATACCCCTCCCCATCTCGTTAATACCATGTTCTTCGGTTCTAATGACACCACGGAGTTTCAGGTAGAAGTTCACCCTTCGTCTTACCTCGTCGACAAGGAGATCGAGGATAATGCTGACGAAGAAGACAAGCGCGCCCTAGCCAGAGCCTATGCTCAGGTCGAGGAGCTTAAGAACGCCATCAAGAAGAAGAAGCCCGCTCGTTTCGACGGTGTAGAAATCCCCGCTCGTCGTCCTCGTAATGCCGCCGCTGTCAACCACCCTCTAGACAACAACTCTGCACCAACCTCAGCTTCGAACACTCAGCCGTCGTCTAACATCCCTCAGACTAGACCTAATGCCGCCGAAGCGTCTAACCCCAAGCCTCAAACTAACTCTACCCCTCAGTTTCGTTACCAGAGTGGCTTCGACGAAGCTGCTGCCACTAAACGCCTCGTGTCCCAAGTCCTGGGTGCCAAGATCGAAATTTCGACACAAGATCTTCTCGCCGTCAGCCCAGAAATCTGCAAACAAATTAAAGAAATGGCTATGACAAAAAAGATCGCGATTGGTAGTCTCGAGACCGCGTCAGAATCGTCTTCGTCGTCAACTTGGGCCTCATACGAACAATATCTCGTCAAGGACACAGAGGGGAAGTGTGTTGGCCTAGCCACCGCTCCTCTTCGTGCAGTAGATGGAGTTTTAATGGATAAGCTTCGTGTCGAGTGTATTCTCGACAGCGGTTGCCAGGTAGTGGCCCTTAGGCACGAGTTATGGGAGGCTCTGGGTTCCCCTCTTCGCTCTGACATGTGTATGACTTTGGAGGCCGCTAACCAATCAAAGGAGAGTACTCTAGGTGTAATAGAAAATGCCTCTCTGCGTATCGGGCCCGTCGAAGCCCATCTCCAGATCCAAGTCGTCGACAGAGCCCCATTCGACCTCCTCCTAGGCCGCCCATTTTTCTGCCTCCTCAGCAGCATTCTTCGAGACTTCCCAGACGGCGAGCAATCGTTAGAAATCCGTGACCCCAACTCAGGCCGCCAACTGTTAATCCCCACTCGTCCCCATCATCGCCTCTATCAGTACCCTCGATTCGTAAACCCAGAAGACGAGGCGGAGTATTTCGCTCGCCAAGAATGCCGCCGCCACTTGGATATGGGAGAACAGGGTTTTTAATGTCGGTCAATGACTCGCCAGAGTTTCGAGGAGACCAAGAGAATATAGTATCCGTGTGTTCCCTTTATGTTGCAGACTCTCCTTCTTCGACTTCAGATTTTATTTTACCTTCTTCCACAGACTCTAAACAAAACGCCGCCGCGGCTTATTTATACGACTATATCACTGCCAGTACGCCCGTTATTGATCCTTTCGACTCGAGCTTCGTTTCTCCAAAAGATCCCTTTTTATTTTCTATGAGTACTATGATTTCTCCACTGACACTTTCAGTTCTACGGTCCTCTCTTCATTATGACCCGGTTTATCACATTTTAAAGTACAAACCTGTAGCGAAGAAGGTGAAGCCTGTCCCGACCGCAATGCCTGTCGAATTCAGAGTAGAGCGTCGGGAGATCGGTGATCCTCTCGCAGACTTGCCTGTATTACCATATCATCCCCCTCCTTTCGTTCCCGGTTCTAGATTTACGGCGCAACGAGCAGAAGAGCTCGACCTCGATCCTGCCAAGTTCCTTTGGCCGGCGGAATTGAACCTTGTTCGATGGCTCGTTCGTACCCACGAGGCGGCTTTCGCTTGGGAGACCTCTGAACGAGGAACCTTTCGTGAAGATATGTTCCCCCCTCTGAAAATTCCGACACTGTCCCACAAGCCCTGGGTCGAACGAAATATCCCCATCCCTCCCGCCATTTTTCGAGACATCGTTAACATAATTAAAGAAAAGGTTGCCGCTGGTGTCTACGAGCCATCGACCTCGTCCTACCGATCCAAATGGTTCTGCGTTGTCAAGAAAGACGGCAAATCCCTTCGTTTAGTCCACGATTTGCAGCCGCTAAACGCCGTCTCTATTCAGGATTCTGCAGTTCCCCCCTTCGTCGACTCGATCGCAGAAGCCTTCGCCTGCCACTCGGTGTATGGTATCCTCGACTTAATGGTGGGGTATGATCATAGAACTATTCACGACGACTACCGCGACCTTACTACCTTCCAAACGCCTATCGGCACCCTGCGACTGACGAAGCTCCCTATGGGCTATACAAATGCCATTCAAATCTTCCATGGAGACGTCTGCTGGATCTTGAAGGAAGAAATCCCCGAAGTCACCATCCCCTTCATCGACGATTGCCCAATCAAGGGTCCAAAGTCCCGCTACCAAAACGCCGACGGTACCTACGAGACGATACCCGAGAACCCTGAAATTCGCCGCTTCATCTGGGAGCACCTCCAAAACACCAACCGTATCCTTCACCGCCTTCGTCATGCTGGAGCTACAGTCTCCGCCAAGAAATGTGTAATCGCCGCTCCGTCTATTGTGGTTGTTGGACATAAGGTATCGTACGAGGGGAGGATCCCAGACGAAGCCAAAGTCCAAAAGATTAAAGACTGGCCTTACTGCGCTAACGTCACTGAAGTCAGGGGGTTTCTAGGTCTCTGCTCGTACTGTCGTATCTTCATCAAAGATTTCACCAGACACGCCCGCCCCCTCGTCGAATTAACTAAGAAGGACGTCCCCTTCGATTTCAGAGACGAACACCACAAAGCTATGGACTATCTTCGTGCCGCCATCGTTTCCTCCCCTGCACTCAGATCTATCGACTATAACTCTGCCTTACCAGTTACCCTTGCAGTCGACACTTCTAATATCGCCGTCGGATATATCCTTATGCAGGAAGGCGAAGATGGGAAGAGATACCCCGCTCGTTTCGGCTCCATTACCCTCAATGATCGCGAGAGGCATTATAGCCAGGCAAAACTCGAACTCTTCGGTCTTTTTCGAGCCCTACACGACGTGCGGCTTTATATATTTGGCGTGCAGAACTTGGTTGTGGAGGTGGATGCGAGGTATATCAAGGGTATGATTAATAACCCCGACCTACAGCCTAACGCAACCATCAACCGATGGATTGCTGGTATCCTACTCTTCGATTTCAAGCTCGTGCACGTACCTGCCACCAAACACGCTGCGCCAGATGGGCTGTCTAGGAGGCCCAAAGCCGATGAAGACCCCGAAGTAGCCGAAGGAGATTACGAGGACTGGGTTGACGAATGCGGAGCTTTCACAATGGAACTGGTAAATCGTCGAGAGCCGAAGACACTGCCGCTACGTCTTCCTGTCAAATCACCGCCGTCCGTCTACTGCTTATCCAATCCCCCACCCCAGGACGTCAGTATTTTTACCGCCGTCGAAATGCCGCCAGATAACGCCGAAATAGAGATTCCACAATCAGAGAAAGCGAAGCAGAGAGATGAGAGGTTGGAGGTGGTGAAAGAGTTCTTGGAGACGAAGAAACCGCCAGATGGAATAGGAGAGAAGGATTTAGAGAGCCTCGTCCAGCTTGCGACCAGATATTTCGTCAAGGGCGGAGAACTTTGGAGGAAAGAGCCCCAAGGTCGTCACCAACTCGTAGTTCGCCTCCATAAACGTCTCGATCTTATCTGCCAAGCCCACGACGAGTTGGGGCATAAGGGTATTTTCTCTACCCGAATCCGGTTACTGATACGTTTTTGGTGGCCCATGCTAGAGCAGGACGTTCGCTGGTACATCAGAACATGTCATGAGTGCCAAATTCGCCGCCTCGACCGTATCCATATCCCTCCTGTCGTTGCTATCCCCGAACCGTTGTTCTATAAAGCCTACGTCGACACCTTCATCATGCAGAAGTCGAACGGTTACCGATACGTTACCCAAGCTCGTTGTTCCCTCACCAGTTACCCTGAATGGGCAATGTTACGGTCAGAGACCGGCAAATCCATTGGGAAGTTCCTCTTCGAGCAGATCCTGTGTCGTTGGGGAGCCGTCGGGGAAATCGTTACTGACAACGGCGGACCTTATGTTCTAGCTCTCGACTGGCTCTCGAAGACATATGGCATTCGTCACATCAGCATCTCGCCTTATAATTCGCAAGCAAACGGAGTGGTAGAGCGGCGGCATTTTGACGTTAGAGAAGCGATGGTGAAGAGCTGCGAGGGAGAAGCGTCGAGGTGGTCAGAGGTCGCCCCATCAGTCTTCTGGGCAGAACGAGTCACCGTTCACAAAGCTACGGGCTTCTCTCTGTATTATATGGCTCACGGTGTCCATCCTAGACTTCCTTTCGATTTCACCGAGGCGACCTTCCTCTCCCCTTTCGAGGCGGACTTTTACTCGACCACAGACCTCATCGCCAACCGTGCTCGACAACTTCAGAAGCGTCCAGAAGACCTAGCGCTTGTCCATGAACGAGTCCTGAAAGCCCGCTTCGCCTCTGCCAAAGACTTTGTATCCCATTTCGAACGCACAATCCATGATTTCGACTTTGCTCCTGGTTCACTCGTCCTCGTCAGGAACTCTCGTATCGAGAAGGAGCTAGATCGAAAGACCAAACCCCGCTACTTAGGTCCCATGGTAGTGGTGCGTCGTACTAAGGGTGGATCTTACCTCCTTGCAGAGCTCAACGGAGCTATTTCAAAATTCCGCTATGCTGCCTTCCGTCTATTCCCTTATTATCCTCGCAACAAGTCTCGTATAGAGGTCACCCACTTAGTGGGCCTCAAAAGCTCTGCCATAGAACAACTCGAAGACGACTCCCTTCCCGACCCAGAGCTCACTGGCATCCTTAGGGACGAGTCAGATGAGTAACTTATACCCTACGGCTCGTGTTTCTTTTCTTCTCTTTTCTTTCTTTCTTTCGTTTCTTTCGTTAACTTCACAGACAATCTACCTATATGCAACCTTCGAAACAAAAGACCGCCATCAAAAATATATAAATATACCGTCAATTCAGGCCCCTCGTTTGCTTCAAACCTGTTGCGTAGACTTACTCACCGCCTCCCTTTAAAGAATACCGCCAAGAATATGTTACAAAGAAAATAGAAAAGCCGCTCCTTCAGTTACCACTCGTTATTTCCTCTTTCTTCTTTTGTTTACGGGTACCTTACTTATCACTGAATGTTCTGCGCGCCCACAGACACTTTTCTTCTCACTATACCCGCATGAGCGGCAATGTTTTCGTTTCAGCTCAGCTTTCGTACTCACGACCAGAAATCTGCCTACAAGACCGACACATGCCGCAATTCCTCTATGCTATGGCACAAACAATGGTACCGTCCTACGGACCCTCTATGTGGTACCTTTCCCGCCACTCCTTCAGAGACTGTAGCTGTCGCTTGTTACTGCGGATCGCCGCAGCCATAGTCCCCACCTCGTTAGTTACCTGCGATATTCGTGAGTATAAATGACTCAGGGACTCCTCACTCCACGCGATCGAGTCCCCGAGAGCGGCAATCATTGCGTCCAACTCATCGAGCGCTCTTCGACTTCTTCTCTGCGCTCGTCGTCCGCTCCTCGACGGCTGTGGGGAATCCTCTAACTCTTCCTCAGGCGGTGGCGACACGTGTGGGGATCCCTGCGGCGTGGTTAGGTCGATGTCGACCTCTTGAGTCTTCACAATCGCCGTCTCTGCTTCTTGTTCCTCCAAAAGGCCGCTGGGACTGGCAAAGAAGGCCGATGCATCCTCGATCGGGTCCTCTGTGGTTCTTGGAGGTTCTGCGACGGCAGTGGGTGTGGGAGGGGCACTGGAAGGGAGAAATAAGGGAACAGGAGTAGCAGGAGGAGGTGGAGGGGAACTTGGAACAGGCGCTGGCGCAGAGACTTCTTTGTCAGGGTTGACAAGAAGCCGGACTCGTGGTAGAACTTTTCGTGTCGATGTCGTCGTCAAGGACCCAGTGGGAATGGGAGTAGGCGCGGGGGCAGTCTTCGGTCTTTTGCTCGTCGATGCAGCCGACGCTGGCGGACCTTCTTGATTCTTGCGCTATGTGTTTCCATGAGCCTGTTGTCCTCCTGCAGGAAGCTCGTCACTCACCTTCCGACCTGTCTTATAGGCTTTGTCACACTTCTTTTTCCCTTGGTGACACCGCTCGCAGGCTTGCCCTTCCTCTCGCACACACAGGATCCCCAGCCTAGTGCAAAGTCCGCACGGCTCCTGGTCATTCTCTGCAACTTCCCCAGTCGTCTCTATGACGTCGCGTGTCCTCTCGATAGACGTCGAGACACTCTCGTTGGGAGCAGGCGGCTCCTTCCTAGCCGCCGCGTCAGTTGACACCGACTGAAGACGACGAAAAGGGTTAGAGAAATGGAAAAGGACTAGGATACGTGCGCACCCTTGCTCTGACCTTCTCCCTTCCAGCGGCCTTTTCTACTTGCCTCTGCGAACGCCGCGTGCCCTCCCCACCTGTTTGAGCCATGCTCGAAGATGGCACGTCCTTGCCCTTTCCCTTCCCTTTGGAAGCCCGCTGTGGGAAGCGAGCCTGGATGGCCGTTAGTCGCTCGAAGGCCTCACCGATGGCGATCTCGGTGTCCTCGTTGTAGTCCGGGACACTCGTGCTGACGTCGGTAGCGAACTGACGTACTTTCTCAATGTGTTCCTGTCATTCCTTGTCACCTATCAGCTACCCTCTACATCGCAGCCCTGACTCACCGACACTTCGTAGAAAACGGTCCACCCACTCACGTTCCGCCTCCTCTCCAGCCGACTCGTCTGGAATCTCCTTCATCACAGCCTCCAGCTTCTTCATGTCGGCCGCCCACATCTTGGGTACGAGTGCCCGCGCAGCGTTTGGGGGAAAGAAACGAGGAGCGGCCGTGGTCGTGTTCTTGGAAGTGGACATCGCGTTGGCTAGAAGTGAGCGAGCGGTGACGAAGATGGTGGTGGTGAATGGGACTTAGAGAAAGAGAGGAGCGGCGTTTTGTTGGGTACGTTTTGGCGGCCTTTGTTGACGAGAAGCTTGTTGCCACAGCACGTGACTGAGAACCCCGTGCCTCTTCCGTTGATCCGTGCACAGCCACACCACGTGTATGACGTCATCCCGTTTCTGTCCCGATCGCCGCGTACCCCTGACCGAGGATGGTCAGCATTCGAAGACCCCAGGAGGTGTGGGGAGCCCATACTCCCTGAGGCTACAGAGCTCCCTTAGCGGCCTTTCTCACTCTCAGTAGTCGCTCACTCACGCATTACAACACTCCCTTGGCTAGAAACATCGCCGCATATGCTAACGTCACACCTTCCGTCACGTCACATACTCGCGCCAGCAACATCGCCGCTGACTCACCAGTTACCGTATTAGGTTCGTCCTCTGTCGACATATCCCCTCGGCGGCTATATCCACTCTACAAGCGCCGAGGCTGTCGCCCGCTTAGTAACGCCGCCCACCGCATCCCAGACCCGTTGAAGAAATCGCCGCCTCCCCCTACAATGTACACTCGCTACCCAGGCACATTGTCTGTATGCTTTCCACTTTTACTTACTTTCGTTTTTATGGACTTTACTTGTTTTATCTTCGTCTATATCACCGCCGTGCATGTGAATGTCCATGCATCGGTCTTTATCTTTTCTCTTATTACTTTTGACATATGACAGATCCGAAATATTCCGATTTTACCTTAGAAACCACTGTCCTTACGCTACAAAAAGTCCGCTGTACATAGAAAAACACCCACCCACTTTTTGGAGTCAACATCTGCGTGTCTAAGAGTCTTCCTGAGTCCCTAGAGTCGCTTTCCAGAGTATCTTCGAGTCCCCAGAGCATCCCCAGAGTCCTCAGAGTCAGTCTTATCGTCTATTCGTCGTTCTCGAGTCTTCCTGCCCCAGAATTGCCGCTGCGCCTACTACAAGTCCGTTTCAGTGTTTACAGCGTCTACCTACGAGTTCAAGAGCACAAAATCGCCGCCCTACGAGTTATCGCCGTCAAGAGATATCCCCAGCTCTCTAGAAGTTATTCTGCACCTGTCTAAGGCGGACTTTCGAGTTCTTCGTCGCCAACACTCCCCAGTCACCAAGAGAAATCCTCCTTCGCCTTCTAGCCCTCCCTTCTGTCTCCTTCCAACACAGCACCCCTTGGGACGAGCCTAGGTCTAACCTACAGCTTTCCCAGCTTTCCCCTTGCGCTCTCACAAGAAGAGTTGCCCACAGCGCTCCGCCCACAGCTCAGGAGAAACCTCTTCTTCTAGAGCTAAGGTCCGAGAACCGGACACGTTTGATGGAACAGATCCCCGGAAACTCCGGACCTTCTTGGTCCAGTGCAAGTTATGTTTCCAGGATCGTCCAAAGGCGTTCCATCAAGATAGAAACAAGGTTACGTTCGCTCAGTCGTACCTGAAGGGCATGGCCCTTGAATGGTTTGAACCAGACCTCCTTCACACCGGAGATCTGGCCGACCGTCCGCTTTGGATGGAAAGTTGGCTGGACTTCGTCGCGGAGCTCCAGACCACCTTCGGACCCCATGACCCTGTCGCCGACGCCGAACATCAACTCGACCACCTTCATATGAAAGAGAACCATCGGGTCAACCGGTATGTGGTTGACTTCAACCGTTTAGCCTCTCAAGTCCGAGGCTACGGAGATGGCGCCCTGCGTCATCTGTTCTACTCCGGACTTCCGGACCGTATCAAAGACGAGATTAGTAGGGTCGGGAAACCAAACACCCTAAATGGGTTACGTGCCCTATCTCAGGAAATCGATGCCCACTATTGGGAACGCAAGGGTGAGGTCGCGAGACAGACCAAATCCTCGAATGGGAACTCCGGTGCTAACACCGGTATTAAGTCTAACTCCAATGGCAAAGGCGATAAACAGAGGTCCAGTACTGGGAACGCCCCAGCCAGTACCAATAACCCCGCTCCATCTGGATCTACCCCCAAGCCACCAAATCAGTTGAACTCCGGACAAACCTCCGCCCTCGCTAACAAGCTCGGAAAAGATGGGAAGTTGACCCCAGCAGAACGGAAGAGACGTTTCGAGCAGAACCTCTGTATGTTCTGCGGAAACGCCGGACACAAGGCCAAGGAGTGCCCTAGATCCACCTCACGCGCAGCAAAGGGCTGTGCAGCCACGGTAACCGAGTCGGAACCCAAACCGACTGCCTCCGCTGAGGCAAAAAAATAGAGAGCAGCTCTCAGAACTCCGCACAGCCTGGGAGTTGCGTTGATACCGACTGTGCACCTGTGGAGGCACGCCTCAACGCGTCCGCTCTTTCGAATCCAATTTCCTTGAAACCATCTGTGACTCTCGACTCTTATGATACTCCGGAAATTTCAGCCTTAATAGACTCGGGTTCAACCCACTGTTTTGTAGACTCTGTTTTTGCCAATGCTCATCACCTTTCCACGTACTCCGTCCCACCTCTCGTCCTCCGTTTGTTCGACGGTGTGACAACAACATCCATCAATAAAGCCACAAACCTTTCCGTCCGTTTCCCTTCCGGAGATGTCACCTATACGACCTTCTATGTAACTCTGTTGGATTCAGAGTGTAAGATTGTTCTCGGACATAACTGGCTCACCCGCTACAATCCGTCGATTAATTGGGTATTGGGCAGTATTAAATTCCAGAACCTTACATTTCAAATGCCAGCGCCGACGTCACCCCCCGACTCGGAGCTATCTCCGAGGGACTCTGGAGACACCTCGCAAGGTTCTCCAAACACCACTCTCCCCACATCGGTTGACGCCTCCAATCCACCCGGCTTCCGAGCACCCAACATCTCTCTTATCAATGCAGCGGCTTACATCCGTGCTTGTAAGTTAGATGGCTCACTTCAGTTCTCCCTCCAAGTCCGACCTCAGGACAATCCCAAACTCCGGGCTGCCACTGTGCAGGATACACCGGACTTATCATCGGTACCCCCGGACTATCATGACTTCGCAGATGTGTTTAGTAAGGCCAAGGCTTCAACCCTTGTGCCTCACCGGGAGTTCGATCTCAAGATCGAGTTGGAGGAAGGAACTACTCCGCTGCTGGGAACCCTCTACTCCCTCTCCCCGGTTGAGCTTGCTGCTCTCCGGACTTTCATCGATGAAAACCTTACAACTGGCTTTATTCGTCCAACATCTTCTCCATATGCCGCCCCTGTCCTTTTCGTCAAAAAGAAGGATGGCTCTCTTCGCCTGTGTGTTGACTTCAGGGGCCTCAACAAGATCATGAAAAAGGATCGCTACCCTCTCCCTCTCATCTCGGACTTACTCGATTCGCCTAGTCGAGCCAAAGTCTACACTAAGATAGATCTCCGACATGCCTATCATCTGGTACGCATCGCCGACGGAGATGAGTGGAAAACGGCCTTCCGGACTCGCTACGGATCTTATGAATGGCTCGTGATGCCATTCAGACTTACCAATGCCCCTGCAGCATTTCAACGCTTCGTCAACTCCATCTTTGTGGACCTCTTGGATGTTTGCGTCGTTGTCTACCTAGACGACATTCTAATTTACTCCGATAGTATCGAAAATCACAAGAAACATGTTCGCGAGGTACTTCGCAGACTCTGGCAACACAGCCTGTACGCCAAACCGGAGAAATGCGAGTTTCACTCAGAGTCCGTGGAATATCTCAGATTCTTCCTATCTCCCAACGGGTTGACAATGTCCGAGGACAAGGTTAAAGCCATCCGTGACTGGCCCGAACCCCGAAAGGTGAAAGATATCCAGTCCTTCCTCGGCTTCGCCAATTTCTACCGTTGATTCATCTATAACTACTCCGATATTGTGGTGCCCTTGACGCGTCTTACCAGAAAGAACACCCTCTGGAGTTTCTCCGAGGAGTGTCGCCGGTCCTTTAACCTCCTCAAGGCAGCCTTTTCATCTGCTCCTATCTTAACCCATTTCCAGCCCGGACTTCCAATCACGGTCGAAACCGATGCCTCGGACTATGCGATCGCCGGCATTTTGTCCATCACATGCCCGGACAGTGAAATACATCCCGTGGCCTTTTATTCTCGGACATTGACCACTCCGGAGTTGAACTACGATACGCACGACAAGGAGCTACTGGCCATATATGAAGCCTTCCGGACTTGGCACCATTACCTCGAAGGCCCAGCAAACCCTATAGACGTCGTTACCGACCACAAAAATCTCGAGTATTTCTCGACTTCTAAGGTTCTCACCAGGCGTCAAGCGCGCTGGTCCGAGTACCTTTCACAATTCAATATGATTATCCGCTTCCGCCTGGGTAAGCTCGGAGCAAAGCCCGATGCCTTGACTAGATGATGGGACGTCTACCCCAAAGAGGGGGATAAGGACTACGCTCGAACTAACCCGCAGAATCTCCGTCCCGTTTTCACCAACGAACAACTGTCAAACTCCCTATGGGCCACCTACTTGGAAACCCTGGTCCTCTGTGCTAGTATGATTATGGATGTTGACCAACTCCATGCCGATATAAAGTCCGCCTTACCATCGGACCCCCTCAGCCAAGTTCATCTCTCCGACTTATCAAACCCTCGTTGGAAACTAGACGGTACTGGACTACTATGTCTAGATGGTCGTATCTATGTACTGGAGGTTGATGACCTTCGCCTCCACATACTCCGTTACAAGCACGATCATCCCCTTTCAGGCCACTTCGGACAAAATCGTACACTCGAGCTCGTCTGTCGTGAATATACATGGCCAAGCGTCCGAACCTTCATCAAAGACTACGTCAAATCTTGCACCGCCTGTGCACGCGCCAAAACCCCGAGACACAAACCGTATGGCATGTTGAAGCAATTACCGATTCCGGAGAGACCCTGGAACTCCATCTCCATGGACTTTATCGAACAGCTCCCAAACTCCGGGTCTCACACCGCCATATTGGTTGTTGTAGATCGCCTCTCGAAACAAGCGGTATTCATCCCTACAAATGACACCATCACCTCTCCACAACTCGCCCAACTCTTCCTACTCCATGTGTTCTCCAAACACGGAGTCCCTTCCCACATAACCTCCGACCGAGGTACGGAGTTTGTGTCCCACTTCTTCCGATCACTGGGCAAGGCTCTCGACATGAAACTCCATTTCACTTCCGGATACCACCCTGAAGGCGACGGCCAAACCGAATGCACGAACCAGACATTGGAGCAGTACCTCCGAGTCTACTGCAACTACCAACAGGACAACTGGTCCGAGTTGCTGCCACTCGCAGAGTTTGCATACAACAACACTCCGAGTGCCACTACTGGAGTGTTGCCATTCTTCGCCAATAAGGGTTATCACCCAAATGTCACTGTTCATCCGGAAAGAGATTTGACGTCTTCTCGGGCAAGAGACTACGCAGTGGACCTAGAGTCTCTGCATGTGTATCTCCGAGAAGAAATGGCAGAAGCCCAGAAAAGGTACCAAGGTCCAGCTGATGCCAAACAAGCCCCACCTCCGGACTTTCAGATCGGAGATTTAGTGTATGTCAAAGCCAAGTATTTCAGGTCGACCAGGCCTTCGAAGAAACTCGCAGAAAAGAATCTCGGTCCGTACCCTATCATCGCCCGTGTTGGATCACTGTCCTTCACTATCCGACTACCCGACTCTATGAAGTCCGTACACCCCGTGTTCCACGTCTCTCATTTAGAACCCGCAACTCCGAATGTCATCCCTAACCGTGTCCAACCTCCACCACCACCCGTTGAAGTCGACGGGGAACCAGAGTTTGAGATAGAAAGAATCTTGGACTCTAAACTGGATCGCCGGAGACGATGTCCGTTGCAGTACTTGGTCAAGTGGGCCAGCTATGAAGGTACAGACGAAGAAACGTCCTGGCTCATAGCTACCAAATTAGGTAACGCCCCTGACCTGGTCTCGGACTTCCACAAGTCCTACCCAGACAAACCCGGTCCGCTAAACTCCGTCATACGTCACGTCTAAATTTTCAGACTCTCCGAGTATGGGCCCGTCACCCAAAAACTTCAGACAAAGAGGGAGCAGATGGTTATTTCGGACCGGGGAGAGAACAAAAAAAAAAAAAACTATGATATGCTAAAATGAAGTAAAAAAGTCCTAAAGGTCGTCCTCATTCGCAGCACGGTTGATCAGAGTGGTGGTGGCGGCTTTCAGCACCTCGAACGACTCCTCTAGGACTCCGGTTAGATCCTTAACGTCCTTGGTGGATGCCTTGACGGCCGCCGTGTTTTTGTCGATCGCCTGTACGATCTCCCCAAGACGCCTGTCCAACACCTCTGCTATGGAGTCTTGTCGGGGGGGGCACCAGGCGTAGGGTCCGCGGCTTCGGGACAATCTCCACGTCCGGCATCTCGTCCATGTCCTCGTCGTCACTGTCCCCAGCATCTCCGGATTGCGCCACCCTCTTCTGACGTTTCCTCCTTTCTCCACCTCGAGGGGACATGGTCACCGCTGTACGCTTCTCGGACTCTGGTGCTCGGACAGTCAGGTCACATTTCGCCTTGCTTTTCTGGCACCGGAGGCACGACTTGCTATGTCCCGTGCCTGGAACGCACTCCTCGTCGGCCTTAACGCATGCAGAGCATGCTTTGGACCTGACACCCGCCGCGCTACTCTCAGCTGCAACCTGCTGTAGGTTGTCCCAGACTTGTTAGTACAGAACTGTTAGTGATGGTATCACCACTCACCGACGACCCTTCCCCCTGCGTCTTTCGTGTCTCTTTTTCGAGCCTCTCGCGCTCGGCCTCCAACTCTCGGATTTTCTTCTGCTCGGCCGCCTTCTTCTCTGCAGCCTCCCTTTGCTTCCGGATCCTCTCAGCCTCCGCAGCCTTTGCCCGACGATCCTCTTCCTCGGCCTCTATCGCCTTCTGCAACTCGGCACGTTGTCGACACTGACGTTCATCGAACTTTGCCATCTTGGTGGCAGCGCTGTCCCCGGGCTTATCCTCTAACTCCTCCGTGGTCAGGGTAGACCAGTCCACGACGGTTGGTTTGGCAGTAGGGACGGTTGTCGATGACGAAGACATGATGATTGGGTAACGGAAGTTGAGACTTGTAAAAACTCCGTTGAGACTTTGCCTCTATGAAAATTTTTCAGACTCCAACAATGCGGACTTCGAAAACCAAACATGCACGTGTAAAACACTCCAACGCCTCGAGGGCTCGGCCCTAAGAGGGGGATACTGTCATATCCATGACACGCGTACA
Source organism: Pisolithus marmoratus (assembly GCA_024613145.1). NCBI lineage: Eukaryota > Fungi > Basidiomycota > Agaricomycetes > Boletales > Pisolithaceae > Pisolithus > Pisolithus marmoratus. The sequence goes on from JANFAE010000062.1 coordinate 340,657, forward strand.
AACTCCGGACCGTAGTCCGGATGTTTATAACTTTGTTCTAGTCTAACGGAACTCCGCTGTGGAACTCCGTTCCGTTTCTATTTCAGTTTTGATCTGTTTACTCCGTTCCGTTCCGTGTTTAGAATAGTTTTCTTGCCGCCACTATGTGTCTAACTGTTTTTGGTACTTTCAGCCTAACCTTCGGACTTTCGGATTGTCCGATGTTCCGGTACAGCCAGTAGGAACGTTGTCAACGTTCCGTACTGCCCTCCGGAGTTTCGTTACCCGGACATTGCCTCGGAACGTTCTCTGTAGTATATAAGCCTCTGTACATACGTTGTAGGACCTCAGTTCGAATATCGAATCAGATACTCTAAGCCCCACTCCGTTCTCTGACCTCGGGACTCAAGCAAGCACTGGTGTACCAAGTGGTATACCTACCCTTGACCTCCGAGCAACTCCGACTCCGGATTTCTATCCGGACCTTGTACATATACAACCTCCGGACTTAGAGAACCGGTCTCGACAATTATTACCATTGTGACACTCATATCTTTTTAGATCACATATGTTTCAGCAGAACGCATGGCAGTAAAACGTATTGAATATCTTGCTTGCATAGGAGCATACAGAGCAGAGCAGCTTGTCTTTGTTGATGAAAGCGCTGCCGGTCGCTGAACAACCTATCGTGGCCGCACCTGGTCGATGTTGGAGATTGAATCACCTCTGTGTGATAACCCTTTTTGGTGCGAGTTATTACTTGCTTACATAAGCGCTTAGAGCGCACTTTGTAGTACATTTTGGTACTGTATCCTCAGTAGTTGAGTCACTACTGAGGCTGCCTACAGCCCTTTTCTATAGGTTATGAGCCCCACATAGCGCGGAAGGAAAATTTTATTGTAGCAACTCGTAGTCGACTCGAACCAAGAGACTACTCAACAAGAAAGTACTACTGTCCTTACTCCGAAGCTATTGGATACGACCGATGGACTACCTACCCAAGCTCGCACATGATGGGCACAATTGGACAGCTTATGGAAGCTTGGTCCTATGCGCCATTATAGACGACGGCTTGATGGGGTTCCTAGTTGGGTCTGAAACACGACCAGTACATCCAGCAGAGCTCGAAGGTCGCAGTGAGGGTTGGACACCCCAGACCGACGACGAACGAGATGCGGTCGCAGCTTGGCAAACCACCGACCAGTTGTGGACACAACGGAACGCGACAGTAAACTACACAATCATTTGTGGTATTCCAGATACCATTTTCGGCCTCATGCTACACTTAAAGTCGCCTCTCGAAAAGTGGGACTTCCTGGAAAAGCGCTTTGGTCAAATTCCGAGACCAGCAAGCTGGCTAGCAGCTGAGGAAGCTATGTTGCAGAGCAACTCACAGCCCGAGCAGAATGCGGCTGGTGAAACGACTCTGAACACCTGCAACAGCCACAACAAACCAGAAATCCCACCTAGAAAGGAAGCCAACTCCCCAGACAGCCTGAATGACTGTGCCGAGACCAAATCTAGGTACCTAAGGCCTGAGACTGAGGTCATAGATGCGCGGCAGATAGAACCTTACCTACTGGAGGGTTGAGGTTGGGGACACAGGTGGAATGTGGCCGGACGGATGTGCAAATGCACTCGAAGCACCTGACGAGTGTAGTCAGTGTGCAAGCGACAAGATCGAGGAGAGCCAGGATTTACCAGGGTTGAGCTCGAAGGCTCTCGAACCCGAAGGTGACCTACCATTCACTACAAGCGAACGCGCTGAGACCCAGACTGGGCACACAAAGCCCGAGACTGAAGTTGTAGACGCGCGGCAGGTGGTGGATGTCCTACCCATGTTTGAGGGGGGGACAGCAGGTTGAACATGGCATGACAAACATGTGAAGGAACATGAAGCAACTGACAAGAAGGGTCAGCGCGCGGAGGATGAGGTTGTGGAGAAACTGAGATTCACGTGGGTGGAGATCTGAGGCATCCGAGCCTGCAGACAACTCCACCAGCCAGGGCTGCAGACATCCTACTGAAAACAGACCACAAACGTTTGTTGAACACAACGAGTGCATCCGGATGAAACAGTGAAACGATCGCTGATGTACCTGATCCCCCGGGGGACATACGCCGAAACCCTCTGCTTCCACATGCAAAATGTTCTACACTACAGAACAAGTCGCCAGCGCGAATGCATGTGGTCTGTCATGGAACTCAGGGTTGCCATGTACACAAAGCAAGAGGGCATCACAACACCCATGGCGAACCCACCAAGGGCACTCAACACAAAATACCCGCCTGACGAGGCTCAGGGGATGGGGTGCATAGGCGTGCTCGAACGGGTGAGGGGGATAGCACAGATATCAGGTCAACAGCAACGAAGCTGGGGATAAGGGCCATGAGCACCCAAATGGTTGACATGCGGGCAGACCTACCATATGCAGGCAGACGCCCAAAGGAGCCTGATAGGCTAAGGAAGTCGGTGGCGGAGGTGATGACAAGCTCAGTAGCGAGTCCATCGACTCGCGTGGAGTCGAAAAACTGCTGCTAGCTCATAACGGAGTCAGTATACCAAACGCGAGGCAAAACAGCTGAACAGCTTACCTGTGTCGCTAGCAGCCTCCAAATGGCATTACGGACACTCCAAAGACGTCGAGGGTACCCCGCCAACACTGCAGAGTCACAATGAAGCCTGTACACATCAGTGGACTGAAAACGAGAGACTACAGCCGCCTCATCCTCAGCGGTCCCATTTCGCTACCTCGCGAGTCTCGAAACAACTCTGGAATATC